>VZRR01001962.1:65535-325949 GCA_013398015.1 Oreocharis arfaki | reverse complement strand
CTCGGCGGAGCCGCAGGTACCGCAAGTCCCTCCTCACCCAAGCCGCGGCCGGCGGGCGGAGGCTGCGCTGTACGCGGCAATTAGTGCTCTACCCCTCTTCCCTCCACCAAAATTGTTCTCCGTTACTGCCGTCGTCCCTTGTTCCTCCCCGTGTTCTACATCCGTATGCATGAGACATTAACAGACGGTTATTGATACAAACATAGTTTTTGTTGCTAAAGGCCTTCCAAAACAAATTCTCCGGCTGAATGCCAACGTATGCATGTTGGCTGGTGACAGCTGATTAGTGAAATGATTTACGGCCAAGTTAAAAAAAATGATACTGTCAAAGGCAGCAATTTGAAAAAAAGATAAGACAGTACAGCCTCAAGGCTTCCCACTGTAAAGCCACCCAACAAATCTAAACCTACACTACAAATACCTGAAACACTCAAGGAATCAATTGGTCGCAGATTAAATACAGTCTGTATTCTGACACTCCCTGGTAATCTGTAACTCTCCACATGAGCAGCCCCTTGATTTATGCCTCCAGCCTCACCTGCGGCAGGGCCGGCTCCTGCCCGAGCTGCCCTGCTGGCCTCCCAGCATCTCTGCAATAGGAGACTTAGGCCTCCTTTTTGTTTCAAGACTTTTTCTCTCATTAATTGATTAAAAAAATCCCCCTTCCCTCATTTCTCTGTAGCTCTTCTTCATAAAGAAAGCTTTTGCTCTGCAATAAAGTAAGAGACTTTGATCCCAGATCATCCTCTTAGGCCTTCCAGCTGAAATCAGCGGAGAAACTATGTGGAGTTATTGTTCGCACTTGCTGCACTTCTGATTCAGAAAGGGCTGATTTATTAGCTTGTCAAGGGAAGCATTGTTCAGGAAGGCAATCAAAAAGCACTTACCTAGCTAAACTAAAATTACTGCCTTTTCAGTGGCTAATTTGTATAACTCCCATGGAGGAACTTGGGTAGTGTTTGATGAGGCATAAAATGATGATTAATGAATTTATTGGCCTGCTGCTCATCAAATAGGAGTAGTATATCTTTCCTCTATTGGGCGTTGGGTCTAATGCTACATGTCTGTGTAAAGCAAGTCCAATATGATCTCCTTTTTAGCCCCCTTTTAACCCCCATGACCTGAAGAATATCACCGTGTAACAGAGGCAACATCAGGGGACTGCAAAGACAAAGAGCCCGTTTGATAAAACGGTAAATGAGAAATGCGAGGAAAGTTGCTGCAGGGACAGATCTGCTCAGTTTTCGGCTTTCAATCACTTTGACTACTGAAGTGGGAAGAATGTAGAAACTAGATAAGGTGTGAGAAGCGAAAAGAAAATGACAAACCAATTTTAACTTTCATAAAGGATCCAGCCAAACAACTTCATTGCTACTTGAAAGAACGAATGAGTGCGGGAAGTGCTGGGATTCCCGAGCACTCAGGCACAATGCAGCACCTCACCGCCCAGCTGTGCAGGGAGAGACAGGGAATATGCCCCCAAACTGGCCATATCCAGGGCCAGCATGTAACCTGCTTGGTACTCTGATGAGATTTGGTGCAACCACTTTGAGCCCATACATTTTGTTTCCTTTTTCCTCCACCAAAACAGTTTTCTCCTCTGCTTGGTGTTTAACGCTTTAATCACTGTTTTGGGGCTAAGGGCTTCTGAGACAAATTACATACTTTCTCTCTTTTAAAAGCCCATACTAAATTACTTGTGATTCAGTGCCCATCTGGATACACATGTGACTTACAGGATATCTTATGCTCTACACATTGCTGCTTTGAACAGGTTAAGACCCCCAGAAGATCAGAAATGTTGCTGACATTCTCAAAAACTTGTGAAAATAAGTTTGCCTGAGATTTGGAGTCAGAGATCTTCTCAGAGTTGAATCAATTTAGCTCTTAGCTTCCATGCACGGTTCCCTGTTCCTGCAGCTCTGAAGCTTGTTGAGAGATCTGCAGCTTGCACATCTCCTAGTGAAGATGCACATGCCTCAGCTGGAGCCTGCTGCCAAAAAGGCAGCATATCTCATTACCTTTTGGGGTTTCCCAAAAGTACCCTCAGGCCCGTGTGTCAGCAGCCCACCATGCTGAAGACTGAGAAGGTGCAAGAACATTTTGCAGAACTGCTCATGTGATCAACACTTGCTAGATGATGCGATGTCTCAGGCTCCAATAAAGCTTGGAGGAGCAGGAAATGGTAACACGGAGGTGCCTGGCAATCCCAGCGGCCTGCTTCCCTCTCTGCACCTTCCCTTTGTGCCTCCGCACGCAAAGCCAGAGCACAGCCTGCTCCGCACTCCTTCAGAGGGGAGCCAAGAACTGAAAGCAGGCTGTAGGTGAAGTAGTATCAAACTCCTTCCCTTTGCTCTCTTGTGTTACGATGCAGTCTCTTCTGCATTTTTTTTCTTTCCCTGACCTGGTCTGTTCTGGGCTCTATCAGATGATGTCTGTTTCTGGAAAGCTGCTTGGGAATTGACTGAGGCAAGTCTAGATCTCAGCCCAGGAAGACAGGAGAATTGCTCTCCTTAATTTTAAGGAACTTAGATCATATTCTCTGAGAAATGCTCAAATTTGGCTGTTCCATATTAGATAATAATCGTGATTTCAAACATTCTTGTTTGCAAAGTACAAGGTATGTAACATACCAAGAATTGTTAATTTTTCAGATCTGTTTAGAAATAGTTTCTGGAATGGTAAAAGGAATATACTCCTGACCAATCTTTCAGTTTATCAAAACAAAACTTTCCTGAGATGACACACTGGCTTCCCTGACAAAAGGAAAAAGGCACCCACCTTATGTTTAGAAGATCAGAAAACATTTATTTCAATTCTACCAATTGGTATTTGTCTGAGACACTTTTAGCTGAAAATGATCCTCTGGAAAATAATGTTTATAAACATCCCCGAACAAATAGCACTCTCCTGACACAAGCCTACCATCAATGTACCTCTCAACAAGTTTTATCTACAAGTCCTTGACCTGTGACTGCTTTTACAAAGGCTCTCTGTTCATTAGCAATTTAAGGTCACTTTAAGTACTTGTGTCATGAACACATAGCACAGACGTAAAATATATGTATTAAACACCAGCTGCATTAATAGAGGGGTTTATTTTCCTCCACTTGGCTCCCCAAAGCAACATGATCTTACACATTGATGAAAAAAGACATAGTTATATTTGCATAATTACAGCAATATTGTAAGTCTTTAGTGCAATAGACCTAAGAGGCTGATTTATGATTAAATATGTATGGCTAAAAGTTACCATGCTGGGTAGTGTGCATAGCATTAGACAATGACAGTTTTGGGACATAATTGCTTTAATGTGGGCAATTAAGACTAAGTGCATGTGATTTTAGTGTCTGCCCTACATTCCTCTGAATGATTACAATGATCAATACACATGATTTGTAAGTCGCTTCCTATTGATCGAATGGTAAAATGTTTGACCTTCCTTTGAGGAAGTAATTTGCTAAATTATGACACCACGTAAAGTCTTTCTTGGTTCAGAGGTGAGGGGTAATGGTGCTCAGAATTAGAAAAAAATAAAATAATTTTTCCCTCTTTTCCTGAAAGTCAGTCTCTCTAATGTCTCCGCCAGTTTGCTGACCTTACCTGTGGAGGGAGGAGTCTGCCACATTCATCTTTGAAACTAATGAAAAAAAGGGGAAAAAATTGAATTGCAAACTCAGTCCATCTCTACAAGAAATATTCTTCATGAACTTTATCTGTTTACTCTATGCCAAATCATAAGGAACTTCTTGACCACAAGATCTCTGTTGTTTGCAAGCATCTGGAGAAAAACGTGCAGCAGCAAAGTTGGGGAAGCGGAGCACACCGTGAGTGCAGTGAGTAGCTAGGACACGTGGCAGGGCTTCCTGGGCTGCCTGCCAGACTTGATTTAGCCTTGCATGCATCGTACCAAATAGCCCTCGCTATATCACATTAGCAGGTACGAAGAGCAAACCAACAAAGTGTTCATGAAAACACATTAGCTGATGAACAGTAACTTAGTTACAGCTGAGGACCTTCCTTCCATGCTAGCACTGCCATCCTAGATGTACACAGTTGCAAATTAATTCAAAATTAATAGATACCAATGTGCTGAGATGTGTACTGTTCCAGGGGTCCACAGGATCACGGAATCAACTAGGTTGGAACAGACCTTTGAGATCATGGAGTCCAACCTATGACCTAACACCACCTAGTCAACCAGACCATGGCGCTAAGTGCCATACCCAGTCTTTTCTTAAACACCTCTAGAGATGGTGACTCCACCACCTCCCTGGGCAGCCCATTCCAATGCCCAGTCACTTCTTCTGTGAAGAATTTCTTCCTAATGTCCAGCCTAAACCTCCCCAGAAGCAGCTTAAGACCATGTCCTCTTGTCCTGTCGCTGGTTGTCTGGGAGAAGAGGCCAACCCCCATGTGGCTGCACCCTCCTGTCAGGGAATTGTAGAGAGTGATAAGGTCTGCCCTGAGCCTCCTTTTCTCCAGGCTAAACACCCCCAGCTCCCTCAGCTGCTCCTCACAGGGCTTGTGTTCTAGACCCTCCACCAGCCTTGTTGATCTCCTCTGGATGTGTTCGAGCATCTCAACATCCCTCCTAAATTGAACTGGAGCACAGCACTCAAGGTACAGCCTGACCAGTGCCAAGCACAGGGGAAGAATCACTGCCCTGATCCTGCTGGCCACACTATTCCTGATACAGGCCAGGATGCCATTTGCCTTCTTGGCCACGTGGGCACCCTGCTGGCTCATGTTCAGTCTGCTGTCTAGTCCCCATACTCCATCTCAGAGACAAGCATTCCCAACATAATCCACTCGTCCTGCACTAATACTCCAGCATCAACACACTCAGAAACACAGCCAGAAAACTCCAGCCACCCGTGCAAAGTTGCAGTTGCACATGCAGATCAGGCTTCAAACCTCAGTTCCTCTCCACCTGACCCAGAGCTGGGGCCTCCCCAACCTCCCACGCTGTGCTCAGCCTCCCCCTTCCCTCAGCTCCTGCCTTCCCAGTGCCCCGCACCCCAGCCTTGGAGAGCAAAGTAGCGGGAACACAGCAGATCCTTGTGTACAACGTGCTCACTTCCACACTGCTGGCAAAGGCAGTATGATGGACCAGAAGGACAGAGACACTTAAAAATTATGATATAGAAGACGGAAGATGAAACACCACAAATCACGTAGCAAGAAACATCCTATTTACTGGCCGTTGTGCCAAGCACACACACTGTTACAGAACATCCCACTCTTAAATCCTTTTTGTAAGGAGAAGAGAGCATCAAAGAGTTCATAAATTTCCCCAAACAGCAGTACTGAACAATGAACTAAACTACAAAGCAGTTGGAATTCATGGTTAGAAAAGGGTTCAGGCAGACAAAGGGCTGACTTGTTGGGAAACTGAAGGTAAATCTGCTTGTCAGACCTAAGAGGATAGTCCCTCCTGGAGCTCACCAGCCACTGATGAAGCATCCTTGGTGAAACATCTTTTCTTTCTAGCCAGAGATGATGCTTGAACACCAGTTATAGACAGACTTTCTGGGATCAACAAGACTGCTCTGAAAGTCCACCTTTCCCCACCCCTAACTCTACACCAGTCCTATGCCAGGAGTGAAGTGTACTGCTCCAAACCATAATCATCTTGTATCTAGATTTTGAACATGCCTTTTGGGTTTCTTCCAGGTCCTTAATGACCCTCACAGAGGCTTAAGGTTCCCCAGATGTTTCATTTTTGAGAAATCTTACAGACCAAAGCTGTAACACTACACAGTATACTACAGTCACTCTTTGTTGCAACTAAAAAACCCAAACATAAGACACAACCATGGATAAATACTAAATAAATAGTTTTATACCCAAATTTCCATTTTTTTTTTTATTCATGGTCTCATTTCCTTGGCAGTAATCCATTCTTAACAGCTGCCCATGCAACTAGTGCACAAGCATCTGGTCCCATTCCTGGATGACCCAAGTTGAGCTGGCTGGTGATTATCACTGGCTAAGAGGACAAGAGGATGGAAAACTGGTGGTTGCAGTACTAATCAACTGTTAAATATGAGAAGCCCCAGGCAGGGTACCTTGGTGCTGAGAAAGCTACTTATGCTCCATTTTGGAAATTTTCCCAGCACAATGCATCCAGATAGATGTGTTTCCATTACTTTTCATTTAAACTAATCCTTCTTTGGCTACCTCAGGGTTTTTTTGTTTGTTTGTTTGTTTTTCTGAATCAGATGAGTGGATTTGCCCTGTATCTGAATTACATGTTACCATCCTTATTCTAAAAATGTGCAGAGACTGAGATATCCATCATCTCATTAGAGGCTCCTTGAAGAACCAACAAAAGAAAGTGAAAGCTGCAGACCAAAGCATAGGAACTGTGTCAGTAAGCATCCCTACCCAACTCATCAAGATAAAATTATTGGAGAAGGAGAAGTCAGAGAGGGATAGAAGTGCATCTCCAACAAGCACAAACTGCAATTGAGCTGTAGATTGGCACAGGGGCTGCAGAAGGCACAAGGGTGGTGCCCAAGCTGGGCAGAGCCTGGCACTCTGGGACCGGTAACAGGCTGTGAAAAGCAATGGCTAAAGAGACTTAGGGGGGAGTCAGGCCACGGGCACAAGGCCAGCAGAAGGCTGGCAGCCCCCAGCACTGGCCAGGGCCTGGGTTGAACAGGAACCACAACCCACAAAGCAGCTTACACCACCATTGTGGATGAATCTGTGGATAGCTGCACACAGGGCACCAACCTGCTGGCTGCTGGCACAGCTGTGCACACCAGCAACAGAGAGAGCCCAGTGGTTCACTGAGGGAGGCCTCACTCTCTGCACTGAACCCCGCCAGTGGAGAACCTGGGCAAACTCCACAGAACAGCGTGGAACATAATGGGACAGCAAGACATGTTTGTGTTGTGGTCTCACCCAGGATGGGGGGACAGGAGGTGAAAACTGGCTAGTAAGTCTCACTCTCCCTTTTTTCATTGTTTCCCTATGGGCAAAACTGGGACTCACACACCTCAGTAATATAGTTTTCTCCAATTTTTATCTTAAAAATTTTTATCTTAAATTTTTTAAACACATTTAGCAGTGGAAATCCTGACCTTCAACTGGGAATCAAGCCATTGGATATCCTTTGCTCAGACTCTTCAGCTACTGAGGTCAGGGGTCAAGATTTACAGTTTAAAAGATAAGAGCTGCTGCCACAGTTTTCTCTGAATCTTTTTCCTGGGGAATATGTTTCCAGGTTTTGTTTGGCCTAAACCTCCAGGCACTGAATATGCTCCATTGCATATGGGCCCACTACATAGATTCCAACCTGGAAGTAGCACCTGCATCTGAGCTGGCATGTGGCAGGGATTCAGCCACGTAAAAAGAGGCCTCTGTGGCATCTTAGATTCCTCTGGGACATCCAAGCTATGCCCATAGGACACAGGATCTCTGAGAGACCTGCACTGGGGCAGCAGGGAGGCCAGGGAGGTACTGTAGGGCACCTCAAATAAAAGAAAAAGGTGTGAGTGAGTGAATCTCAGCCCTAAACACTTCAGTAGTTACTACCAAGAAAAGGCACTTTACAACATGATTCATTTCCTCCCAAAATCAATGTCTAAAAGAAATCAGAGGAGTGACACACTGAAAGTGCTGATCTTGCTCTACTGCCTTTGAGGAGAGCCCAGGGGGACTAAAGCAAGTGCCTGTGCTGTGGACATTTAAAACCAGGTGAGAGGACTTCCCCCAAAGATACATACAGATGTGCCTCTCCCTGCTAGTTACCCATCTTCAGAATTATAAAATTGACTTCAGTGATCTGAATCTAACAAAACACAGATCTATCTACTGTAAAATACATACACATGAATTCTTCCCAACTCTAGAAAAATGTTAATGAACACTTAAAAAACAATCACCTGTGAAAATCTTTACAGTCCAACTATCTGTAAGACATGAATTTAAATACCACTACAATACACAATTAAATTGTATAGTGGTTGCTAAAATTAATGAACAACTCTTACTCAAAACTCTTACTTACATTGCAGCTTTACTCATGAACACTTCCCTTGCTTTTCCATTGAAATATTTATGGAATAAGATAAAAATCCATGACTCTTACTCAGGAATGCTCATAATCACATACTTAGCTTTAAACATAGAATCACTGAACTTGATGAGACTCCAACACACAATTAAAGTGCACAGCTCAGCCAGGACAGGTTCCTCACACAGCACTCTATGCAGGAGAATCAGGTTCAAAAATCTGTTTCTTTAAGGTGTGAAATAACATCAAATATATGATTAATCAAATGACTACATTAAAATTAGTTTTTTTGCAACTAAATTACTAGATACGATGAGAAGAGAAAAAGGGAAATATTAAAATGGGTCAATATAGGAATGGAAAAAGAAACTTTAAAAGCAAAACTAGTAGCAGGATTTGTGGTATTCTGCAAGTTCCAAATGTAACTGACACATTTCTTTGTTGCTGTTAATTTTGTTTTGCTTTCATATTAACTGCATCTCTTTGATGAATATTTTTAAAAATAAAATAATGGTTATCACTCAGGCTGCTTTGAAGTACTTCTGAGTTGAACGACTGGTAGCATTTATTGATTTCATAGTGTGACACTAGAAGTTTTGATATGGGATTTTAAAAAATGATATTTGAAGTTAAAAGAAGACATCTTGATTAAAGCCAGAACAAATTGTTTGGCTGAGATTCAAGCTCCGGTTCACATGCCTTTCCAAGTCTGTACATTCACTTGTTTGCTAGGAAAAGCCCATATGCTTTCAATGGATGAGTTCAAAATTCATGCCGTGGAAAGGCAGGAAACTGCTTCAAAGTTGGGAACCAACGGACCAGCTTAAACCAGAAGGGAAAAATATATTCATAGACATTAGATATAAGAGTGAGGTAGAAAGGTCTTGTGTTTAAGGGGTTCAGTTCTGAGACACAGACCGCGTGGCCTTGAAGCATCCGTTGCCCATATGCAAACCACTGATAACACGGTTCTCATCTTCTCCTGTGCAGGAAGCTGTGAGGATGAACAGCAGCTCTGTGGTGCTGTAAGTCATACACCTGGCTGGAGAGATGATCTGTTGGGTTATCACTTTAAGTCTCAAAGAGACTGTGATGAATGCTACTGATCTGGTGGGTGCAGTTACATGCTGCCAGCAGCCTGGGAAGCTCTAGTTCAAAAGGCACCTCAGACGCCACCACACAGGGCACTGAGTCTCTGTGCTGGCCACTTCTACTGAGATACCTGATGTGCTCGTGGCTTCTCCAGGTGAGGGGGGAACATTTAAAAAAGGATTGGCCCATACCTGAGGGCTGCTCAGTGCTCAGGGATGAGCAGAGCCCTACAGCTGCCTCCTCCTGTACAGTCCAGTACATAGGATATTGTCCTGTGTGGCTGAAAGAAACGAGAGTTCTTCAGAATGGACCAAAAGCACCAAACCTTTAGAGAGATCATCTGTAAGTGGCTCAAAAGCCACTTAGGTCCTCATTCCTTAAATAATTGACCTAAAGCACCTGCTCATAAAGCAGTTTCTGTATCTTGAGAAATGATAATCACTTATTTTTTTGACCTTTTTCCATTGCTGGTTCCACGACGGCTGAGACTGACTTTTAAAGGAAAAATTCACTAGTGCCATTTAGGAGGGTCATGAAGAAAAAAAAAAGTTGTCAGCTTTGCAATGGAAAAAGTAGTAAGTCACCAGCAGGCTACTGACCGAGTTGTTAAACTAGGGGGAAAAAACTGTTAGGTGAGCTGGTTAATATCAAGGCTCACCACTGACTTCTGCATACTATAGACCATGTCAAAAGCTTTCCAGTAATCAGCAGAGCTTAAGAAAAGTCTCTGATTAACTTTTCTTTCATCTTTCTCTTTTCCATCTGGTGTTAAAGATCAAACCTTCAGTTCCTCTACTCTTTTAAGCCTAGCCTGTTTGACAGAGAACTTCTCATCCATCTTAAATCTAGCACGGGGTAGAATGTCTTTCAGCAGTGGCTAGAGGGTAGATATATTATCAGATAGTAACCATATTGCTCCCTCTCCTTTTACTTTAGCTCTGTATTTGTTATTATAGGATATATCTGGGTTTTGTGAGTGTTCAGCCTCTACTGCAGGGTAGTGCTGTGCTGCTAATGCTTTGGAAATCACTGCACTATTTCTTTCCAGTTTAGCAACATCCTATCTGTGATTTGCATAACTTCTTCCAATCTTACCAGCAGCCCAGAACGCTTGTCTCCTAGGACTTGCAGCATCTGTACTCCTGAAGACACTATGACGTAGGAATGATGGTGACTTTGAGAGTGCTGGGGCAGTAACTGTTTCAAACTGCACCATCACTGATTGTCTGCTGGATAAAAGCAGCATCTTCCCCTTCAACAGAGACTGCAGGAGGACAGGGCTGCTCAGCCACCCCTTTGAAATCGTTGCCTTCTTGGTGGGATACAGGTAAAGACTGCTGGAACCACTGGGATTGACTTACACCTGCCATGGCACCTTCCATGGCACTCTTAGAGGTATTTCTTAGCACCAGAAGAAAAGGAGCTCTAAGTATTTGCTATGGGGCTTCCCCAAAACAGAAAAAGAGGTCACACCTCCCCAGCATACTGGGGAACATCCAGGGCCACCAGTTAATAATATAGAGTACTTGGATAATGGTGAATAGAAGACCATCAAGATAATTACATCTCTCATTATTTCAAAATCAGGCATCTTTTCAGGAAGAGAAATTCCACTTTCTTCCTGGCTCTACCACCTAACATCACTCATAAGCTATGACTTCATAGCCTATGTGAATTACCAAATCCACTTGAAGCATATTTTTCAGGCTACTTATTGTACCAGAGATTCATAAAATGTCTTAATTACTTGAGGGAGACAAAACACTCGAAAATGAAAGATGCTAAAAGATGTGGGAAAAAGAGGAAAGCTGCGTCAGGCAATTTATACTGGGGTGGTGATGACCACTTTGTAAAACAGCAAGTCTGTGAAGGCCAAGTCATTTTTAGAGGACAGTGCAGCCAGCAGTAGCCAGTCTGCAGACACTTGCAGTGCGCAATATCAGGGCATCTACTTCTGATTAGCTCTACTCTGGTCCTGTGAACCAAATTAACATATTAGGTGTAGCCCAGAAGAGCATTTTCTCCTGTGGTTTAAACAAAGGGAACACATGCAGTTTGTGTGCCATCAGATCTCTCCATAATACAAACCAATGAGTAGGAACTGGTAATAATCAAGAATTTTTCTTGAGTGGTGCCTAAATTACACATTTTTTCTGTCATACCTATCATGGGATTTATTAAGTATCTGTGCTGCATAGGCATGACACAGTATTGGGTCAAAAGCTTTTTCATGCAATCTACCGTCTCTCTCAAAGGTCTTGGCCTGCAACTCCATGTCTTCATAAATCAGAGGGATATGAACATGCTCTACAAACCAGTTTCAAATCTTAAATTTACGAAAGAAGTAATCAGACTGAACTTGAATCCTGCCTGTCTGTAAGGAAAGTTAAATGGGATCTTTGAGGGAAGAACGGTATGATGCCATCTGCTTGCAGATCTTTCTGCCTTGCATTTCTGAGCCTGGACTAAAGAATTGGGGTGCTATTGCAGGGGTGTGAGCAACATCTTCCTGCTAGGAAAAGTATAAGAAAGCACCTTTGGAAACAATTGGTTCTGTGTCCGAACCAACACAGCTCTCGCCTGATGCTGATCAGTACCTAATGTATCAGGAGATATGCAAAAGCACATTATTGGGTAGATGTAAGCAGCTTGCTTTCATATCCTGCTCCCCAGTAGCTAGAGACTGATTTACATCCTAGAACACGTGGTTCAATACCCTTTCCACTATGTGTTGCATTATATATAACATTAGGTATTTCTGATTTCAATATAAACATCTAAATCTGAATCCTAAATCTCGGTCTGAACAATTTGCTGTGGCAGATGGGCCCATAGTTAAATCATGTGTTGAGTAAAAAAAGCATTTCAATTTATCAGTGCTGAATTTTGTACCTTTAACTATCAATTTAGGTGACACTGGAATTCACTTAAAACATTTCTTCCCAGTGTAATAGATCCTATATGTGAAGTTCATGCTCATATGGCAATCAATTGTACTTACAGTTATAAACACAATTACTCTGCAGTACCACTGCTGCAGCTCCTACAGTTCATGTTAATGTGGCTGCAAGGATTAATATTAATGAGGACTGAGAGATGGGTGAAAATAATAATAAATGCAAACATTCTAGTTAAATAGGAGGAGGCTGCAAAACATTAAACCAGCTTTGGAAAGGAGCAACCCCTTTCAATTTCCATTGGCTCATATCATTAAATTAGGGGCATGACTCACCCATCACTACAATATTTCAGATTTAAAGCAGCACAACTTTGATTGCAGGACAGTTCGACTGATAAAAAATCCAAAAGGGTATAATTGTGGGACAGATTTCTCATTTTTAAAAATTTCTTCGTTCTATGTTACATGCAGATTACAGAAATGTTTTATGTTACACAGTTTGCCAGACTGTATTTTATTTGCTGAAGGGAACTAACTGTGAAATTAAATGAGCTGTTCTGAAGTTGACAGTGTGCACAGGCTCTTGCGTAAATACTTGGAGAATACACTACCTTTCCATACTAATTTTAATTCTCCAGATATTATTTGCTTGGCAAATAAAGTCTTTTAAATGCATATTTATAATCTCAGGAAATTTAAATGACAGCACATTGCTCCTCTTTTGGTCGTAGGTCATATCTAGATTATGGTAAATCTAGATTTCATGTAACTGGTTAGCATAGTAGCCAACATATTTGTCTCACAAAAGTGTTTTAAAGATTAATTTGTAAATAGTATACCCTTCTGTGATGTGTGCAGTCCACATAGTTATTATGACTTATTTCAAACATTAGATAAAAGGCTGAAATGCTCTTTCCCCCAGTCATACAAAACTTGGATTCTGTGGCTGTTTTTTATGTATTCTTATTTTAAAATTTCTAAACTACAGTTTAAGTCTAGGGAAAATCCACTTCATTCCTGGCTCTCTAAAAGCATGGAAAGATGTCAAGCTTTCCAGAACTGCTGTCGGTAGCAGGAAAACCAACACAATCTGGGCAGAATCATCATCATCATAAATAAAAGAATAGTGTTTTGATTTTGTGCTATAAATAATGAAATAAGCACCTGATTTTTATCCAAAAAATTAAGAGGCATAATTAATTCAGACATGCTTCAGGGTAATTCTAACACGCACTCTTTGTTCTCATGTTTTATGTTCTATTTAACTCGGTTACTAGGATGTTACTGCAAAATAATACATACTGGGATCAGTATTGCCGGGTGCTGCGGTATCACTTTGTGAACTTCATTTCTCCTTCAGAACCTGATAATTCTGCCAAGCTTGGTGTGATCCCAGCCTTCCACACCAACATATTTTTATTGGGTGGATTGAATGAATGAATGAATGAATGGGGGACTCCTGCACGCCTGGAGGGAGAGCAGAGGCGCGGGAGGCCTCGTTATCCCCGGCACAGCGCGCGGGCAGCACAGCTGTCCCCAGCCCAGGACAGGGATACAGCTCTTGGGGACACCTCAGCAGGAAGCAAATGATGCCTACGCTTCTCAGAGGGTGAAGGAAAAGCAGCTAGAACTGAGGCTGAAGGACCAGAGATATCTCCCTGATACTCTGAAGCTTTTGTAAAGGTCCACCCTTTGGAGAAGATGCTATGATACAGCCAAGAGAAGGATGAGTGGCCTGGGCTGAGAAAGTTGCTCAACAAACTTCAGTTCTTTCTGAAATATAAGTACTCCACTGTCTTGGAAGAGAGCAGTTCTGCTCCAAGAACTCTGTTTCCTAAAAGCTTCATATTCCCTCCACCATATGGATGCCACCTTTAAGTTAGTAGGAGAAGGTGAATCCCCAATTCCAGCCAACAAATTTCATTTATCTTTTCCTTTCCTGTTTGCCAAGTGAAGATTCATTATTTTATCAATTTCTACTTCTTTGCTAGCATTCGTGAAGCTGATGAATCAGTTGCAATCTACTTTGACTTGGGCTTACTGGCAACTGTAGACCAAGACCTGAGGAGCAGGAGGGATATGAAGCCTCCTAAAGTCTCCACAATTATGGATCTCTTAGCTGATGAGTTAGGAGGGAAAAAAAGTATCTGTCACACATAGGCAGTTCTTTTGTGGCTCTTACAACTAATTGTGCCAAGTCAGATTCACACAGGCAACAACAAACTATAAAAGTGGCTGATTTTAGCTGTGTATCAAGGAAACTACTCTTAACGTAATAGTCCCACTTCCAAAGCCCACATGAAGCAGACAATCTACATAACTGATTATATTAGATGGTTTATCCTAGTCTCAAAGTGCATCAGGTAGGAAACAGACACAATTAGTGTGATAAAATTATCAGCAAAATTTAATCTCATACACACACACAGATGCACTTTAGAATCAGTCTGCACAAGAGCAAACAAACGCAGCCAGGGATTATGGGGCAAAGCTTTGGCCATCAGATGTAGCTGCAGCTTGTTGTGTCCATGAGAGAAAATCCAAGCTCTCAGGAGGCACTTGACCTTGCAGCTGCAAGAATAACTGCTGAATGTTGCAGGTTAGAGCACTGCAGCTCAGTCCACAGTCCCTGACAATACCATCATGCAACACTATCAAATCAGTCACGGAGTCTACTCCTCACTCCACACCTGGTATAGCACCCTCACAAGTCCTGCCACAGGAAGACCAAACCCCTCCCACGTAATGCTCAGAATGCATGCACAGCACCCTGCTGTTCTGAGCAAGTCTCTTTACCTCACCTTTGTCTCATCATCTTTACTTTTACAGTAACTTTCAGAGCCAGAAAAGCTGAAAGCAGTGCCTTGCACAGATGGCCATGCTCAGATCTTTCCCGTAGCTTTGCCCCTGCAGAGCAGCTAAACTGATCAAGCAGGTCCCTCATGCACCACGTGAAGCTCACCTCTGTGCAGTGGGAATTAATAGTAAAGAGGCCTTATGTCAAAAACTGGATATATTTCTTCTGAACATACTATGTCTCCATTCCTCTTTAACTTACTAAATCTATTTTCCGTACTGAGCTCAAGCCAATTGCAAGGAGTTCAATCTTAAAGTTTAACCATTCATCACTGTGTCTGGAAAAGATACTCTTTTCTACGACAGCTCCAGTTCAATCTCATCTTTCATTTATTCAATCTAATTGATCTCCTTCGACCCATGTTGTGTCTGTCATTCCAGTTTCTCTCTGCATACAGAAAGTACCCTGGCACAGAGGCTCTGCTCTTCAGGTATGCCCATGGAGGGTGAGCTGTCCTCCTGTAAGCATGCCTTTGCAGCTCTGGGGAAGAGGGCACAGTAAGCACACCCTCTGCCAACATCCTGGGAGTCAACCCCCCAAAAATGTGCCACTGACTCTCAGATTTATCTCCTGGGCATTGCCCTAATCTCAGTCTCCCAGTTTAAGGATAAAACTTCTCACTCAAATAAATTAATCTACTACTTCAACCTAACTTTTCTTCAATTGGGTTGAAAGGTTGAGTGGGAACTGAGCAGAAGTTTAACCTGAGAGACTTATTATGTACGGAAAGGTACCTATTATATTTCATTTTAGATATCATGTAAGAGAGACTTTTCATTTGCTGAAGTCACCTCCTTCCTTCTCTCTGCTGTCAGCCAATATTTTGAGCAGTCCAGTAATGGTTTAGCCAAAACACAGTCTTTAAATTGCAAGACATATTTTTTATGCATACTCTACTTTCCATTTTGAAATGACAATATAAACCTCTTTCATGTAGCTGAAACATACCCTTTCGTCTCTGTACTTAACTCACCCAAATTATACCTGAATGCTTGCAAAGAACTTTAGGAAGAATATTGGTCTATTCTAAGACTTGCAGGAAATAAATACTGTGAAACATGTTTTTCATTCCCTTTGTTCTGAAGTTTTATGACTAAATGTTGTGCTGGTAACAGAGGTTTATCAGGAATGCCTGACTTGTCCAGATCTTGAACTCCAATAAAATAATTCAACAGAGCAAGAAAAGAAAAGGGGGGAAAGGGGTAGAAAAGGAAAAAAAAAATGTAAGAAAGAGTAAGCCAACTACAATATATGAAAAGTCTAATTGTTACTTGCAACATACGGTCAGTGTTTCCATCACAGCTGTAATATAAAAAAAGCTGATGTTGAGCTGGTAACATCTGCTGTGTATCCCATGATTTCTATATTCCTGTTCACACTAGCTAAGGTTCTGGCCTTAATTATTTAGGCTTGGATCCTACTGGTTTCGCTTTTTTTTTTCTCTAAAGACAGATGCTCTTATTGAAAAATACATCTTGCAGAGTTGATTGACATGGACAAATAAGGTCCCTAAAACTGCTACTACAGAACATGGTATTTGGTTCCTGCTTTTCAAAACACACTGAAAGAGGTAATTTGCAGTTGAAATTCTGTAGGTTATTTCTGATACTCTGATAGTAAGTCATTAATTATAACGGTTTGCAACAAAATCTAGAATGATGGAAGTTTAATGCAACCTGGAGCTTTATTGAAAGAACACCCTGTTAGTGGCCAAGGACATCGAAGCCCTCCTTGCATGCTCCACTGGCAGGAGTGTTCCCAAAGGACACAGTACTCACTTCTGAAATCTCAACATAAGAGAGGCAGGAATAATTCTAAAGCGGCTCAAAAAATAATACTGCAGGCAACGAGGCTGTACATAAATAAATATTTAGCATAAGCAGATTCAGTTGCAGTAATAAGAAACTAACTAAATCGAAAAGCGAACTCCCAAGATCTTCCGTGTGGATAAAAAAAATGGATGCCTTGAACACCAAATGCACTTCCCTCTTTTCCTTGTTGTCAGGAAGCAGCTAACAATTGGGATGTGTTTGCCGAGCCTGTCTCCTTACAGGTACCCTACCTGAAATGTCACTCGCCCCATTCTCCATCTGCTCACCACTTCCCTCTGCTGCGAGTTGCTATCCCTTCTCATCTGCTTGCTCAGCTGCTCACGTGATTGCTCCTCACCTCATTTCAGCCATAAGGAACCACATTAAAGAGGATCTGGTACTGGCACTGTTAAAGTAACCTGCCTTGCCCCAACTGAGAGAGATCAAGGCAGAAGACAAAATGTTAGAGGCGGCAAGAACTTGGGGAGGGGGTGAGGGAGCACACCCAGGACAGCAGCTAAGGACCACATGTACACACACTGATTAGAAACAAAGAGATATATAGCTTTGGGTACGCAAACAAATTTCTCCCATTGTCTTTAGGAGCGCAGAAATGAAAATGACTGAATATATGGGTCACTGAACACTCACAAGACTGTTTACGTATGGTAATTTGGAAAATGTGTCCAGCCTGGGTACCTATCTTAAAATGAAACAAAACAGTATCTTTGCCAGCCCTAACTGACCTGTTTTTCTTACATGATGAACTGTTACTAGAAGAATGTCTTTCAGTGCATCCATTCTGCAAATAATCCTGCATCCTCCTCTGAATTTCTAAACTGGTTGAATTGAATGCCAGCAGAACACCAGCCAAGACTGCTACACGTCATGAGGTCACTACATTATAAAAATAACATTCCGTGGGGATAGATTGTGAAACCAAAATTAACAGCTGGACCATGTTTTGGTTAATGTAACACTTTCAAATCTGAAAAACTGGTAAAATTTAAACAATATGGATTTTATTTTTAGGGTTTTCTTTTTTATTCCAAGTGTAAGCATTCAGTTGCTGAGGTAACTGACCTGAGCAACTCCAAGTGATAAGAATATGTTCTTCTGAGACGCTACTGACATATCACAAATTGGTTTAGAAACCTGCTACATTTTATATTGTATAGGACATCCAGGGCAGTTTATGAACACACCTTTAAGAAACTTGGCAGAGGCTTTGAGAAGCAAACAGAACATTACTTGGAAAACATGAATGACCTTTATACCATCTGGTGTTTGATCCCAAGATAAACTTTGGGTAGCATCCACCCTTCAACTCTTCCAGTGCTGTCAGAAGAAGAACGGAGGGTTTTCTCAGGTGGGGGTGCCAGGTGGTCCAGGTGCACTCAGGGAGAAGGGCTGGCCTGCACCCACCGTGCTCCCAGTGCTAAGCCTTCAACAGCTGAGCAGGTTGTGCCAGGATGCACAAACCAAAGCTAGTGGGACTATGCTGTGATGGCTGCTGCAACCTCAGTGCCTCCTTCTGGGGTGTGGCCACAAGCCCAACCATGTCTGACTTGGTACAGTCTAAACTCCAAGAAAGAAATTACAATGTCTCCTTCTTGCCTGAAGCTGAAGATATATTTCATGGGACTCTGCTTTACAGACCCCATTTTGCGTGGTTCACAAGGCCTAGGCATGGAAACAAAAACTTCAGCTGTGTAGGAAAGTCTAGAGAGCCTATGGGAAAAACCCAAAACCTGGGAGACCACTATATACCTATGGCTGTACCTGGCTGACCACTCTGTATCTCAAGTGTACTGCAGCTAGACCAATATTTAAAGCGAAAAAGATTGGCAGTAGCAGCTTCCTTATCACTTTCAGCCCATGTACAAACAAGAAATCTGCCATAATGATTAAATCTTAGATGGAATAAATGAATGAATAAATAAACAAATAAATCTTAAATTTTATCCAGTTCAGGCTGGCTCTTCACCCTCCTAGGCCAATGATCTGCTAGTGAGCTATACAAGTACTGTTCCAACTCCCAAGTTCCACCATGAAACATCTCTTCAGTCCTATAGAAAGAGGAGGAAGTGCTAGGGAAATCAGGTGGAAGCCACATGCTCAATTGCTTTTTTGCAACTCCTCTCTCAGGGATTTCAGTTCTTGCTGTGAAGTGGAGGAATCTTGCCCATACAATTGGATGCACTGTTCACAACAGATCATTGTCCCCTTGGCTCATTACTCAAAGGCCTGTGTGCTGTCTCACATGCCTGATGCTCTTCAGCTCAGGAGCTGCCTCTTACACCATGTACTGTCTCCCACAGCTTCCAGGTAAGATGTAGTTGTGGACAATCCACCTAAACTAACACAGTAGAAGCCACTCCAGAAATGTGTATACACTAGATTTCCAAAATGATCTTACAGAAGTACAGAGCTGGTTTAAAACAAACATATTTTGTCTCTGCAAAGCTCATCAGCGCATAATAAGTCAGTGTATTTCCACTGCCACTTGGTGTCCCCAAACCTATTAGCAGCTTGCACAAGCTTGGCAGGACAGGTACAAGCTGGATGAATAAATGTGATCTGATGCTTGTATTTTGTTTTGCCCAAAGACTGTGCTGACACCAGCTAATCTCATAATGTGTGCCAGGCTCAGCCTACACCTCCTGCAGAGGCTGCTAACTGCAAGAGTTACACAATGCCTTTGCACTGCACAGCCTGTTCTCAGGTCCCTCAGGCCTCCAGAGGATGGGGAAACCCCTAAATGCCAGGAATGCCTGGGCTTTTGTATTACAGGCCCAAATAGACAGCTCAGTCCTCCAGGACTCCTTTCTCCTTGCCCATTTACACTGCAGACCTAGTTAGAGGAGTTTATCATCCCTGGGAGTAACCCTTGGGACGTCCATGCATTTAATGACAGGGATGACTGTTAATCAAAACCCCTAAGCTTCCCCTTTTCCACAATTTTCCAGGATCTGCATTTGCTCTCTGCACAGCTTCGAAACATCACAGTGTCAGTGTCCCCAGTGCTCTGAACGCCAGGGAGGCGTGCAGCAGAGCCAGCGCTCCCGCACTTAACAAGCATTTGGGCTCCAAATTCCATGACAAGTCTCACGTATCACACTTCCCTCAAGAATGTGAGCAGGCAAGTTGGCCAGACAGCTCTGGCATTTGGACATGGGTATGGCCTGATCAACAGCTGAGTGGAGTCAGAGAGACTCCTTCTGTTCATTACAACCAGTTGTAGAATGGGAGCCTGGGCAGCACAGATTTAATGCCATCTTTGCAGAGCTCAACCCTGCTGATGCTAGCATTCATCACCCTCTGACTAATTACGCATTCTGTAAAACACCACTGAGTGTGCATCTCATCCTGGTGAATTACTGAAGCTACCCTGTACTGACTGATGTCGTCCCACCCCAAAACTGCCCCCAAACCAGCTGGAGCTGCCTGGTGGCTGGGACAGAGAGGCATCAGCAATCTCCTTAGGCTCTCCCTCTTCCACTGACTTTCTAAAGGGCCACACTCTGCCTTCCATTTCTCATCAGAGATGTGCACCTCCACGTGTAAATGGAAGCACTAAGCAGTAGCCATTAAGGAAAAGAGAACAGGAGGAAAGATTTCCTTCTGGTAGAACCTATTGGCAGGTTCACTCTGTATTTTCAGTCTGCCCTCACTTTGATTCTAGTACTTCTCTCTCTCTTGCTCCTCCCCTATACACAGTGACAGAAAAGCCTTAAAGAATAATTTGTAAATGATCAGGAAGCCTACGGGTAACATGCTTTTCTAAATAGCTGGATTGCAAGTTGACTGTGCTCTTTTAATACAGTAAACTGCAAAACAAAATCACAGGTGCTGTAAGAGCCTATAGATTGTTTTCTATAAGGCCATATTAATATTTTATACCACTGTCGCCTCTGGACGTTCTTGGCTGCCTTGTTACTTGGAAGAAGTAGTTTGGCAATAAGACAGATCAGTGGGGGCAATGTGGAACAGCACTTCAGCAAGAGGTGTTGCACTCATGATGCAAATGAGTCTCTTGACCTTGAGCTTCCCCAAGTGTGTGGTGTCACTGAGACGATTCATGACAGTGTAACACCACACACACAGCAGGGCTGGGGTTTGGCTGAACAGAGATAATCCTTCCTATATATTCTTTAAGCACAGAAGCCTATCTTATAATTACTAAGCCTATGGCATTTTTAAGGCAGCCCTGGCTCCAAAATATGTTATTCTGAGATAACACAATATCACTCAACACAGCAGCGTGAGACAGAGGTGACATGTGCAGGTAAGTTGTCAGAAGAGGTGACAGACGGAGTTGTGCTAAAAAGCATTCAAGATATTTGCTTCTTAGCTTTTCTCCAACATGCATCTCCCACACAGTTTTAAAAATTTACCTTGAAGTGCCTCTACATAATCTAATGTGATGAAAGAGAGAGAACACGAGTGAAAGAACGAATTGCAGAGTTGTTACAGATAATATGCGACATATAGCAGATACCAGCACACAGCAAATAGCCCTGTTTGCTGACAGCCTATACTGCTTTGGAATAGTTTGGCACAAATTGCCTATACATGTATCGTGTATTTTCTCCTTTTTCTACAGCTATACTGATTTAAAAGGCAAACTCCTCAGTAAACAAGGAACACAAAATAAATCAGTTCATTACAACAGTATGAGATTTAGCACAAATCATCAGTGCGTGTTTGCTTGTAGGACACACTGTTCTGCCCTTTAAAAGGAAGTGACATGACCCCCTGCTTATCTGACTGACACGATTTTGATATATATATGTATTCCATGAATACACTGTACTACACTATTCCATTTCTTATACACACATCAAAAGGATGCTTTTCTGCATTTCTCCATATCTGGAAAATACATACTGTGAAATGGGATGTAACATCACCAGGTCTGTTTGTTGCTGTAATGGACCATTATTTGTTCTGCAGAAGCACCTGATATTGTAACAAAATCCACCCAGAGAGGAGTTCAACTGGCATCAGGGAAGGATCAAGGCCCAAAACAGTCCAAAATACTTAGGTTAGAGAAGCTTAAAAGGTTTAATTAAAGCTCTGTTTCATCATGGATTTATTTTATTTATTACTTTATTTATAACTATTAAAAGAAGATACTCAGCTCAGGATATTTATGCATTTCAGTATAGATTTGCACCTAATAACATCTCCTGCATTTGCAAATTTGAAAGAGGGGAGTGGGGAAGGTGGTATGTCCCTCTAAATAATCCATCAGCTCTTTCCTGGTTCTCACAATGTGCTGTATTTTGGAGTTCTCAGTTGCACACCATTAGTGGCTGCATTTACGCTATTTTGAAGCCTGTTTGTGTATAAAGAAAAAGCAGCAGCAAAGATGACATCCTAACTTTCCTAAATGGAAAGTCTATTGCCATTCAGGAGATGAAACACAAAACCTGTAAGTTTAGTGAGCAAAAGAAATTGACTTTTGAAAGAAGTGTTGCACCTCAAGGAAACAGCCCGTCCTTGACAATGAAATAAACAAAGAGCCAAAAAAGGGGATTTCAGTAAAGTCTGTGTGTTCCTCTCCAGGTGGATGTGTATCTGTTCATCCTCACGCCACCCCATTTAACATAAACACTCTGTAGCCATGCTAATACAAAACAGTCTAGGCAGGGTTTATGAGCTCATGCTCAACCTTATGCTGACCATGGCTTTCTGCACAGCACTGTGGCATCTGCCTGGTTTGGTCATGGGATCCTGGAACCATGCAGTCATTCCCCCTTCAATGGGCAGTCAGAAAAGGAAAAATACTGCACGGTTTGATGAATCCTGTTTTAGCCACCCCCAGAAGGAACATTAGGTGAGATTTTGCAGCTTGTGAAAAATTACCTGTTCCCAGAGCCACTGGCAATAGTTGCTGTCAGTGAACTCTTGCCACTACAAACAGAAGCAGGGGGGTCAATACTGCAGTGCAATTTCTGGGATGTGGCTGAATTACGGAAAATAACAAACATGGCAGAGAACACGAGCATGTGATGGGCAAAATGGAGCAATGTCAGGGCAATTGCTGTGGGGTTGATGCGATCCTGTTCCTGCGCACTTCCACAACACAGCCTACGACTGATGCAAATTCAGGAAGCAGGAAGGAAAAGGCCGTTTGTGCAACATCTGCCAGGCTCCCATATGGCAAGTTCCAAACTCACTATTGCCTGATGACAGCATGCAGATTAGGGCATCAGTGTGGCTTGAACTGGAACTGATCTTCCACTGACTTTTGAATAACTTCATGGCATGGATTAAAAAGGGCGTAAAATTCATCTTCACATCATTGTTGGTCCCTTGCCCATAAAAGTTATTCCAAACTCAAGAGCATTAAGGAAGGGTATTTTGAAAACACACATAAAGAATTGAAACCATTTGGAGCTTTTATTTGTACAATCCACACTCAGCATAGTGCTAGATGCTTAATTCAGCTCTTTTGTAACTCTGGGTCCTTATTGAACATTGTATAAGGATGTATTTCAAGCCTTGGATAAGACTACCAAGAGCATTTTTTAACCCTTGTAGCATTTAATCCTTAGCTCTCACACAATTGTTTCCATCTGCTCAGCTCAGAGCATCACAAGGGCAGGGAAATGTTCACCACCTCACTTAGGGAAACCAAAGAGCAGAAAGGTGATTGGGAAACCAAGTCCCCTGACTCCCACACCACGTCTATGAAACCTTTCTTTTTATGGACAGTCTGAGGTACTGACCCCAAACACTGATAATGTAAAAGCTATTTACATCTCGTGTTACATCTGCACTTTTAGTACAGCCAAGCAACCTGCAACACCCAACAGGGCTGTACAAAGCTCGTCTGTCATCATGCACGTTCCCCTCAATCTTTCATTTAACTTTCCCTTGCCTGGGAGATTGATAACTGGTATTTGTGCCGCTCCCAGGGACTGGAGTTCCACAGTGTTAAGTCAGCCAGAGACAGACAAGCTTGCTTGGCATCATTTGGTACTCAACGAAACTTCGTAAGTTGGAAAGTTTCATCTGAACTAGAGCATAACTGAGTTTGTCTTCCCTTAAATAGGGGCTGATAGAGAGAGTAAATGGAGGGAGAAGTGGGGGAAAAGAAAAGACAGGAGAGAACCCACCTAGTCTGCAGACCTGATGGTCCTCTTTGGGTGTTTTTTTAGGAATCTGCTGTCAAGCCTTGCTGATATATGGGCTCTGTTGGGTCTTACAGTGGTGATTTAAGATGTTACTGCATCCCTTGCTCCCCCCACACTTCTGCCAAAGGTTATAGCCCACAAAGGAAGCTCTTGGTAGAAAAGAATATTTTCCTCTATCTTGGCCATTCCAGTTGAAATTCTGGCCTATTAGTTAAAATATTTTGATGCAAGGCAAAGAAAGATGGACTGGAAGGACTGTGAAGGTCACCTAGTTTACTCTTCTGCTTGTAGGCTGGATCAGTTGTTGTGTCCCACATGACAGATTTGTCTGACGTGGTCTTTAACAGCCTCAGTGCTGGAGATACTTCAGCCTACACGATCCATGCACCTAACGAAAATACTGAGAAGTACAGGGCCTGCAGCAGGCTTCCACAAATGCCCACTAGGTTTTTTTTGCTAGCAACTATAGCTTTTCAACCTTTTTCAACCAGTTTCCTAGATTTCAGATGCAAATAGCATGTGGGATGATGTAAAAAAGCCTTCCTAAAACACTTCAGGCCTACTCCTCTTGAGAAGGACACCATATCTGCTATGCTGCAGCCCAGGGACATGATCTTCATTCCCAGAAGCCCAGTGACTACTCTAGCTTCTTACAGGAACTTTTTTAGGAAAGTTGTTAGGCCACTGACGTCCTACTTGCATTGCATTTTCTGCACTGGTCTAACTGCATCCTATTCCACTTCCAAATCATAAATGCTTGATCTTAAGGCTATTTTCCCTCCTTTTCCCAGTGTTTGAAGTTAAACATTTGTGATTTAGATAAACTGGATCTTTACTATCCTCCCTCTCTTTTGCTTGCACAGGACCTCTTCGCACTTATGCTCTTAATACTGTTCTTAAAGGATCTCCTAGATCTGTTTGGCTTTTTCCTTGGACAAGATTTCATGACCACACTGACATTTACCTTGCTAAAACTTTGAGGCTACATGGTGGAAAGACAGTTCCTGTCCTTTGGCTACAACTCATGTATCTGTTCTATTCCATGTCCTACACACAGAAAAAGTTATAGCATATTTCAGTACCTGCCTAAACCATCTGCTTCCTTTATTTTTCAGTGATTGGCTAAGTGCCTTACTTCTCTGTTTGTAACAGAGCCTGTGCTCTAGAGGTGTTAACTGGTTGTTCATGTAGAACCTTATATCCTGGATCTTCCTGGTTGCCATTGCAAGCTCACACGGCAACTGCATCCAGATTATTTTTCCCCCTGGTAATTTTAACAGGTCTCTCACTCTCTCCAGCCCAGCCCCGAGAGCAGCTGTGCACATCCTTGAGACCCAACACATCCCATCTCCCTGTGCTCCTGCCAACACGTGCTCCCCCTTGCTGGCTCTCTTGGCAATCTGGAGCAGCCACAAGCCACTGGGGCTCTCAGGGTGTGGGGAAGTGAGCCAGGGGACTCACACCCCTTGCTCCATAAAAAACACGAGGCTCTTTGAAACTAAATCTTCCTTGACAGAGTTTGGGCTATATTAAAGGAGTGAGATCTTGACAAGAGCCAGGTTCCCCTGCAGCACTTCGTGCCTGTGCTCCAAAGGCACAAGGCAAAAGCAGGGGGATGCGTGGATGGGGACTGGCAGAACCTGGGAGTGCCCCTTTCCCAGAGACACGCCCCTCCTCCGTGAGACACGTGCCCAATCCTGTTCTCAGCTCCCTCCCTTTTAGAGGCGTCTATTTGGGGTCACACCGAGTACCTTCCACTGCCTCCTAAGAAGACCCT
This sequence comes from Oreocharis arfaki, assembly GCA_013398015.1. Taxonomy (NCBI): domain Eukaryota; kingdom Metazoa; phylum Chordata; class Aves; order Passeriformes; family Paramythiidae; genus Oreocharis; species Oreocharis arfaki. The sequence goes on along the minus strand of VZRR01001962.1, from coordinate 300,342 downwards.
TAAGTGTCATAGGAAGCATCCTCTCCCCGAGGTGACTTTCCACTTAATATTCAGACATGGCAGTCCATGTTTATTTCCCAGGCTCTGGGAGCTGCTCAGGTGATTTCTGGGTATTTTGTGTGCTGCCACATTGTGGGTTTTTATTAAATGCCAAACAGAATTTGCCTTCCCTGGGAGATGAACTAAAATGATCTCTAGAAGTATTGGTATGCACAACAAAACTTTTACATCACCATTAGCAAAGCAGAATATTTCTGTTCCCATTATTTCAAGCTGAATAATTTAATGCTCACCCTTTTTAAATTTACCACTTTTAAATTAAAAACTCATTAAAATGTTTCAATAACAGTTAATATTAGCATAGCAATAAGACATACCAAGTGGGCATTACCAGGAGATAATTGACCTGATCTGTAAATTGGTGCCCTTGGCTTTACCTCTGGATATCAATCAATTAAAGCAGTCAATCATCCCTGAGTAGTGCCTGCCTCAGCAGGTCTTATTGCTTAATCATATAACTGTTGAGCTAATACCATTCATATTTCTGGACAAAAAATTCCACTAGGAATTCCCATTCATTATCACATCAAAATTAACAAGATCTTGAAATGCATATTATATTATTCATAGCATAATACTCTGCCAAATGGAAAACATAAAAAAAATCTGCCCTTCTTTTTTTCCCCATTTTTTTAAAGCCTGCCGTTGTTAATTAGCTATTCTTTAGGATGATCAAGTAATTGAGATACAGGTTTTAGATCAGGTTCACAGGGAGTATGTGGTCAAGTTAATGAGTCATGAAGAGACTAAAATGTCACTGTATAGAAAACTGACTTGTGCTCAGCTGATATTAATTGCAGTGGCACTGGTGAAGTCAATAGCTCTATGCCAATTTACTGCAGGTGAAGATCAGGCCTTATGTTTACAAGAGTGTGGAATTTAGTGAATGACTCTTAATCTTCTATATAATGAAATTTAGTACATGTAATTTTTTTAACTCTTTGGATTCTGCCTAAAAGCCTTTGCTTGCATGAATTGTTCTACTTAAGCTAATGACTTGGCAAAATATCACATGAATAGAGAATTAAATGAATCTCCCTGTGCCAGTTAAAGCTAACAGATTCAGACCCTTTGTGAGCTGAAAGCTGACTATATATATTAGAAAAATCCTTGCCTTCAGGACAGCTATGCAAGTAAATAGAGCACCAGGACCTCAGTCCTACACATATTTATTCACGTATATTGTTTACTGGAAGGGGCTGGTGAGTGTTGAGCTAAGCACACACATACACATTACCAGGATGAGGGCCTAGCTTCCTTTTTAAATTCAGAGATGTAAACGTGTCTCATTTTGAACATTAAATAGGGTGTAAATCAAATAGGCTTGATCATTATTGAAGTGCTGAAAAGCTATCATTTTGAAAGGAAGCATCTTGCTATTTTCTCCATAATGAAGCAGCAGACACAACATTATTAATGATAACTGTGTCTGGATTGTGTATTCAACCAAGATAAGAGTCAACATGTTTGGTAACATCAAAGAAAACCTGATACCTCAAGTATAAGAAGATTAGTATTTACAGTGATCTGTAGGGTTGGCAGTTCCAAGAAGTTGAACAGACAATGCCAGGAGGGACAATTAGTAATAAATTGGCACTGGGATTCTCTCCTGTGCTTGAAATCTGGCACTGAGCATAAAAACACATTTTAACGTTTTGTTTAGAACTTCCTGCTGCAGCCAGAGTGGGGCTCAGCACAGGGAGAGTTGTTACAACACGCTGGGAAAACAGAGACAGGTTCTCCCATTGGCACTGAAAGGTGTCAGGTATTCTGTACAAAGGCTTCAAGGACAACATCTCCATCACGTTCTGTGAGACTCACCCAATCCTTCTGGACAAGCCACTGCAAAGCTACCGTGTGAAAGTACAGGGCTCCAGAGATTACTCCGCAGAACATAGGGTTAGACCAGAAACCATCCTAGGTCACACTGTACATAGTCCCAGAATAAAAGGCTCTTTATGTTAATCCAATTTTTTTTTTTTTTTTAGAGACACAGTAAAATAAAAATATCCATTTTATTGCAAACACATATACTTCTAATACTTCTGCACTGGCCTCAGCATAAAAAATACGGATAGATCCTAAGTCACCATTATGTGTAGCAGTGGTTGCTGAAATTTACAGCCCTGCTTGGAGATGGGAAACTACTGCACATTAGATATTTTTTCTTTATTTTGATATAAGTGGCACTTGCAATGGTGAACATATTAAAATAATTTTTGAAGTATCCAGAAAAACAGGAAAGAGTGGAAAATTCCTACAACTGACACTCACTTGTGTTTGGCATAGCTCACTGTGAATGAAGTCAAATCATCATTATATGTTGATAAAGGTGAAACTAACCCACTGGAGATGGAAACCCAGGAATATTTCTGCTAAATTTGACATTTGCACCTCACATTATTATTGAATGCTTTTATTATTGGATTACTTTCACTGCATACCTCACTGAAATCAATAGGAGGTATTGATGGTATCGAGCCCTGGAAATTACCTTTTGATGGAACATCTTTACAACATGAAATGGATCTTCATGATATCTCTCTACAATAGATAAGTGTCACTGGATCCGGTTACAGATGAGAAAAAAGTTTAAGTGACACGGACAAGGTACATGCTAGAGGTAACCAAATGCACATGCTAGAAACTTCCCTTTTCATTTAAGGCTAAAAGTCAATTAATTGGTAAATACATAGCATTAATTCTCCTTTTCATGTCCCTTCAAATATAAAAATCAAGTTATAATGACCAGATGTGTCATTGTGAAAGCTAAAAGCCTCTAAAAACACTGGCTGCACTATTAGCAAGCCATATTTATTTCCTAACCCCCCTTTCATTTAGGTCAACATTGCCGAAGTTTTTCAGTACAAAACCCTTCACAACAAAGAAATTATAAAGAAGTAGCGATGAGTTCATGAGGTTAATGTAGTCAAAGGATCACAGGTCCCTACAACAATTCTGTATTAGAGGAGGAATGATGTATATAGTTGCTTTTAATGTAATTTGCAGACAGAAACAATGACATTACTAGTTTTCAAAAGCATTGTAATTCGAAAATTTTCATGTTAGATAAATATTTTAAAAATACTTTATGAAGAGACTGTTGATGTTTCCTTTTTCACCAGCAACTGAGCATGGAGAACAGGAACAAAGTTCATTTAAACTCTGGCATAGCACTAACTTCAGAATGCTTCAAATGTTAATATCAGGTTTCCCAGATTATATAAACTACAAAGCCACAATTACAACTCATGGCTCTTTCCAAGATGATCCTAGTCACAGTTATTACACTTTGTCTCTTTTTGGCTGAAACATATTAAATATTTGCTGGTAAAAAAGCGTGTTTATCTAGAAAAACAGCTACTCTCATTATTAAATAGAAAAAAAAAAGAAACTAAGCACTTATAATGGTAGAATTCTTTGCTTACAACTGAAATATAAGATTCTGAGTTTACATTATAAAAAGCAATCTGAGGAATTTCTTTTGAAATACTGGTATAACATATACATTTTTGGATTTGAAACTCATGTATCATGATGTGTGTTCATCACACTGTAGCATTAAAAGCTCCTGGGAAATGCAATATTATCAGCATCACTGCACACCATAACAACTTGGTCCAGGCGTTGCGGGGGTGATGGGTCAAACCTTTGCCACAGTTGAGATGTTCGGGTGGACAGCCCAAAAAAATCAATATGAACATTTGGACCATATCCGAACACAACAGCAGTAGTTCATTTGCAAAACTCGGCTGAAGGAAATGTTAAGAACAGCATTTCTCACATGAGGTTTCAGTAATTCTGCCTTTGTTATGGATACATCTGTAACAGCCCTTTGGTATTTGGGTAGAAATCCAAGTAGAGTGTTCAGAAATGTGTAGCATTTAATATGAATCAAAGCACTCCGATAAAAAAAATAGTTTGGCCCTTTGCTGCTTCTTAGGTTTCCATCTATTAACTGACCAGGTTTCTCCAGCTGCCAGCACAAGTTCCATTGTTTAAGTACAACAGAGCATTTCTGGGGAAATCTTGTGCTGCCCATCTCAGCAGGTGTTAAACCTCCTTGTTGGACAGTTTAGGAGCTCATCATGTTTGACCACTGGTTATAAAAGATGGACCCAGCATCTAAATGCGTGTCTAAAAACTCCTTTAATTAATGAGATAATAACACAAATCCAACTCTGAACTTTACTGCTTGAACCTTTCCCCATGGCAGGGTCAAACCAGAGCTCAACTTAAACATCCTCAAATTTCAAGAATACTTGGATTCAACTCCAAGTTTGAATCTAAACTGGATGGCTTTGATCCACTCGTTATGAAGTATGATCTCATCCTGGATAAGAAGTAGCATTACTCAATAAAGAGAGTTAAGATGGGAACTGTGACATTGGAAGAACCTGCTTGACAAGCAAGCTTGTTTAACCAACAGAAATGGGTTGCCAAGATCACGAGCCAGGGAAGAGTTTAACAAAAATCAATGAAGAAATTACAAGTGACTAATAAATTCACACAATGAGTATAAGCAGCTGAAACTAGAGAAGAACCGGAGACAGACACTGTAAACACTTTGTGCAGAGGGTGGAATCTTGCCATTGCTGCACCCGTAAAACCACAACCTCATCAGCTCTCTTAAAATGACTGAGTTCCACCTTGTCAAAACCCAGGGGATTTAACAAAATCTGCAGTAGGTTCTCCTTGATTGTCTAATTGCTAGTCTACTTTTCTTTACAGTTTTTACTTTAATCTGTTTATCACCACCTAAAAAGAAGCATCTGACAGAAGGTCCCTCTTTTTAATACCACAATTGCACCACACGAAACCAGAGCTTGAACACAGTAAGTCACAGAAGCAGCAAGGAAACAAAAATGCCCTAATCCTGAGCAGAGAGGTGATCTACTAGAAAGGTGTTGCACAGACAAAAAAAGTAGAAAGTTAACTTTTCTTTTGGGGAGTTTGAGGTTTTTGTCTTCCCGCAGCACTTATGGAAATGGATGAGCAACAGCTATGGTATGAGCCAAGGCATTTTGTACTTTTGTCCTGTTGGCAGGTCAAGGTGTGAGCGGTGGTTAAGAGTGAGCACTCTTCTGTCCTACAGGTGTTACAACACAGTAAGTTTGATTTAAGTTTGTGCTCCTAACCCTTATGTCTCCGTGCTGCAGTAGAGATTGCGTGACATTTGCCTATATTGAAAGGACAGGGAAGGTGACCACGATGGACAAATTGCTCAGTGAAAACCCAGTATTTCATGCAGAACTCCATTAAATATGGCATTACTTTTTAATGCTGTTTTTGCATCCACTGCATCGATGTATTTCACCCTGCACCAAGGCCGTGCCGTCTACAGTTCCGCGGCCCCTCCCTTTGCATGTCCCGCGGCGTGCAGGGACCTGCCCTGTGCAAACGCCGTTGTCTCACCCCGTGAGGACACAGCGGCTGAGTGCTGATCCCTGCTAACCTGTTAAGTCAGCACCATCCTACAGCAACACAGGGGCTGAGATGGTCATGTACCTGTTACTCAGCAAGCCACACCGCTACAATTAATACAGAACAAATCAGCGAATAAAATGACTGCAGGCACCAAAACACAGAACGAGGTAAAAAAAGAGATGGCACTCTGGTTGCAGCACACTTTAACAAAAGAAAAATATTTGCTATATTTAATACTCTTAAATGCATTCTGTTTATATTTCTCAGCCTCCAGAAATTTGAACAAGCCAAATGTCAGCTGTTTCCTGAAACTCTTGGTACCACTGGATATACCCATTGCATGCTCTCCTTATCTGGACACTTCCATCTCACATACCCAATGCCATCTCTAGAAGCTTTCCCAGTTGATTTAGTAACAGCTGAAACTTGCTACCAGTCATCAGACAAGTTCATTTGGATCATATGGCAGAGTATGGCTCAGAGCTGTCTGGAACGTGTTCAGGGATGCACTGAGCCTGCGGGCCCTGCCCCGGATCCCACTGAAGGGACTGGGGACCCGTGAACAGCTCTGCCCACTCCTGCACAGCTCTGCCCATTCCTGAACAGCACTGCCCACCCCTGAACAGCTCTGCCCATTCCTGAACAGCACTGCCCACTCCTGAACAGCACTGCCCACCCCTGAACAGCACTGCCCACTCCTGAACAGCACTGCCCACCCCTGAACAGCACTGCCAACTCCTGCACAGCTCTAACCACTCTTCAACAGCCCNTTCCTGAACAGCACTGCCCACCCCTGAACAGCACTGCCCACTCCTGAACAGCTCTGCCCACCCCTGAACAGCTCTGCCCATTCCTGAACAGCACTGCCCACTCCTGAACAGCTCTGCCCATTCCTGAACAGCTCTGCCCACTCCTGAACAGCACTGCCCACCCCTGAACAGCTCTGCCCGCCGCTGCATAGCACCACGTACGTGCAAGGTCACCTCAGATTCAGAGTGCTGAAATGAACACAGGCCATAGTAGCTTCTCCCCTACCTTACCAAAGTGTTACCAAAGGTTTTCGATTCTCATCATTGCAAAAGCACTAACTAAAATGCCATTTCCTCGCATTTCTCATCAAAGGCTCATTTTCGATAGAAGGGGAAATACTCTCTGCCTGGGATGTTAGAATGACAACAGCAAGCATATACACAGCTATAAATTTGACTCTGAAACATGTTGAAAGGTTAGAGTTGTAAAAATGTAGGCAATCTGACACCTCTAGATCACAGTAAACACAAGGCCACAAAACTGAGCTTCCAGACTGTCAGTTAATTCCAGGCTCCTAAAAGTGTCTCTTGGAAACTATTTCCACAGGGAGCAAAATAACTAATGCAATTGGAAACACCAGAGAACCAACGGGGAATGAAGGAGGATAAAGAGAGGCGGAAAATACACACCAAGATGCACACATAGACATACTGTATAATTAGCTTCAGTCTATTGTATAACAGAGTCATAACAAATGAGTCAGCTCCTTAGGTGGTGTAATTAGACTTCAGTGGACCAACCCTAATTTATAGCAGCTGATAATTACGATATATAATCATATGGAGTGATTTTGATCTGCATGAATTATTAGTAAACTTCAATGAGGGCAATAAGGTCAATCCAGTGAAAAAATTGTGCAAGTGAGATACAAATCAGATGCCCAATAAAATAAAGAAGCATCTTATGTTCACACAGCTGCTCTTATCTCAGGCATTTTTTTAAAAAATGAACTTTATGTGGACAGGAATTGTTTGGGGGTCCATTCAGATGTGGTAATTTCTGTGATGCTACTCAGCACTTCTTCACTAGTTGCAGAAACTGTATAGGCTAGCTGGGAATGGCAGGGCAGGGAAATGTTACATCCATTTGGAAGCGCAGGGGAAAGACTGCCTGGGAGGAAGAAATTGGCCATGCCTGACCTAGGACGGGGTATGGCATCTGATTGCTACGTGCTTTCAAAATGCATCACCTAACAACCCACTGGAGCTCAGTGACTTCTGCCAACTGAAACCATCAACCCCTTAAAACATCCGAGGTGTGGGTAGAGCTGCCTGCAGTTCTCTTAAGATCTCCAGTATGAAATGAGTGCAGAGACACACCTTATACCCTGTCTCCAATATTTATGCCTGTCTGTGAATCTTGCCTATTAGTAAAAAAACAAAGAGAACTCTAGAACAAGCTGCTGGATTTGGTATACTGCTGGCTGTGAAAGCAAGCCAGGGTTCCTCCATGAGCAGATAACAAGCACATCAGGAATCACTTCTGATGTCAAATCCACGTCCTTATAGCTGACCTCATTAAAGGCTCTATCGTGCTCCCACTGAAACCGATGGCAATCATTTCTGCAGTTTGCTGTGGGATGTCTATGTACTAGTCAGCCTTGAAAGTCAAAAAATGCTTGGCTATTTCTCTGTCTGCCACTTTCACCAGAATTCTTGATATGTATTTTGGGGAGGGCTGAGGTCTCTGCAAGCATAGATGTAGCTTCAGGGAGTGCCCCAAAGTGCTACCAGTAAATAGGAGATGCCAAGAAGATGTGCAAGCTCTCTCCCTCTCCTGGGGGAGGGGTGAACAGGGACCTGGTGCACCACGAGACGCCACAAACACAGACCCAGGGGCTGTCCAGCTCACACCAGAGCAGTGCTGTGGCTGCAAAAATGTTGCTTCTCTCCAGCTGAATCCCTGCATGGCAAAAGCACCACGTTGGGCTGCCGGGCCATTGCCTGACACTCACTGCTTTCAAAACAATATCCTTTTTTTTCACACCCACTGTCTGAAATCAACACTATTCCCCATCCAAATGTTCTGACCCCTAAACCCCACTGTGAAGGCACTGCACTGAGCTGGTACTGCCTTGGCTCTCAGCACATGGCAGCTCTGCACTTCACAGGGCACAGCTGCACCTCTGTCTGCTGCAAGGGCTTTGTACTTGGAGTTACAACGTGTGCCACATCTCTCCTTCCACCTTCTTCCTCCTCCAAGAGAGGTGCCAAGAGAGGTGAGAAGAGACAGCAGAGCAAAGTTTCTCATGCTCGATGTGATGAGAGCAGGGAAGTCAGGGAACTGAAAAGAAAAAGCAGCAACAAAAGTAAAGCCCTCACGTCTCCCGTCCCCACCCAAGTGTAAAGAAGCACTGTGCCGGGAAAAAAACTACAGCTCGAATCTCCTGATAAATCAGGGCTTCTCTGGAGGGAAAAGCAACTAAAAAGGAATGTAAATGATCTTTGACCAATGACTTTTGTCTAGTTGTGGTTTCTGGTACAGAATATGTGGTTTCTTGTTCAGAAAGGTAATGAGTGTGTGTACAGCAATGTGTTCAATGTGCACAGTGCTGAGAGATTAGAGAGTGAAGGATGGCATGGGACATGTCAATATGGATCTGCAATGATCAAAGGAGGCTGTCTCTTCTGGGCACAAGTCTGGGTTGGGTTACAGCAAAGGAAAAATGTGAAGTGCTTCTTAATGTGTTTTCTCTGTATTCTCTGCTCTAGGATCACCGTAAATGGAAGAACATCTTCTCCCCTAATAATCTATTTCCTGCATGTGGCTCCTCCAATAAGTGTACTAAAGTTCTGTTTGAACTACACAGTTTACTAGGGAAACAGACTTGCCATTGTTTAAAACAAAAATAATCACGAGTGCTGTTTAAAAGCTGAAGCAAGGTTATGCGGATATCTTTGCTCTGACTAGTTATCAGCCATGAATCTTGTACTTAGGTAATTATTAGAGGTTCCTTTTTTAAAGAGATGATTTACTTACCCTGTATCCCTGCCAGATTTTCTTTCTTTTTTTAATATTTGAATTTTACACATTAAGTAGGGCATGCTCATTTTTCTTCTGCTTCTGCCCTCTTTTGAGTTATGAATCCCTTCAGTGAGTAATGAGCAGTTGGCAACTTTTATGCATAAGAAAGAAGATTCAATGAATTCCAAATATGCTACATGGATGCTCCTTCTCCTACATAAAAAGTATAATATTTTTATGAATTGGGCCCACGATGATCTGGCATTAAATCACTGCCCCCTTTCTTCTCTGTGCTCTATTTATGCTCAGGGGATGTGCAGTCGCAACGTGTTATAAATTCAGCAGAATTACTAATTAAAAAACCTACTGTACAAAAATAGAACAAAGGGTGGAATTAGAGCCAACAGGATCTGAGCCAGTGCAGTGGTCCTGGGGAAATGGTCTGGGCTGCAAGGCAGGTGATCTGATCCTCATCTGGGATTAACTAACGTCGCTCTCTTGCTCCAGATGATTTACAATCCTACAAACCCAGCCCCTCTGCAGACTTTTGGCAGCGGGCGCCAGCAGGGCTCGTGGCCTCCTGTTTCCCATTCTTTCCCAAAGGGATGAGCAGCTCCCATTGGCGCCATGAGAATTAGAGCCCGTAGGAAATGAGCAGCACTTCTGGTCTTGCTTGTTGGCTCGCCAGAGTTTGGAGAGGCCATGGGAGATTTCTACCGACTAAAAGGTTTCGTGCCATACGATGGCCAGCAATGTGGTTTTCCAGGGAATTGTGCTGCTGGGCACTGAGCCCCCTGCAGCCCTGTGAGAGCATGGTCTGGCTAGCACAAACATGGGAAAAGAGTCCGAACAAGTTCTTAGGGTCTCAGCAAGAACAGTTGCTTGTTCCCCTGCTAACTTTCCTAACCATCTGCTCTAAAATGGAAGCATTCAATATTAGGGCAAAACACTAAGTCTAGAAAAGCAAAATATGCAAGGTCTGCAGTGGATAAACTCATCCTTCTTTCCCCACTTCCAAGTATAAAAAGGCGACCTACAAACAGAAACAATAAAGGCTGAAAGATGCATGGAAGTTGGTTGGTATGTCTATCAAAAGAGCACCTCCTGGATAGTGCCTGTGGGCAGACACCGAGCTGACTGGTGCATCCAAGGAAAGCATGCCTTCCTTCTGTCAAGAGTCTTCAAAATTAATTACACAGGAATGATATTAACAAAGAAGTGTCCCTGAGATGATCTAAGCTCTAATAGAACCAGGAAAAATATCCTCTTGGAAATCCAAAATGGAAAAAGAAATTAATTCATCTTTCAATTTTCTCTGCATAGTCAAATCTCTCACTCTTAGTTTCTCTGCTGACTTTAGGGTGTCCTGTAATCACACAGAAACCCTCCTGGCACCAGAGAAAAGAAGGGAATCAAATGACTTCCTCTCTCAGGAAAGGGAGAGAACATAGGTTTTGTTAAAATTTGCATTCGTCTCTGCAAGAGCCTTAATCGTTGCCTCAGACTGCATAAATAAAAAGACACCTAGTACCAGCTCTGCTTGATAGGTAAGGAAGATTTACTGTCCTATACTGTCTGTCTCACTCTTGATATAGCAGTGTTCAAACCATTTCTGCATCGTGGTTCAGCTTCTGAACTAATGTGCAGGTTAACCATAAACAATTTCAGCCCACTTTAAAGCTCTATGCTGTAGGAATCAGTGGCTCAGCAGCTAATTCACAAATGGCTCAGTTGACCATGCAGTGGGGACACAGCAGATAGCTGAGGGCAGTGACCCCGTCACTCAACCTCAGCTAATCTGTCCCCATTTGCCAGAGACAAGAAAGAAAGAACACAAAAAAGAAAGGGCTACTGTCTGATGTCCCTTACAGTACAGCATCACACATGCCAAAATAAGTAGTTCTCCAGAATCAGAAAATGAGTTAAAAATTGCAAAACTTAAAAGCATTTCTGGATTCTTAGGTAAGCCCGGTAAGCCCATAGGATTCCTTTACTGAAGTGCTATGACTCTGAACTGAAAGCCTGCACTCTTCCCGAATTGCCTGACTTGTCGCATAGCTCAGCCTTTGGCAGAGGAGAGGCTACTGAAGCCAAACAGCACAGATCACACCTGAGTGTTTGCTATGAGGTACATGCACAACCCATTTCTCTCATTGCAACAGGTTTCACTTATATTCTGAATTAATATTTCCCCATGTTTTCTCTTTTTTCCACCTAAGTTCAGTCCAGAAATCTAATATATTGTAATAGAAGTGACTGGATAAAACCCTGCCAGAACTACAATGAGAGGCAAACAGGCACAGGGCTTCTGCACCCAGCAACATGCAGATCATCTGGAAGCCATGCTGCTAATCAGCACAGGGCATGGGGCAGTGAGTCCTTCCCAAATTTATTTATTAAGTACTTAATGGAGCACTGCTAATGGGGAGAAATTTCAGAAGGAAGGCAGCAGAGGTGATCCTGCTACTCAAGCCTGTCTCTCTGAGGCCTTATGACACTGGACACGCCTCTCCTTTACTCCTTCTGGCTATCAGTCCTCCCTCATTTATTCTCTTGGCTCAGGAACAGGTATTCCCAGGGAAGGGACTCCTGTTGTACTCAGGCAGGTGGGACCTCTGGACTGGCTGAGAGGCGATGTGCTGTGTAATATTCTTGGTCACACCTGTGTGAACCTGGAATAGGCAAGACCAGTGGAGCTTCCATAATTTAGGCTGAGATCTCTATAATCTCCACCTCTAGACATCCATGATCCAGATGTCCATCTCTAGATTTCCATGATCTGGATTCACCATCCAGTCATCCAAACTCCTCTGCTTAACCACCCCAAAACCTTCAGCTATCTCAGAGAAAGAGGTTTAACCCATGCAAGGGAATCAACTTTCTCTGAAACTATTTCTTATTCCATTAATAATACAATCTCTTTACCTCTTATGTTACCAATCTGTCATCTACCTCTGTACTCCTTTATGACAAAAAAGTCATTTGCTGTAGCCCAGATGATCTGCACACCCCCTCACACAAGCTTTTGCCATTTTGGTCTCTCCTTGCTGCATGACACCCGGCCCACATGTCCCCGGGTTGCAAGCAAAAGCCTGGACACCAAGTAGTCACTCAAGTGCCCCTGAGCACTCTGCGTTTTGGAGAATGATGCCTTTTTGAAAACCCACTCTCCCATCAGTGAAGCTTGGAAAAGCCAGACAGCTGGACCTACTTTAGTGTAATTTAGCTGAGATGTCAGCCTCTTAAGGAGGAAAACACTGCTCAGTGTGAATAAAAGTGGCACCATCTGTTCCAAAGCAAAGAGACCTTTGCAGCATGGCCTGAAGGTCAAACCCTGCTGGACTCCGAATCAGAAAGTGCTGTAGCACACGTAGTTGTAAATGGAGAGTGCTCTAGCAAATCCCTCTGTCGAGAGCCGCTGCAGGATCTGCAGCCAACAGCCCTAATTGAGGATTTACTTAGGCAGCAACTGGTCTTCTGCAGCGATGAGAGGTGTCAGGTTTTTGAAGGAATAAGCTCTCTTTTCTCTTCTCTCTTCTTCCCATCGTGGCCAGTAGTTTCTCAAATCTCAAGCGTTTATTCAAGCAACCAACCTCCACTGGCAAATGGCTTGAGTTTTGATGTTTAATGTTGCAGGGATAGCAGTAGGCAGCTTTTCTTGTTTTCAGCTCTTTTAGCACACTGTTTTGCCTAAAGCAAAATACGGTTTCAAGCAGTCTCACTCCACTGGTACTTTCTCCTTGCCTCAGCTAACAGCACTTGTGTATGTATTAAAGATACTGCAGCAGAAGTTGATGCTACAGGGCTCGCTCACTTATTTCAAATAGTCAGCAATCCAACTTTTTTAAAATGCACTTTTTATACAAAGGAATTATTTTCTCCTTTTTTTGGTTTACAACCCAATTTCAAAGCTTGTGAAAACTTGGGTAGGGGGAGGGAGAGTCATGCACTTGATTGGGACATCAACATAACATGACATTTTACAAAGACTGTCAATATGCCTCCTTAAAGAGACACTGACATATTAGTTTAAGTGACTGGGTTTGCTGAGATTTCTTTAAGGTTGACTTAAATGTCAGATGCCATTAGCTCTGGCAGTTCAAACAGTCTACCACTGTGAGCATCTTGTGCAGCGGAGGTTGAAAGGGTCACAGGTAAGCAAAGCCATGGCTTTGAAACCACGCCCACCATGGCTGTGAAACATGTAGCTCCACAGCGAAATGCAGAAATCAAAGCCCTGAAGATAGAAGATTTATATTAATGTCTTCTCAAATAGACCACCAGGTCTAGATTTGTACCTCCGCAGCTTCTCACTTACTAGCTGGTCTCACTGCTCTCCTCATCTACATGTAAGGGGGAAGTCTGCTTGCGTTAAAACTTCAGAACACGTGTGTGTCTTTGAGGATAAGAAGAATGAACTATTGATTAGCAATTGACAAATGCAATAGAAATTTTATATAGGCCGAGAAAGACCCATACATAATTTATGGCTGTGCCAAATATGAGTGACAGCGAACAGCGGGAGGCTTGAGCACAATATTGATTACTTTAAAAAACTGAGAAAGGCACCGTGCTGAGGACTGGGAGGATAAAGAGGAGAGGCAACAAGCAGAGAAAACAGGAGCAAAGCCATTAAGGATGTTGTGCTACCAGACACTGCCAGACTAGGAAACTGAGGAGACAGTCAGGTGGAGAGCACTGCTCTCTCCTTTCCAATCAATAATACCATGTCAAAACATAAAATGCATGCTTTTGCTCTTAAGTAAAATGTGTCTAAGATTTTTAAAAGCATTGATTCAAGGTGGATCAATGAGAATCTAGGCGTATTTTCCTGTGCAAAAAGGGGGTAATAACACTTTGTAGATAATCACACAACAGAAGAGACTTCCAATGCTAGTTATAAATGTCCTATTTATATTACAATCTTTTTGTCAGTTAAGGTTAAGAATAGTAGGTCAAGGAGTCATGCACTGTTGAAGGGGGGAAAAGAAGGCATGTAAATGTGGGAGCATGGGATCTCTTTAAAAGATGAATGCAAGGACAGGACTGAGCTTGAGCAGGAGAGGCTGTAAAACACATCCTCTTCAACTCCACTTCCAAAGTGCTTCCAGAGGCTTTTTCACTAAACTTCTTAGCAGGTTCAAAGCCCCAGACTCAGGAGCAATGCTCAGCTGAGAGGCAATGAATGAACGTACTCTTCAAGGCCTGTTCCTGAGACTACTGGATTTCTTCAGCAGCTGCTCAGCTGGAAGGTCCTGGCAAGGCTGGGGCTGGTGTTGAAAAGGCTTTGCTACTGTAACTATTCCAGCAAAATTTGTTCTAGCAATTTTCATCTCCCAAAAATATGTTTGGTGGTAAAGTATACAATGGTCCTCTAATTAAGCAAGTTATGTGAGGATAATTGCAGCTTCAATTAGACTTTTGCCTAACAAGGTTTTGGCCAGCACTGAGATGGCATTAAAAGCAAAACAGAAAACATATTTATAACTGGCATCATCTTACCACTCTGGAGAAAAAAGGGTTTAAGAAAGAGGAAAAAGCAGAACTAAACTTCTAACTGTCCAATTCTCCTCCAGAGAGAACCCAGCTTGCATTTCCAGACATGAGCAGCAAATTTAAGTGAACAAGACGTGCATTTCAAATGCTCAGAGAGAAACAGAAAAAAGAGAAGTGCACCTGCAGAGGGCAGCTGGGGATGTGAAAGGCACCTCAGAGAAGGCTCTCACTGCCCTTGCAGCAGCCCTGGTACCTGCACAGCACAGCAGCTGCTACACAGGTGCCCGAGTGAGGAATTCCCTGTGCAGACAGTGACTGATTCTGGTTCCTGTGCTGGGGTCCCTGAACAGACCTGCACTGTCCAATGCTGCCCTCGAGGGAAGCGTTTGTGCTGCTGGTTGCAAAGCAAGGCACTGGGCTTGTGTTTTTCACACAGGCTTGCTCTGGGCATTCTCACTTTGATCCATCAGGAAACAAAATTTGGCTTTTGCTTATTAGACTGGAACATTGAAATGGGACACTGGCAAAGGAAAAGAAAGAATTCTTTCTTCTTTAAAACAAAAAACTTTGGAATATTTTAGAGCCCCAAAAACTCCAGACAGTGACTTCAAGTAAATCTCATCTTTAATCACTCATTCTTCACTGACTCTTGCTGGGTTTTTTTAAATGCAGGTGAAAAATTATCTTTTTTTAAGAGCTATCCCAGAGCTATAGTTGAATGACATAAGAGGAAGGACAAGAAGAATTGCCCACGACCCACTTCGGCAACAGCATGTTTCCAAATCACCCGTATAGTCACAGAAATAACTCTCCTACAACACTTCAATGTTTTTTTCTCTCTTATTCAAACGCACAATTTTTCCATAATAATGCAATGTTTCACTGTCCCGAACATTTACATGCCCCTGAAGTTCTAATACTGATGCAATAATTCCTCGGCATCAATAAATTATATTCCCTTTGAGAACTCCTGCTGTTTCCCTCATCATCGGTAAAATCTGAAAAGCCTTACAAAAATAATTATTTTGCTGCACACTGTTTTTCATTTCTGATAGAATCTTAACTGCAGACTTCTCTGAATGCACATCTAAGAAAAACCTTGTCATTATTTCCACTGACCTGAGTAATGAGGCAGGAGCACAAACCCCCTGCCTCCCAACTGGCAAGAGGTACTGCACAGAGCACACTGAGCTCCCCTCCAGCAGACAAACGGCACAGGCTACAGAGAGCAGAATGGGAGAGAAGTGTTTGGAAAAGTGAGGGGCATAGTCTGACTGCAGCTCGAGCACCAGGGTAGGGACAGAGCACAGAGCACAGAGGACTCATGATGGGCCCCTCTGGATAGCAGTGGCTCCAGGGGGCTCCAAGTGCACCACGTACAGACTCTTCTCCTGTGCTCACCATGGTCACCTGCTGCTTGTGCTTCCTCAGGATTCCCTCCAAAGGAGCAGTTTCCCCCACCCCAGATATTCCCAGAGAGGAATCTACTCCAATCTCCCTACTCCTGGATCTGACGCCTGTGAGTTGTAGTAGGGAGCACATCTGGTCTCAACTCCTCAATTCTTATGACGGTGTTATGAAAATGACATTTACCTATTCCCTTTACAGGGCTGTGGAGGAGACTGATCAGGCAGCTTATATATCCTGCTTTCTGTAATCTTCCAATCTAATTAGCTCCCAAAGAGATACCATGCCAGCAGGCCAGATCCCTCCAGCTTCACCAGTAAGAACAGCAGGTGGGAGAATAGCTCCACACACGTTCCCTGCTTGGCCCTTTCTAAAACTGCTTGTGACACTAATTGATTGGTGCCAGTAGTGCTGGTGACAGAGACACACACAACCCACAGGGAAGCTGTTCAAAGCTGCAGTAATGAGTAACCTATTGCTGCTTGAAAGCACAGGCATGGGCTTTGAATTCTGCTATGATTACCTGGGCTAGCCAGGCCTCTGTCCCCTCACAGTGTTAGAGAGGAATAATATTTTAACCTATTTGAATTTTATGCTAATGACCCGGGAAAGAAAGAAAGAAGACAACTCATTTCAAACTACTTAGTGTTCAGCGATGCGGCAGAGGGACTTCAGAGAGAGCCCACCTGGGAGGAAGCATGGTTGAGTCAGCACACAGAGGTGCTCCAGGTTGTTGCCAGTGGGGGACCTGGAAATCCTGCTCTGCTGGCAGCGTTGCTCCGTGCACTAAAGCCCGTGCAGGCAGCGAGCCTCCCCAGCCCCTGGCAGCAGCGATGTCAGGGCATACACACAAGTTTCCGATGTTCTGGCAACCTAAGACCAAAAAAGCAACCCCTCTGGAACCTTCCCTGAAAGCACCAGCTACAACAGCCCTGAGATTACTCCAAACTCTGCCCAGGGCTGGCTCCCAGCTGCCTCAGCACCAGGAGGAGGGAATCCGCCCTTCTTCAGAGGTTATTGGGAATTTCCTAATCTAAGCAGTAAACGAAAAAACTGAGGAGACCAAATCAAATGGAAACAGTATCCATGCTGCAGCTCTTTTCTGGTCACTACTGCTCATAATTTTACATGTTAACCCAGACTTGATACAGCTTTCAAAAGCAGTACTGGTTCTGCTGAATGATTCATGCAGCATGTGCTGCAGTAGACATCGACGTTATGAAAACCTCTGCAAACCAGAACAGTGATTGAAAATAGAAACAAAAATATACAACACCACAATTCAGAAATAAGCCAGCTCACAAGTGTCCTAAAATACACCTGCATCGCTCTGGATACCTTCAGAAACCACTTTAAAGTATCACCATTCCAGGAATTACTGCATTTCAGAGGCAGAGGTCTGTGCTTCTGGGAAGCTTTGCAAGACCATGTCATCACCAGGACAGGACAGAAGTTGTATTGACTGCAGGAAAACTTCAGTGTCTCAACTGCAGCAAAAAGCTTCATGCAGAAAGTATTTGCATCTTTTCTTATCCTGCTGTGGTAAAAGCTCAGCATTAAAATAAACACCGATCATAGTGGAAAAATTTCCTTGAAATGACATAGTCTGCACTGAGTACTACATTTGTAGATAGCAGCTTTACTTCAAGAGCATCCTAATATGTTCCAAGAATGAAATAAATTGCTCACTTAATTCTACTAATAGTTCATACCAAGAATCAATGCTCAGTGTAATAAGCCAATTGCTGTCTTGCTTCAGCCTGTGTGCACAGAGGAACACAAGCCTGAGTCCTGGCCAAGTTCCTGCTCTAGAGAGCATGCACACAAAGGTGGGTCCTTCAAGCTCTGTAGGTCTGTGTGAACACAGCCCACTGGAATAACTCAGCGTGACCTGAGGCAGCTCAAGCCATGGGGGCTGCCAGGACCCTGACAGAGTGAGTCCAGAGCTGTGACAGCCTGCCTATAGTCATGTTTTCCAAAAACGTGTTTTCTGCTCCCACCAGTGCAGGTTACACAAGTCTTCTCCTACGCTACAGCAAACACCAATTCCTGCCTCCCAGAGGAAGCAGTTTGTAGTGAGCAGAGCTACAATATACGCTAAGCAGGTTACATCTGAGCCCAGCATGGGGCTGTTTGCTCCTGAATGCAATTCAACCCAGTGGCTTTCATCTGCAAACCCCTCCAGGTCCTCCTGGCTCTCTGAGAGTCTGATCTGCTCGATAGCCGAGATCAGTGCCTGCATCCTTGCAATGAGCCACGGTACTGCTGTTAACAACACAGGACAGCAACCTGTGGGCCGAAGGACAGAGAACAAAGGTTTGAGATCAGTTTTCTCAGCACAGATTGCCTGGCCTCTGCTCTCAGCCGAGTGGTCTGAAAGACCAAGCACCTTTCCCAAGATCATCTGGACAATTTAATAGGGCTTTGACCTTCTGTCTCTGATGTGGCTGTTGCAGTGCCCTTACAGATCGAATATTCTTGTTAATTAATTCCTGCAAGCATTTGGTATTTACTTCTTTAAATAGCTAAAATGCTATCACGGGCTTGAAAATGCTCTGTCAAAATTGTGGATGTGCTATCAGACTGTAGTTGGAAACACATTTACATTTCACACAGCTAAACCTCTACCTTAGGAATATTTAGATGTCCTACTCATCCTTGGAGCATTTAAAATGGTGACAAGACTCAAATAAGTCTATATAAAATGGTCTTTTTCTCCTGATAGGGCAGCAAAGACAGCAAAGCACCATTTTGTTGGAGGACCACTGCATGGGTTCATAGGATGCACTGGGCAGCAAGAATTCTGGATCTTATTTTCTGCTCAGCAGATATTTCGCTGGTAGTGAAGTAGTAGGCAGTCATTTTACCAGTTAGCGCTTCAGTTTCCTCTTCTTCTTAAGCAGTTAAATTATTTTTTTTCTCCCTTTAAGGTTACACTTTTCAGGGCAAAGACTCTTTTACTCTGCAGTGGCGCTCAGTTCAACAAACCACCAAATCCATTTGGGACCTTGCTGTACTAATGTAACACAAACCAGTCAGATTAGAAACAAAAAGTACTGGGTTCTGAAAACACATGTTTTTCAGGCTACAGAGTTTAGTCAGTCACTAAGAGTAAAGCTGTTGAACAGCATATTTAAGACTCAGATGGAAAACAGAAACTTCCCCAACCACAAGTTGTACAGGACAATATATATAACCCACTGAATGGAAAAATAGACTGCCTTTATCATATTAACGATGATTTATAAAAGCAGATGTTCCAGAACTCAACAAACATTTCATCCCACTTCTCTTTGTTTATACAGAGCTTTAACGATGGCTTGCTATATTCTTGATTATTTTTTGCCTTCACATCCATTTCTGTTCCTGTTACCATGTTAATCATTGTAGGCAGTTTTAGGCCTGGTATCTCCCTGGTTAAATGGCTCTGGGGTTCTTTCCTAGACAAGGAGGTTTAAGGAAAAAAAAATCCATTCTGGAAATAGCATCACAGCAGTGCTATCTGTAAGCAACCCCAGAATTATTCTGCTGGTTATTTAATTAGCTCAGACAAAGGTTGCAGAGTGCACAGAAATCTATCAAGGGATCTGCAGTAATATTTGGAGATCATTTCTTTTACTACTTCATCACTAATGTTTTATGTACTCTTGCAATTGATAGAAGCAATAAAACATTTATGAAAAAATATAGAAGAAACAAAAAACTAACATACATGAAATAAAACCTCATCTGAAATTCCACTAGCACAGCACCCCTGGCATCATTTAACAGTTTGCTAGGTCTGGTGTACAGACTACATTGCATCATGACAAAGTACTTAGATCTAAATACATTTCCCCTATTTATCCCAGGCAGAAAATCTAAATGTAACTTTTCAAGTGAGAATGAATATATCACTGTTTAGTTTACAAAACTTGTATCTTCTTGCTTCTCAAGAGTTTCTCTGAACATGAACCTGGACTGTTACATAAAATAAAGAAAAATATTTCAGTAAGATACATCTCAATTCAAGGAAGAGTTATGGTTGTAATTATATACCGGTATATGTTATTATCTGTTGAAATAGTTCAGCATTACCCACAGTTCAAGTGGCCTGAACAGAAATCCCGAGTATGGCAAAAAGCAAAATTTTCTGTTTCTTAATCAACACTCAAAGTTCAAGTCTTTCTGCCGGATCCTTCTGCAATCCTCACAGTCAAGAAAACAGGAAGATGCATCATTTTAATGGCATATTTTTCTCTTCAGGTTTTGGAGAAAAGACCAAAACATCCAGCACTGGGGTAGTTAAATGGCTCATTTCATTTTAGAAGAGTTTCTCCATGGACATGATCGGTGCTGGGTGAAGGAGAAGTGAATCTGATCAGTAGGATCTTTATTTCCAGGTTAGCACACCTCACAGAGAGCCCAATATAGCTCTTAGTTTCTAGGCTAAGTTCATAGCTAGTAAAGGCTCAGCAACCCTTCTATTTGAATTTGTTGTCATTAAAATACTATAAATATAGAACCCAGCTTGGCCTTTTTAAGGAAACATATGTCCTGATTAATTTTATTTTTAAGAATATAATTGAGGAATAGTACATGCTAAGCTCAGCATCACCAAATGATGTGCTGCTAAGGTAGTTATGAAACCTTTGCCAGTAAGTGTGCATAGTTTAAATATAGTTCAATAAAATAATTAACATCACATAGAGTAGCAAAAATGAACAAATGACAGAATGGACAACTTTTGCTGTCCTGGGAAAGCAAAGCATATTCTACAATCACAGCAGGAAAAGTAGGAAAACTTAAATAATGCATTATGATAATTGAGTCAGCTAATTGTATACATGTGAGCAGTGATGTCACATCAGCAGTGCCATGACTTTGCAAGAGAGTAGGAACAGAATGAATCTCTTGTCAAGACTCTTTAAACACAGCATATTTGACAATAATCAGTGAATTTTCAGCATCAACAATCAGCAGCCTCAGTTACATTCAAGACTTTTCTAATGCTTATCCCAATGCCAAGTCCCTGGTGGCAGCCAGTATTCCTGCTCCCACATATAAACCAAACAGAGGCCAATATGTGCATGCAGAGTGAGCCCTTTACCCTGCCTCTGACATCAATGCTACTTTTCTTACACATTATGCCCCTTTTTTTTTCTTTAAAGTAAAAGCCAGCTGTTGAAATCTGGACTCAATTCATCTACAGTGTGAAAGATCATGTCAAGTGCAGGCAATGACTCACACCAGGAAGGACACTTTGTGATTTCCCAACTATCTGATCTGACGGTTTTAGGCAAATGACTAATGTTAAATATTGGATTATGTATTTTTGAAAGTGTGCCATAACCAAGTGTAGCTAGAAACTGAGGACACAGTTGAGTAGGGACATATGGAAAAGGTCTTTGGGCCCATTCTTTCTGGAAATATAGCAAGGAGAAAGAGATGATGCTTTTTTTCAGTGGAATCTCTTTGCATTTGGTAAAAAAGTTCATGGCATCCAGAAATGGGCCTCAAAGGTACTTTTGATTTCTTTTCAAAAGCTGCTTCAAGGGACGAACATGGATCCATGCACAGCAGAGCAGAAAAAGGAGAATTCACTTTTTGGCTATAGCTGACACTGCTGGTCATGGGGCCATTAGGAGGGGACCTGGGTTACTGGGTTACTTTCCTGTGCCATTACTCTTCTGTTGTTACAGCGTGACCTGCACACAAGTTTTGTGCACAGCCTCAGGCAACTCCTTGTGCTCCCCTGTGCCTTTACTGCCATCTATATCTTGAGAATGATAGCACTTTGCTTTGTCACAGAGATGTCACAAACCCTTTAAAGATAGACATGGATTTGTTTATTGGAGCAATGGGTTTGCTGCAAGTACCTGAGAGAGGTTATTGGAGAAATTCAGTGCTCTGTGGACATTCTGCCACTGCAGTCACTTACAGTGACTCTAGGACAAAGAGTGACTTAATGGCTTTGTCACAGTCAGAAAGTGAGAACACAGCTGAAACCTTTTTTCTGCACTAATATCAGGGCTCTGTGGAAAAGAGAAAGCAGAGAGAGTCCAAAATAAACCCATCCTGCTGCAGAAGGGGATCTGGCCTAAATTTCCTGCATTTTCTTTATAGAAAAATACAGAAAAGCTTGCCTAATGCAAAACATTGCAGTGACATCACGGGATCATAGCCCCATGGTCTCTAGGACAGACAGGGCAGCACCACCATCCTGGAGATCAGTTCTCATTGTGCCTCGATGAAATATTTTAAGTTCATTCAATCTACAGTAACATACCTGAACTGGCTGAGAGAGCTTGAGGCACTGCAATCATAGGATTTCCTGTTATAAATTCGCAGTGAAGATAACTTAGCCTCCCCTAGTTTACAAGTCTTAATAACCATGTCCCAAAATAAAGCAAATACAAGAAACCAACTAAAAATCACTGGTATTGAAAGGCAGCAGTAAGGAGTTTACAAGTAAATCAAATAATCTTATCCCAGCATATTTATGTGCTCATGCATCTGTGCTTTATTTATCTGTAACTCTTCACAATCCGGAAAAAGTATAGGCTTTGTCTAGCTGAAGGGACTGGTTTATCTCTGCTCCTGACCCTTTAATTTGTCATCTAGCCAGCTTCCCCTTGGTGAGAATGTTTCTGGCACTCCAAGTCTGCAGTTAACTTAATAAGGAATGTAAGCACAGTTAGATAAATTAATTTCAAGGTCAAGCACGCTGACAATGGAAAATTGATGCAAGTAGCAGGTAATAGAGGAAAATTCGCATGCATACTGATACACTGTTAAAGGCAGATGTTACTAGATAATTTAATCTCAAATGTAACTGATGTTTTCAGTTGCCCTTTTCCATTAAAAGAATTGTACCAGATGCAAAAATCAAAGATTATTCAAAGAATTAAGATATGAAAAGCATGTTAGATCACTAAACTCCAATTAGTTAAATTAAATTGTATACCATTATCTACCTGTAGTTTTATTGGTAGCTAGCATTAGCACTCAGCTTGAGCAATAATAAAATTAGAGAATAACACTTTAATTGAATTGCACTTAAAAGGATCATGCTGACAAATGTGATTGTATCTGGCTGTAATGCACACCTTTTCCAACGATCATTAAATCCGATGAAATGAAAGTCACAGGATGTTGACAGCTCTCTGAAATAATCTGTGAACCATGCTGTATCTTGCAGTTCCTAATCAATTTAGAGAAGCCTCATTAAGGCTTTGCACTAAAGAACACTTAAAAATCAAAACAAATTACAACATGTTATGGATAACTAGATAATCATATCGATACAACAAGGATGTATTGTGTTGCAACAATTCATTTCCTTTGTAAGAAGAGTTTGCCATGGATGATTTAAGAATTGTTATTCATAACTGCAATCAGCCAGCCCTAATGTCAAATTTTTTCATCTTTGCTCATAATAAACATTTCTTATGCCGTGTCTTCACTGTATTCCAGATCTAATACTGGACTCTATGATCCCGTGCCTGTTAATTATTTGTGTGTCTGTGCGTATATTTGTTTCTCTCCTGTGCTGGTTTTGCCTCTCTCCAGAGTATGCAGAAACAATGATGTGTGATTCTGGGAACAAATTAGACATTATCAGATACCCCTGTGAATATTTCTCGGCAATTTTTGTTCCCCATGAGTAAGTACTTTGTTGCTGGATTATTTAACAGCCAATAAGTCACCCTCACTCTCTCTTACCTTCGGTGGCTGTTTCCTTTTTATATGGCAGCTAATACAAAATAGTGTACCTTGATGTAACACTTACACATAAGCAATTTGAACTGGGTAATTTAGCAGATTAATGAGACCAGCCAACAGGCATTTAAAACTGAGACATATCTGTGGCACTCCTTCTTGATCTACTTAGTCAACATGGACTTGGCCAGTCACCTTTCCCAGTGGACTCATCTCAGTCACAGGATAAATCATTCTTACTCAAATATTTCTTTTTAAAGATTCCCCCACAGCCTTAGTTGATAAAAGTCCCAGGCATCAGATGGAGTGCATGGAACCAGATACAAAACTCCTTTCCTCCAACACGGACATTATGTTTAGTCACTTACTCTTGCTGTTGATTAATGTTCCTTTAGCTTTGAGCCTTTGAGGGATTGTTATAGTGTGACTTCTGCTCTCAACAAAGCATAAAATTGGATATAACACTAAAGAGACACTACATAATACTGTGCTGTTTTCTCTCCGTTGGACTGATTTGCATGGGCCACTCCAGACTGACATGGGAACAGACTTTAAAATGCAACAGTAGATTAAGACAGAATACGATACTGATGTTAAATACAATTTATAAAACAGAGGTTAAGCTATCTGAAGAAATACGGCTTTAATAAATACATGCTGTTTCTTCTGTTCTCTTTCTGCATGAAAAGCAAAGCAGGATTCCAGACAACATATGGATTTCCACATAGTATTTAAAACAGTTTTTCATGTTTGCCCAAGGTATACGGAGTGGCTATTACACACACAGTATACTGCTCAGCAAAGGCAACAGCGAGTCCATAAATATTTGAGAGGGAGTTACAGAGTTAAAGACAACAGAGTCAACAATAGACCAGAGGTTTAACACCAGCTAAAGTTAATATTATTGGCATCATGGGAGTGAAAGAGTCACACCAGAACTTTCTTGCAAACAGTGAAAAGCAGAAACAAAAAACAACCCAAACATCTCCTGATATTCTTCTCCAGGAGCGCAAGGAGGGTTTCAGCAATGAAAAATAAAAAGCAGCCTTAATCCTAAGGATTGATCAGCTCCCACTGCTGTCACCCTCTTACACAGAGGGATGCACATTTGCTTCCCTGCAGTTTTGAGAGGATGAGCCCTTTCAGTGCATTAGCTCAGCAAGTGAGGGTGTGAGTTCACCTGGGATACCCTTGAAAACCATTTTCTTGACCCCCCATCCCTGTTGCTCCCATCCTGTACCTGCTCTGGCTATTTTCACTGCCTGACCTCCTCCAGCATAACACACTACACACATATTTCCATAACCTGGCAGACCTAGGGCTTCATCCTGCACTTACTCTTACCTCTGATAGCCAGGATAAACACCACTAACTGAGCTAAAGTCACGACGTGAAGATCAGTATGTTTTGGACATGCTCAGCTGGGTGGCCAGTACACATCAGGAAGCTGCGTCCTCCCACCTGGGACTGTCACCTCTGTCCCTGCAGAAGGTGCCTTAAAAGAGGGGCCGTTGCTCCTAGTGCATGGACTCACACTTAATTTTTCCTTTTCCCAGGCATAAGTGGCATTGGATGCTCAATGGAGGCAGGACTGGAAACACGCAACTTGTGTATGGGTCTTACAAGAACAAACCCTAAAGACAAAAACAGATTCTGGGAGGATAAACACTTGTATGCCACCACCAGTAAATCTCTCTCTCACTACTTTGAGAGAAGTCTCCAAGCTGATCCTCCAATGAGGTCTTGAAGGGCTCATGTTGTGAAAATCAATGTCTGTTTACAAACATCTGCACTCTAAAGAAATGTAACCATCTACTGCAGCCGGGGCTCAGTGGGACAAGAACAGCTACTCGAGATTGGGAGAAAAATGTGGAAAGCTCAGCAGGGTAAGGGAAGGAATCTGGCTACTGTGTCAAGCATCCTGCTCCACTTCACTATATGGAGCACTCTTTACATAACCCTGCAATTAATTAGAAACAACACACATTTGTGGTTCCCCTTGAGGCAATGAAAAATAACTAATATACATGTGCAATAACTTTCCTTTTAGCAAAAAATTTCATCAGGCTGTTTCTGTTTTGAACCAAAACACAGCGTGTGCATCAGAGAACAACAGCTCTGAAAGTGGTGAGTCTGGACTCCATAACAAATGGGCTTTGAATACGTTTATGAACAGGAATCCTGTCAATATTTCAAGGCCTGTATTAGAGAGAGAATGATGATGATGCCTGCCAGAAAACATATAAAGAAAAAAGGAGCTGGGCCCCTGGGATTTTCTGTCATCCCAATGCCTGTTATCACCAGTGTAGTGCCGCGCACGCACCTCCCACGGGCCCCTCTCCCCTGATCCTGGTGACAGCGACTTTGAGTTTTTTCAGATTCAGTGGGGAGCCCACAAGGGTGGGCAGGCCAGAGGCTGTGTAATGCCCCCTCCAAAGGAGGGCCTACCAAAGGCATCTCTGTCCTTTCACAGCGTGTGTACCCCCCAGAATTAGCAGAATTTAGCAGGCGGCCCAGCAACATGGCCCATGAGGAATGGAGCCCGTGCACACAGGGTCTGCCCAGGTGGGATGGAGCCCATGCACACAGGGTCTGCCCAGGTGGGATGGAGCCTGTGCACACAGGGTCTGCCCACGAGGAATGGAGCCCGTGCACACAGGGTCTGCCCACGAGGAATGGAGCCTGTGCACACAGTGCCACTTCACACGCACGATTTTGGTTCACAGAAGGCTGAGTTATGATGTCTGCTAGTCCTTCACCGTTATACAATGCCAGCTCAAAGCACAAAGTCTAAACAGAAATCAACACTTAGGTAACTAGTATGGCCAAACACAAGTTTTCAAAAGCTTTAGATAATGATAACAAGAAAGAGATTTGACATTTATTTCTGCGTTTTCACTGACTGCTTTTGTCAAAACCCTTAGTGTTCACCCTAACCACAATCTGAAATCTCTCTCTGCAACCATGAAGGCTAAGAAGTTCATTTTATAAATGGAGAGTATATCACATTTTCACCTATTTTCAGAAATAAAAGTACTGAGAAAAACCACCAAATCTTCACAGATTTCCACTAAGATCACCACAGCTGGCAATGCTGAACAATTCTAGAGCTGCAAATTGAGCTAGGCCTTGGCTCCAGGCTTGCCTCTGGCTGACCTGGTACGTTTATGTCTCAGAAAAGCCAGACTAATACAAGCCATGAGTTTCATGAGATGGGCTGTGTGCTCTCCACACCCCTCCGTGTGGGACACAGACAGTGCTAGAGGTCATTTTAAGGTCAAATCCATTTGTAACACCCATAATTTAGCGCAGAACTGTTCTGAACTGCTTACAACTTTTCTCTGAGGAAAACCTTCCCTTACGAAGGGGTTAAAAACATACGTCTGAAATATAATCATACACATTTTTCATTTCTCACAATTTTCTTCTCTTTCTCACCCAACTCATTTTCAACTTATTCCGTCTCATACCCATTCTCAGCACCCAATTACCACCCTTCTGAAGTTATTTTCTTGCTTAAATGATGCTGGAATAATATTTTAAAAAAATTTTTTTATTGTCAGATTACAGTTCAGATGCGAATCAAAATTGCATTAAGGGTCTGATCCTGACACCCTTGAAATCAACTGTGGTTCCATTCAATGAAACCCAAAGGTCTTGCTCTTGGTGAGCTATAACTCCAGGACTAGTGACCATTTATTATTCACAAGTACAGATTGGAATGGGCTGATAAATGACCCTTAACCATCCTGCTCCATTTCAAAAGGGTAAGGAACCAGAATGGACTAATTAATAACTCCAGCAATCTCAAGTCTTGCTAACCTTACCTTTGCAAGGATAGGGAGATGCCTGATGGAGATAATATTTATATAACAGAGCAATTGTCTCTGCAATACGGATTGTTTCAGGATGCATTCAGTCCAGCTCAATGTAGTGGGAATGTGGAAGATGTTATCTGACACAGCATGTAAAACTCATAGATGGAGGTTTGCACTGCCCAGTTTGCCCACAAAATACAGGAAGAGATGATCTGCATGACAAATTTCGTACAAGCCACGGTAAGGGTAGCCTTACCCAGAGGGCTGGGCCCAGAGAGACTTCATATTCCTTCGACCTAAGTTGTGTTAAAGCAGCATTAGAAATGGTGAGACTGCTGGCCAGGATGCCAGAGACCTGCTTAAAACTTACAAAGTAGTAAATAGCCTGAAATAACTGGACCATCCACACCTCAGTCAATAAAAGCCTGAACCCAGAGCATGCCTGTCTGAATGGCTGATGAAATGTCCTGAATGAGGTTGAAGGAATCCAACAAAGTCACAAAATTACTGGTGAGAAGGTGTAACTCAAAAAGACATGAATACAGAAGTCAATGGCTAAGAGAAGCATCCAGGGACTCAAATGGGCTGCAAAGAAGAGATTACTAAAGTCAGTAAAAGAGGCGGGAAGCAAAGAGAAAGAAGCTCTGCTCTATAGAGGACAGTAAAGCACTGCTCTTAGGAGCCCGCAAAGAGCAAAGAGAGCATTGAACAAAATGCAGAAACTGGAACACCCCATGAGATGCTTGGCTGCAGGAGAAAAGCCATTATAACTTGGCAGTATCTGGGAAGTGATAAGTGGCAGCAGCAGTTTCCAGCACAGGTGGATTGGTGTTCCAGCAGAGCACAGCCAGGTGGTCACAGCCCTGCATCTTGCCATGGGCCCTGGGGAGTGAGGGGGACCTTCCCTCTCTAAACTTTTCTGTTCATTCTGCCTGTACTACCTGTTACCTGTGTTACCAGCTCTCAGCTGACTCTGAAAGGTGAAGATGGTGCCTTTTCCTACGGGATGTTCTCTCAATGGGAGTGAGGAATGGCTCGTCCAGTTGCACACGGCATTTGTACCCCAGCTCCCTGAGAGCCGCCTTTCCACGTGTTCCCAGCCCTCACAGTGCTCAACCAGTGAGAATGAAGCAGGTAACAGTGGTGGCCCACTGCCAGTCATCTTCTTCGAGGAAGCTGTCTCATCAAAAGCTCTCCATGAACCCAGTTCAACCTCAGAAATCCAAACAGAGCAGAAATAGAAGATGGAAAACAGCGGGCAGGCCCCTCTGAAGATCCATGGGTGGTCAACGCACCAAAGTGAACTGGGCCCATTAAGAGATAAAGAACATGGGACTCTGAATTCACAGACTGCCTTAGGAAAACCTGCAGCAAGAAGCTGCAGCTCCTCCTGCAGACAGACCCCTGTGGACACAAAGAGCACTTCACCTTCTATTAAGCTCCATGCTGGACTGACATCTAACACAGCAGAAGTTGCAGCAAAGCAGGTCCTTTCAGAATTGCAGTGAACCTGATCAAAATGAATAGTTCTGGATTTATGGCAGAGTCAGTGATAGTAAACCAAAGAGGAGAGGTAGAATGATAAAAACAACATTCAGGAAAAAAATCAAGTACACTTTTAAGTGATCTCAGCTGTTAACAACTAACACATACCAGCTGTTACAAGGTGCAAACTGAAAGTCTTGGGCAGACCAACAACTTGACCAGTTCTATTCAGTTATGAACAAGCTGCACCTAAGTTGTGTGCCAGTAGATGGTGTGTTTATTTTAGCCAAATAGTTACCTGAACACAATTAGAGATCTCTTTAGCACTGCTGCTTTGAGCCCATGTTGCTTCCTGAACATGCTTCAGTTTTACCCTCTGAAGTTTCCCTCTCCTATTTCATCCCCTTGTGAAATGTCGCAAAGAGGATCACTGTGGCCAATGTGATAGGAACGTTCTGATCGCTGAGTGTAATATGCTATTCATATTTGCACTTCAAAGCATTGTGCTTTTGCAGTTAAATATAATCCCGTGCCATCTTTTATAAGAAATGCCAGGATCTTTCCTCATATGCTGGCACAATACCTCAGCTCCAGGTTTACCTCTCCTGGCTTATCCAGGTTCAGATTTATCTTGACAAATGTCCATGCCCCAAGACCAAGTGAAAGCAGCAGGAAGCCAATCGATTTCAATGTCCTCTTGACACGCAGCACTGCTTCAGAGACAACTTGGCTCAGCCTCCAGGTCTTGTTTTCACAGGAGGTTTCAAGAATTTGTGAGACATCTTTTCATTTGCTTTTATCTTTTGATAGCTTGTTCAGCCCCCTTCACAATTAGACTCTGATATTTTTATGGCTCAGAGTGGCTGCATTTTTTTTCTTCCTTTTTTTTAAAGTAGGTCATGTGAAACATGAAGGCGTTGCATCAACACATCAAGGAGGCTTGGTGTATCTCAGTTCAGGTGCTCAGCATTTGGGACCACTCCTCTGCATGCCACCCAGCCATCATCCCCACTGAGTGCCCCTAGCTCACCCCACACCTCTTCAGAGAGAGATGGAGGGAAGAGGATTCTTTCTCAGAATAACCGGCAGCTTAGAGGAAGGGGCAACAAAGATGAGCCAAGAATCAGGATCTCTAGATCTACTTATCCATGGCTGCTGCTTGTCAAAACATGACACATCTCCCACCTGACAGCCACAATGGGTCCAAAACATTTCTCCTGACAGCCAAGGTGCCAAATGATGAAGCTACTGACAATGTTTGTCTTTTCTTCTCCACCACAAAAGAACAGGCTACTTCTTTACATCAAGCAGTAGTATGACTGGTGCACATTTTAAAACCCAGATTTGAAGCTGATTGGTGACCCATAAGAAGATATGTGATTAATTCTGTAAGAAAGTTCATCAACCAATTCCTGAGAAGCACCAGCACAAAACTTGAAAGCTAAGGAACATGCTCCTGCAATGCACATTCAGAACTTCAAAACATACATACATGTTGGACTTAAAGGACCAACAACAAAATTATATGCCAAAGCACTGAACTACTTGACTCACAAACAATCAAAGCATTCTTTCAGCATACATTATATTTTGTAGGGTTAGTTTTCTCAGGCATTATATACAACAAAGTGGATATGCTCACAGGAGTTGTATCAAGCTCTTAGATTTCTTTTCCTGTAAGTTTTCATCAGTCTAATTCTCTTGAACTTAAGGAGCTGTGGGCTGGGCTCCCAAACTGAACCTGAAGACATTCCCTAGAGCAGCAGGGGACTTCATCTCTTCAAAGGTTGCATTGGGTTGTACGTTTTTGGCTTTCCTAAATTCAGCATATGGTAGTTCTCATTCTTACTATTTTGGATTAGAAGAAAAGATGCCTATGGATGACAAACCTCTCTTACTTCAGACCTATTTCTGCTCCTCTAGCCCTCTCAGAAGAGAATTAACTGTGCTCATATATTATAAGTTTGGTGTCATTCAGCTTTTGAATCAATTTGGCAGTCCTGTACCTCAGGGGCAGTAAGTCTGTTGTGAGTTTATCCCTGACTGATCATACTCTCTAATGGAACAGCACTCAAAATTTAGTACTAACAGCTTCACAATTTCTCCTTTGCTTCTAAATGCACAAACCAATTTTTCTAACATGGTGTCCAACACAATTCTTACACTTGCAACTTTCAGTACCAGAATGTCAGGACAGGCTCTTTGACTCAGTATTCTCATAACCTGCATAGTATTAGGGATTCACTTTTACCTGAAGCACACAAAAGCAACAATTCTATGGCTGCTTCACGGAGTAATAGTTCCAGTGTGAGAATAGACATGAGCTCAGGAGATCACACTGCCAGTGCATCTTTATCTTTCAGCTGGTTTCAGTCCCAAAGGTAGCAAGAATGGAAGGAGTTCATTCACATTGGGTTACAAAAGATTTTATAAACACACTTGATGTGACTTAAGGTTAAAACGGTGTCGACCCTGGATCTGAGAGTCCTTTACGAGTAGGTTTCTCATTCTGTTTACTCTCAAGCAATATTTTAAAACCAGGTGTAGCAACAAGTAGAATAAAATGGCCTCAGGATCTAGCCCTTAATGCCCAGTTAGCACACATTGGCTCTCAACTGCAATTATTTGCCTTTGCTAACTTGAGATACAAAATGTCCTGTCTGCCAAGAACAGCCCAGCACAGTTATGCCTGTCTTTGCTTGATGCTGACTGATTTTCCACTGTAGATTCATTATGTCATTGAATTCAGTCACGGGAATATTAACATTTTCACACATGTGGGAACTCATCTTGTGAATGCAAAGCTCATTTATTACAGCGATTTCTTCAGAGGCTGTAGTATGCTCATTTTATAACGAGGCTTGTAATAAAGACAGGTTCTGAACCAGTGAAAGCGTGCAAATTTACCTGAAATACGAAGTTTACAGCCTAGACTGTTTGTTGCTTGTAATTAGTGGGGGGGGGGGGGGTTCCCCCTCCCCCCCCCCCTTTTTTTTCTGGTGTCTTGAATAATTTAAAATATAATGTAATAAGGGAAGCTTAGGGACTTTGTTGCAGAGTGGCTTTTGATTGCTTACTCTGAACTCACTAATGACACTGATAAGACTGAGCAATTTAAACAGAAGGGCCATCTCCAAAGCTACACTGCAAGATGTATTAACACCCTTGAATGATGCTTGCACTATTGCACTGAAGCCTGAGAAAAGAACTGGCTACACTCTCCCTGTCTAGCAGAATGAACACAATTTAGACATATATGCTAACTTAATAATGCTATGCATTTATTGCAGCATTATAATTAGAGCACATTTTTATTTTGGAACATAATATTAATATGCTTAGAAAATGCAAGCCCTTCATGTTTATGAAATGCTCACACAGTTAAAGCTGTTAGCTCTAATTCTGAGCACTGAAACATATAAGGAGTTTTGGTGAGATATTCACAAACCCATGCACCAAGAGAAAAAAAAATAAAAGAAATCAGCTGCAGTTCTGAGCACATATTTGTAAATCCTATTCCTTGAAAAATCAACAACTAATTATCTGGGTCAGCAGAAGAGGGAGCTACATTTTTATTAAGAAGTTATAACACAGAAGCTCCTTTCACAGATGTCATAGCAATGGTTGGCATTGAAATAAATAATAATAAAAAAGAACTCTTGTTTAAGTGAATTAGTAAGAGATGGTCTCCCTGGTGGCTTGAAAGAGAAAGCCCAGTAAAATGCTATTACAGAGTTTCCTGGAAATGTGATGAATTGAAAGTTTCAAATAAAGCAACTGTACCAATTTAAATAAATTGATCTCTTTTTTTTGCCACATGAAAGTAGTTATTAAAGATATAATTCTCTTGAGTTTTATACCTATGCTGTCATTGATATGACCACAAAGATGTTGCAATTTGGCTTAATTCTTCAACATAAAAAATCAAACCCTGTGTATATTTAAGTATATTCTTAATTAAGCTTATTTTAACCATTGTAATCTTGGCCTTATTTGAGAACAAAGCATCTAGTTATATCTTTTAAAGCACATTTTAAGGCTGTAGGGACAGGTTTTCTGCTCAAGTTGTGCCATGTCCCTGAAGCAGACATATACACCTGAGAGTGGATTAGGAATGAAGTTGAGCACCCAGATGGTGCTCAAAAGATTAACTGCTCAAAACTGGTTTCACGTGCACTGTACCTGCATCCTGATGTTAATAAATACACAGAAGTGCTGAGAGAGTGGCAGGAAAAGAATCACAGACAAAAAATCAGCTCGCAGTAGAAACACGTGAACAGGTTCTTCAAGCTCTTGAAATCATAATAAAGGAAAAGCTGATCTACAGTTTACCCTCCAAATATGTGTCAAGGACATGCAACAAGACAAAACTGAATGCTGAAAGGTTAATTCAGCCCCAAAAATCATGTGTCCATCACCTCTGTGCACGCAGTGAATGAAATTCAACTCCACTCAGACCAGGGATCTATGCACAAGGGTCATATTTTCTTGTAAACTCCAGCTGATGAGTAGGACACATCTGCAGAGGGCTCTGCCACTGAGCAAACCATTTACCCAGCCTGCAGCCCAGATCCACAGATTAGGTGATAAATGATGTCCAGTCAGAATACCTGACCTCTAGAGAAAAAGCATGATTTTATTGTTTTCTCCATACAGTCATCAGCATGTGATCAGCACATTCTCCAGAGCCAGACAATGTGGTGTGCAGGCAGCACAGGCACAGGCACCGCGAGCGGCTGCGTGCAAACCACCCGGGCACGGAGGCGGGGGCTGCCCGTGGCCCCACTCGCCTCTGCCAGATCCACGCTTTTGGGGCAACCCCTGCCATGCTTCAATCCCCACTTCCAACGGGGTTTTATGCACAGACACCGCACTGCCCACAGGCACTCCAGCTCCAGGCTGGACTGGGGCATGCCTGAGGCTGTGCCCCAGATAAGAGCCCTTCTGCAAACAGCTGCGGCACAAAGACAGGCAGAAACCAGCTGTATCGGTGTTACCAGGGACTTTCCATTATCTGCAGTGTTCCAGCTCTGCTTTACCTCATGAAACAAAGCTGGCTGTGTTGCTAACCCTCAGCATTGAAAAACCATAAAACAGGAGTCACACACATAAATCACACCTAAATGCTCTGGTGGGTGAGCCTTTAAAGTTCCTTTTTCAGGCTCTTCTCCATAACCATGAGAAGGAAAACTTCTCTTTCTACATGAAAATTGAGATACTTTTCCCACCATTGGAATCCACAAGATAGAACTTTAAGCAAATAATGTAAGATAGGAGACGAACTCTTGAAGGCTGATGACACTGTGCAGTGGTTTCTGGCAGCCTGTGGGAGAGACCAGGTGTGAAACCCTGTGATGTCCTTTGGGGAGCAGGCCTGAAGTCCCCTTTATGCTGGGGTTTGTGTGCACCACCAAAAGTACGAGTCTGAACTTTACATCTCCACATGATACCCAGTACTAGCCCAGAGAGTCTAGTCTGGAGGTCAGCCAAGCTTTGACACAGATTCCTCTGTGAAGCATATCATGGTTATTTTGTCTACCTTACCTTCATCTTGCTCTCAAGCGATTGAGAAAACCCCTCCCACTATATTGATTTTAAAATGGCCTGTAATGGAGCCTGTAATTTATCAAAGGGTCCAGTTAAGAACTCCGCTTTGTTGTCGTGTGAAACCATCCCTTCAGAAAGTCAAGAAACGTATCCCACATTGTATGAAGCTCTAACACTTGTAAGCAAATGGTCGTCTTTTGGGTATGCATCTGGGTCATTACATAAATCAAGCAAAAGCAACACAATAGGGCCAATGCCTTATTGTCTATGGGATACTTTTAGGCAAATATTTCAGCTGCAGATGGTAAATACAGCTTCAAAGAATAATGATATCTAGCTGTGAAATAGCTGAGTCAGGTGCATTTACTAAAGTGGGGTGAGCCAAACACTAATTACAGTGCGGTTGCACCAAGATTAGTGTTACATCTGACATATTTTAATAGTAGGCATAAACCAGTGCCAAATGAATTTGACGAACTTCCATGAGCTTCATCCATAGGCATTTTATTGTGGCTAAAGAAGAAAGTTGCAAGAGATACAGAACACGTTAGAAGATACGTTTCTCATTTCTGAGAATCGGCACCTCGTTTTCCTGGAGCTCTGACTAAGCGGCTGAAAAGTTTAGTCACCCACAGGTGTTTTGCTGCCATCTGTCAACAGCTGATTATTGCAAACCTGTTTACTCAGACTAGGGCTGTGAAAGAGAACTCGCTATCTTTGCTCAATCTCTTTATAGAGCTCCTGAGCATCTTCCCCCAGAACCAAACTGCCCCAGGGCTTTGGGAAATTGCAATCCACATCCCCAGATGAGCTTCACAGCTGGCCCCTACCTCTATGAAGTTCCCAAACTTCAATTCTGGCTCAGAGTCCTGAATTTGGAGATTTAATTATAGCACTGTCATTCAGAGGGAAGTCTTCACAGGCTGGGGTATTGCCATTACTTGCCAGATGCATCCACACCCTGGTACAGATTACATACATTACTGACCTCAGCTGAACCATGAGAACAATAAGGCTGGCCCTGGTCAGGAATCTTCTGACAAAACCTGGTTTCACTAGAAGAGGCAGATGAGAATCTAACGTATTTCACAGATATTTGCTGCATGCAGAGCTCCAGACAATCACCAGCAGGTTCTGGTTGCTCCAGCCAGCCCAGCAGGGCCCTCTCCTGCCCACCCCCTGGCAACTCTCAGGGCATGACCAAGGCACTCACATGTCCAAGGTCCATCAGCCCACGGACAAAGCCAGGGCAGGCCCAAGATGTAAGCTAATTTCTGTCTGAATTGGAAAAGAACTTCAGCTCATGCCAAGGAATTTTTGGAGGACGCAGGAGCAGATCCAGAGCCAAAGAGTTTGCAGCAGAATGCAGCTCTCTGCATGGCCTCCTGCTGCCACGGGTGGAGTTGGACACTAAATGTTTTTACTTACATTTATAGATGCAGACCACTTAAAAACCTTCCCTAGCAGATTGCTAACCTGGCCATAAAAATGCAGCCTGCTGTGTCTGACCATCAGCACTGGATTATTCCAATATGGGTAGGATTTTATTAAGTTTCTTATCTTTTCTTTTCTGTAAGTTTCTTTTTACAAATATTTATCAATATAAATGTTGTAAAGGAGCACCTCTAACTATTAATAGCATCTTTTCATCTACAACCTTCAAAGAGGGCATTCAGCCCTTTCCTCTTAAGTACAGGCACCACAGGGTTTGTTTCAATCTGATTGCAGCTCTTTAGGTAGAGAAATTCTAATCTTGCTCAAGCATTTTGCAGAGTGAAAGTTGTGATATGCTGGCCTTCAGCTCCGCCAGAAGATACACATGCTAAATCTAGAAGTTTACAGGATTTTGGTCTCTCTGCCTCCCTGAATCACTTTCCTCATCAACAGCATTAGAGTAAGTTAGCCATGAATGAACAAAAAGCAGGAAAATGCTTGACATCAAATCATCTCAGTGTTAGAAACCAAGGTTCAGCATCACTGCACCTTCCCCTACAGCACTATCCCATTAGGAATACTTTCATTTGATTAGACTGATCCATTGGCTCCTAGTCCATATTACTTAACCCTCAAACCATTATGCCCTATTGAAAATAATTGGTAATGACAGTTTCAGGTTTAATATTTAATACAGTGGTTAAATGGAGCCGTACTGTTTGTGGTTATAGTTTCCATTGACTAATAAGCAAGTTAGAGAGCAAAATGCATTTTTCTTTAGCTGTTACATTAGCAGAAAGCTAAACACCACATTACTCATAATAGCCTTAAACATTTTTGGAGAAATAGCTGCCAGAGCCGAGCCAAATATTACATTGATTTGTGGTTCACTTGTTTTCCTTTTTATTACTGGAGGACTGTCTTTTTAGGAGCTTTAAGGAATGCTGCAAGGTGGATGGATGCACTGAAAGTAATTTCTTTGCTTGTCAGGCCAACTTTCAAACACCCCTTCCCGCAGTGCCTTGTGCACGGGCTCCTCCTGCCCTCACAGCTGCAGGAGCAGGGAGCAGAGTCCTCTGGCTCCCACTGCCCATTCCCACAGCAGCTCCTCTGCCCTCAGCCACGCCAGCACCACCCTCTGTGGGGTTTGCTGTGTGCCAGTGACCTGGGCTGGCTTAGAAAAACCTGCAATGAAAATGAAATGGGACCTTCCTCACCCAACCAACACCACTATCTCAGAGGAGAAGCCTTCTGCACTTTGCTCCCTTTTCTGCACAACAAAGGAGGAAGGTTCCCGAAGTGCAGGGCTTGAGCAGCTGTGAGATATCTAAAAGTAATGACAAACATATGGAAGTTTGTCCTTCAAGGGCTCACCCACCTGTACAAATTTTGGGTCAGGTTACCTGGTGTCTCGCCAGTAGCTTCAAAAGAGCTTTATTTATTTACTCTAGCCAAGAATTTGGCGCTCTATTTTTTAATCTGCCCACATCTTTCACCTCCTCCTGTAGCGCTTGTTCTCCCAGGGCTTTTTTTTCTTGCCATTAACACTCCCAGTTCTGGATGATTATTACATTAACAGGGATTCCAGCTGAGGGTGGGGCTCACTCCCAGCAAATTAGTCAGTGTGGATCTCCACTCCTCCATGGCTTGGTTCCCACCAGTATCTGAGCAGGCTTGTACATATTGCAGCTGCTGCTGTGATTTACTGGAAAGAGACCCCTTATGTGTCATTCAAAAGCTCAGTGGATGAGACAGAAATGACAACCAAATACTTGAATTGCAGAAAGGAAACGTACATTCACTAGCCTGGTTCTGTATTTTACCAGTGCCAGATGCTGTTTCTGCAAACCTTTCCTGCTTGCTCCTATAAGCTGAACTTTTGTATATTACCTTGAGTGCAGGAGACTCAAAAGACTCTAGATACAATCAGAAGAACACCCCAGATCCTTCAAAGAGCTGCCTACCTTCCCAGGTGTGCTAGCTGCCCATCTCTATAATTTTATTTGAGACCTAAAAAGCACTCAGCCTAGGACTCTGAATTCTTAGAAAAGGATTTGCCAGTGCCAGAAAATTAGTATTAGAATTTGGTCTTACAAATTCTTCACCACATTGAGACAGAGATGATTTGAGAGGGCCCATAGCATTACGATTTGAGGATGCCCATGCATCTTTTCAGAGATGAGGCCTCGAATTCCATAGCTCACACTTGAAGTGCAGCTCAGATATATTGAGACATAACTCACACTGCTTAGAACAGAACCCATCCTACCTCTACTACAGGAGTACATTCAGATGAACTTCCTGAACCAGATGGTCAAGCCAGGTTAGCTTCACAGATCCTAAGGTGGGAGAGAAAGTGATTTACTGTCATTGAAACTTCTGAGGTCACACATTATAACACAAAGATATTTTACCAAAAAGGGAAATAAGATTACTGGGTGGACTCAATGCTTAAAATGGATTTAGC
The DNA here is from genome assembly GCA_013398015.1 of Oreocharis arfaki. Lineage (NCBI taxonomy): Eukaryota > Metazoa > Chordata > Aves > Passeriformes > Paramythiidae > Oreocharis > Oreocharis arfaki. The sequence continues at coordinate 261,726 of VZRR01001962.1, read as the reverse complement.
ATTGGTTTTGAACTTATTTAGATGCATGACGGAGAAACACAGCTTTGTTTCCATTTATAAATGTTCAAAATGACAATCTGAATTTAGACAAGTGCCTGACTTGGCCAGTGCCAGGCTGAGCTAATTGGTAACAGAAGGACCATATTCTTAGCTGAAACGTACGGACAGCACGGGCAGCTGTCAGGCAACCTGCCCCAGGCAACCGCAGTGCTGGTTGGTCAAGGCCAAGATGGAGAAATGCCTTATTAAATCCCTCTGGTGTTCATTTGGGGCATGATTCTCCCATGTATACCTGTGCCTAACCAGTGATGTCCACAGACTCACACTGGGGTAGCATTTTGAATTTATTTTTCCCTGATATCAAACAACAAATAGCCCTACCTAGACTTCTCAAGAAGGAAAGTAAGAGACTATAGTTTGAGACTATTCCTGCAGTACCAAACACACTTATTGCAGATTGAGATAGTTCCTAATAGATTTCTTCTAAGTTTTTACTAATTGGACATAGAGCAGTATAATTTAATAGCAGGGGTTGAAAGGAAAAAGGTAATGTGAGAAGCCACCAACATTTCTCTTTGAGAAGTGTTCAGAAATCAGCTGCAGTTGCTTCCCTGAATTTTTCTAGAAATTGAGGTTTTTGTCAACTGGCCCAGGGTGTGTCACCCCCAAGGAAGCCAAGTGAGGGATGAGGGGTGAAGGCTGCACTCCCCTAGACAAGCTGCATGGGATCAGTGCCTTCAGTGGCACGTCCTCTTCCCGCTGCTCCTTGTTTGCTATCAGCACCTGTGATAACACAAGGGCTTCCGTGGCACCAAGCACGGCAGCAGCAGCAGCAGGGGTGACCAGCTCCTCTTCAGGCAGGCTCAGTCTCCCTAGGCTTGCTGGAGAGCTTCTGAAAACTGTATGTAGTTAGTGACTTGTTTCTCAAGAACTCTGCCAGTACAAAGCCATGTAAAATAGATTCAGCTAAGAACTGAAATCATTACTAAGTATAAATTATTTTATCTTTCATTTTTACCTATTCATAGAGGGAAATGCACCTTGTGCACCATACAAATCCAATTTAAGCTTTGAGAATAGACTCTAAGTAGGACTTAAGTAGTATAGAGGCCGTTAGGCTGACCCTCTACACTGGGGTTAATTTCATCCAAAAGCTTTTCTAAGAGATAAGGAAATAATCTTTCATGTACAAAGTGCTTGAGGAAACCAAGAAACAGTAAAAGAATCTGCCTGCTTTGAGAGCTTTGTATCTCACCTCAACACTCAATAGAGAGATGTGTTGTGTTGATGTACTGTAGATTATACCTTACCCAAACGGTGAAGTTAAAAGAAAACAGGATCCCTTGACACTGTCTTAGACAACCCATAATACAGCACTATCATTAAATGAAGTTTACAAAAGGCTTCTATTTACATGTCTGCAGAAAATAGACCAGGGCACAGGATGCTGACTGCAGTGTAAATGTTAACTGAGGGACTGCACAGCACTCGCTGCGCTGCGGAAGACCGAGGGCAAACAGAAGGAGGAGAAAACTGTCTCGCTGCCCAAAGCAGCCCTGCATCCCAACAGCAGGCTGGCTTTCAGTGGAAAACAACTCCACCATGCTACAGAAATGGAGGGCAAGAGCAGGATTAATGGGAGGTATCTGGCAATTTAAAAGACGGCTGTGAAAAGGTAGCTCAATGCTGAAATATCAAGAGACAGGACTAGACATAAATCGGCCTCTTTGCTGCCGGCCTCCAGAAAAAGTCTCTAGAATTGGTGGTCAGAAGTCAAAAGAGATGGCAAGGCAGATCTGTACCTTGGGAATGAAATGTTGTTTTCATGGGAAAACCTCACTGTTGCAAACACCTGGACCAACCATTATATGTGTGGAGAAGTCTATGGTGCTCATGCTGGAAAGGTGGGGCTTCTCTGTGGGCAAGTGAATCCACATCTCTTTGCTTCTGGAAATGTTTGGAATTGGAAAGGAAGAAGGAAATCCCAGTTCTAATCAACTGTATGGATAAAGAAGAAGAAAATACCTTTCAGCAGGAAATAAATGAATGCAGGTATATTATCTGCTTTTAATTTCAATAACAAAAAATGCAAAAGAAGAAAATATCTCAGAATAGTACTGGTGAGCAGAGTATGACCAACAAGGATCAAGACACCAAGCTTAGATTATTTACAGACCAAAGTTATTTCGGGCAGGGCTGTGTCCTTATTTTTTCTTGCTTCCAAAAACATTTCCAACAAGGCTGTGCATAAGGACCCTTGTTGAGGTGAATGCTATTTGGGACTTCGCTGTTTGTAACCAATTGCTTTTACCCACACACTCAAATAACCCTAAAATGACCTCTATTCATGACTAATCTGGGGCTGAATTGGAAGGACTGCTCTTGAGAAAAGCCTCTGCATCTCACACCAGCAGGCAGTGCCAGCCCGTGCTTTCCCCAGTCAGGATGGCTGAGCCACTCACAGCTGCTGCAGCTCTTGCCTCCATGTACTGTACAGGAGTTTGTAATGCCCAGGTTTGTCCTACACACAGGATTTACCAGAATTTGACCCATTTGCAAGTTAAGACATCACTGTGAGAGGTCAAATTCAACATTCTATTCTATTACGTAGCTATTAAGACACAGCCCTGCAAAGAGCTGCTGTGAACAGCTTCCCTCAGAGGAGCACTTCCCTGCAAGGCCTTTGCATCCTAGACGTGCTGTGTCACACGTGCTCTGGTATCATGTGTAGCCACACATTGTCATTAACCACCCTTTAGTAGGTAATAGGGTGAAACATGTCAGTGAACCATAAACCCAGACTGATTTAGAAGATAAATTGTAATGGCCCAGAAGTAGCTGTTACAGCCTTTCCTGTCAATACTTCACCTTTAAAAAAATTCCCTAAATACTTACTAATACTACCAGATGTAATGGCTGTCAATAACATTTACTTTAAATAGTCCCCAAACACATTACATAACCTGCATTTAAAAAGTCCATCTTGCCAATATTCGAAGGAAGTGCAGCAAGCTACCCTGTCACCTCTGGTGAGCTCCTGGGAGCAACGCTGCTCTTTGCTTTTCCACATTAACCCTTCACTGCCTGACCTGCCTCCTCCTGAAAGTTAAGGTGAGGATGAGAGACGCAGAACTTGGGGTGTAGCTGCATGATGCGTCAGTGGCAGAGCCGGTGCCTGCTCTTCCTGCTCCCTCCTCTACAAACAAGGGAAATCATCAAGCGGCACCATTTTGACGAGGGAGGCTGCAGTGTGGGCACACTGATGCCAGTGAGTCAGGAATTCAGTCCCACTGGGGTGGGAATGTATGGGCAGGAGGAGCCCAGGGTGCTAGAGACCCCTCATGGCAGTTTCTTGGCCCAATAACGTTACACTGCTGTGTCTGCTGAGGACAGCAGCAAACCTGCATGGAGGCTCTGCCCTTCATTTGTCCCATCTCTCAGACCATGTTTTTGTGTTTTAAACACCAGCACAGCAGTGCAAACACACAGAAGTTGTATGTTGGCAGCTGGCTGATCTGAGCACGGGTGCAACCCTGAATGCATCACCACTGCTGAAGGTTACTGTTGGTTAGGAGGGCAAATGAGTGGCACATACTGCGATTACGCAAAGTAGGGATCAGGATAATTACTGGATTGCTTCAAGAGGGAGGCAGGAAGAATCATTTGTCACATCACAAGCATTAACTGTCAGTGTTAATTACAGGTATTTATGTCTGCCACTTCTGGGATTAGCCAAGTAAGCACAGTATGATGAAGAAGGGCATTGCTGAGGGAAGTGGAATCATGTTCCTTGGGGCAACAGCAGAGCCATGGGATAATCACAAGTGTCTTCCAGGTGTCATGCACCTCCTGTGCCTCTCTGGCAAACACTTTGCAGTTCTGCATGTCAACAGCACTGAGCAGAAAATAACTTGGCTGAGACATCTGCAATTTTTAGATTTCACTCAAGAAGGGTCAATGCTCCACAGCCTCCAAAGAAAGGGATAATACTAGACCTGTGAAAAAAGTGGGCCTATGTATAAATATTCTACATTCAAAAGAAAACATATGTCTAATCCTTATGTTGAGAGCCAAGATCTAGACTTCTACAGTGTTTAAGGGCCTGGGGCCAATGTAGTCATACAAAGAATAAAGTCCTTTAAGTTTTTAGTGCAGCTGTTTCAAACTCATCCAGATGTGGTACCAGGTGTGGGAGGGCACAGCAGGAATAAAATCACACTCATGCCTGGATCTGCCAGCGTACAAAACAGAGGCAATTGTGACAGAAATAACATCCTTTACCAGCACCATTTCTAAAGGAATCAATAATCTAACTAATTCAGAAGTCAGCATTTCCAAAACCTAGCAAGGAGCAATGGCAATGGGACAAGTTAAAGATGGACGTGGACATGATTTGTTGCATGACAGAAGCAGGAGATACCAAAGTATTTTGAGGAAAGGTGGGGAGAGTTGTCGGGGCAGCGGACAGCAGCTGCGCCCCAGGGATGGGCACTCCTGGATGGCAGGTACTGGGACCTGACCTGAGCACTCAGCCAGGCTCTGGCGCACTCCTCAGCCCCAAGTCCAGGGCAAGGAGCTTTCTGACTTACTAACCCACCCCCACATGACTAGAGGTGAAGGTGTGCACAACTAACTGTGTTCACATACATTTACAGATCAAGCTCTATATCTACTCCTTCTCTCCAGGACTAAGTGAACTAAAAAAAGACTCTTGGGGCTGCTCTGAACTTCACACATGTCCACTCATGATGACAAAGTTATAGATAGAAACACCGAGGGTGCAATTTCACTTGTGACATGCCTCTTGGTCACTCCAATGTTCAGAACTGGCTATACAGTTCTTGGAAAAAGGAAGATCAGAGAAAAGCAACACTAAGAACTGTCATACCTAAAAAATAATTCAACAATAAAGGGGTTTTTTATGGCACAAGTAAATGCTGTATCTTCTATATCATCTTCCTAACATCCTTTAGGTAACAGCAGGGATGCACGTTGTGCCACCTCTGTAGTAAATGCCCCAAACCAGTGGCAGTTCTACAACAAAGACCAAGCATCTTGAGTTACCATCACAAGACTGTTATCGTTTTGGAAGATCTGTTCAACTCATGTTTTTGAAATGGGAGCACTTCAAATTGTATTTTAAGAGATTCAAGTCTTCCTGGCAAAGCACAGTTTGTAGGCACAGGTGCTGCCTTTCATTACACCATCTGACGCAATCTAAAAGGCTTTAGGGCACAACAAGGACCTTGGTGAAATGGCAGAAAAACCTTCCATGGATGAGAGTAGTACAAGACTATTAATTTGCACTGCATCTGTAGGAATATGATGAAACTATGCCTCTTCTGGTGTAGGCAGTGGTAACTGTTTACACTGGAAGAGGGACAGTTTGAAAGGTGCCTGTTAGCCTCTTTCTGGAAGAGTACTAGTTTGAAAAGCTCACTAATTGTAAGCTTGCAATATAACAGAGGTGGTATTTAGAATGCTTAGATGACAATTCCTCCCTAATCTAGATCTGAAAATTCTCTATTACTTTAATGAGATAGTTAATCATATCCTGAGACTTCTCTTTTTTTCTTATAAATCTTAAAAATGATGAATATAGTGTGAATCAGTCATTTGCAAATTTAGTGCCTGAACTAGCATTTCAATGCCTTCTAGTATTAAGGCACTGCTACAAATAAAGATGCATTTCTGAAAGAGTTAAATAAAGCAGGGTCAATTATCACTGGAATGATAACCAGAACTCTCTAGGGCAAGATAAATCAATAGTAAATACCATCTTACTTGGAAAGTGTGTGTCATTTCCAGTTCAGTGTAATGGACAGAACACTTCTCTGTTAAATTAAGTAAGAATTGTAATAATATGTAGTACTATATATAATGTGCATGCAGTAGAAATAGCAGTAGTTGAAGTTTCCTCCATGAAGCCAAGAAGTGATGCAATGGCAGCTTGTATGGCTATAATTGTGTATTTTGCTAGAATCAAAAATAAGGGTTTTAATGTATTATTAAATTCTTTGCTTGGAGGCAGGCATCCACACACCTACAATTATTTTAATTGCATGTTCCAGATTTTTTTGTTTTTCAGAATTTTATGACAGAAGCTGAAGTTAAAATTAATACCTCTCAATATACTTTCCTGAGTTTCAGTAATAAGTTCTTCTCTTTGGATAGCGGAGTGGTTTATTCAGTGTGTTGTATTTTTAGTTTTATGGAAAAGTTTTGGAAAAAATTGTGCCAAACAAAATACACATGGTAACCAGCATTCAAACTAAATTAAATAAGTAAATTAAGTAAGTCTGGAGAGCAGAAAAGAACAAGTTTGGAAGCCGAAGACATCACCATGGTCTTCCACTTCCACTAGGAAGAGGTGACAGTGGATTCACACATTGCAGCTTCTGGAGTCCTTGTGGAATTGTGTCTCTAAAGACACAGGGAAGAAGCCAGCTCTTGTGGCTAAGCTGCAGTAGGGGGTTGGCTCTGTGCACTCGGTACCTGCCCGTGGCAGGCCGGTGTCTGGGTTTGCAGCACGATCCTACCCTGCACTAACATTTCACGTGCGCTCTTAGTCAGCAGGATGTAGTTTAGCTCGCTGTCACAACAGGGTGCTCATGGGAAGGACAAAATCCTTCTCTCAGCACACAGCGCTCTCTGTGCTTAATATGGAGCATCTGACACTCTGCACACATCTCACCTGAGCTCCTGGGAAGGTCTGGTGAAGCCTTTTACTGCCACTTATCCTCTGTTCCTGATTCTGCTGCTGAATTCCACAATCTGGAGAATACCAGGCTGCCCTCCCTACCCAAAATCTGCCGCTAGATCCCTCAGACTGACATTTTCCCATACCTCACCAACAGATATCTTTCATCTCCTCTGCATCAGCAGATCACAAGAACTATCAGGACCTGTTCGATTTCACTGACAGCAGTGGTATTTCTCCTGATTTATAGCAAACTAAGTGGAATGGGAATAGGCATCAAGCTCTGGGAGGGTCACACACATTGCCATTTGCCACCCCGTCCCAATGGGACAGGAGGCTGGAAGGCAAGTGCTCATATTCTCATGGCAAGGGCACTTCCTCTTAAGAAAAATATTAATATATACCCAAATCTTGACTTTTATTAAGCTTAATGCATTTGCAGCCAATTGCATTTGATAGAAAGCCTTTCCCAGGTAGTATTTAAGCTCATCAAGAACACTAATCAATGGCTGGTAGTTAAATGCATTCTTAACTTTTTATGTGCATTGTCCTTGTGCCATGTGATGTGATGTCTTTATAACAAGATCATTAGGGAAAATCACAAAGATTAATAAAAATACAAGGAGAATTGGACGCAAGGGGTTCCATTAAATAGAACAGGATTACAGACAAATGAGGCTCTGCGGTATTCTGAGTTGTAAGATTTTAAGTGGGTTTTTGCTATACACTACTGTTTGTTGGCCATTTTCTTAGTTCTTCCTTTTACAGCTGTACAGAGCTCATGCAAAATAGGCTGGTCCCATGTCAAACTTAGAATTGGGAGGAGAAAAAAGCTCGTGTTCCCAAACTGTTGTGTTTCTATCGTCCCTCCTGGAAAGAATATGAAACCAGGACTTAAAATAAAAGGCAGAAATTCTAAACAACCCCTTTGACTGCTTTCATCCAAAGACAGAGTTTAGAGCTGAAAAATTCCATTGATCTATCAATATGTTGCTTAGAGAGGAGTGAGAGAGGAGGCTGCATTTATTTCAGGAAGATAAGCTCTATTTAAAAACAAAGTACTCAGCCCGAGGCTGAGCTCCACGCACTGACTCTGCCCATTACAGGATGTAAAAGCTCAGTAACAAGCTCTTGCACCCAAGACACCCTTCCAGGATGAGGAGCAGCAATCCCTGGTGGATGGGGCTTTTCTGGGGCAAGCCACCATATCTCCCTGCGCCTCAGTTTCTCAATGTGAAATGAGGAATCATGGCTTCATCTTCTACCCTATGTCTTTATTCAAAATGCTACAGTGTTGTATCTCTTGCCACATGTTATACACAATACTTAATAAATACAATGAGGCCAGAAATAGTTCTGGAGCCTGTAACTATCAGCGTAAGCATGATACTAATAACTTTTCGAAAGAGGCCAAGCAATTAGGACAGTCTGGGAATCTTGGAGTGACTTGCGCCTTGGATTGGGGTGGAGATTTAAGAATTAACTCTTTCAGCATTATAATAAACTTGATGGGTTTATTTTTCTCCATTTTTCACAGAAAATCCTCTACACTATCTCTTTGTTTTAGCAAAGCCTTAGCTAGTCTGTGCTAGCTCTGCTGACCTGGGAACAAGTTTCAGCAGCCTTTAAGGCACTCAATATTAACATGAAAGTCTGTAATCACTTCTTCCCAGCTGTTAGAGCCCACAGTGTCACTGGGAGTTTGCATGGCTAAAACAGAATTTGCTGTATAATCCATGTGCCATGCTGTTCATGCATGGTAATTATGTATAACAAAATCCATAAGAAAGGAAGCAGCTACATATAGTCTGCTTTAAAGTATGAAGGGCAGGACTTATTTTCACTATCCAAAGAAACCAGCTAAAAAGAAAATTGTTCCATACTTTTTTTATGATCAGCAGCCACTAAACCATCAGCAGCCCCAAATTTCACAAGGCACTTTCTAAGTACCCTTCCTATCTCAGATGGTCAACTATTAATCTCTTCCAGCCAGCAGATACAAAGTTCTGAATTACAGCTGCTGTCTTTAGAGAGCAAATCTTTTACTATATTCATAATGTAACTAACAGGCCCACATGCTAGGAAGAAGATGGTATAGAGATGCCATAGTACAGAATGACCTTAATTTCTGACTACCAGCATCCTGCCACTACTGCACATCCACTCCTGTGTAATCTGTGGCCCACAGAAGATCTTGTTTCCTTGCAGAGAGAGATCTATGACCAGCTTTCCAATTTGACATAACTTATGAAATACTTCTTCATGGAAAATTTAGACAAAACAAAACTGTCACTGTTATATTTCCTACTGTCTTACCTCTACTTTTTCAGTATTTCATGGAAGTTGTAATTTGGGTGCCTAATTTAATTCTGTGGTCAGCATCTCTTACAACGTATTACTTCTGAGACATTAAAAGCAGCGAAAAGAACCATCCTGTCATAGTAGAGGCAACCTAAGCACAGCCCCAAAATGCAGCAGATATTCTTATGTATGTAAGAATTAAGTAAAGCAGAGTTTCCACTAAGCCAAGAGAGTAGGCTTAAAAAGTAAAAATAGAATTGGGAAGAAAATTGAATTTCTGGGGCAAAATCTGGTGTCCCTAGCCTCAAAAACCCCGACAAACACCAAACAAAAAAAGCCCACAAAAACACACCCAAAACTCCGCCCAAAACTCAATTCAGATTTCAGAGGAAAAGTGTCATAATTATTTTTTATATCACTATCTAGTTGTGATATATCACAATCTAGCTGAATATCAGAAAAAATAATTTAGGCAGCAAAGCTGGGAGCAGGTGCGCTACAAACAACGTACGGATAAATGTAGGCCTGATACATGGAAAATCAGACGTTCTTAGGAACTGCTTTACTTTTAGACCTCATAAGGACTAACTCAATATCTCAGTTGCCTTTACTTCCCTGTTTCCAAGCTGTGCCTTGCTCCCCAAAGCCTCAACTCCCCACTTAAACACTCCTGTCTTTGGAGCAGAAAGGGGCAAGGAAAAGAAACAGCCTTCAGCAGAGAACTGGAGCATTCAGCAGGCGACAGCTCGTGCTCGTGCTTTTGAGGCTGCTCCTGGGACTCTGGCATTGCCCAACAGGAATATTTCTGCTTTGTTTAACACAGAGAAAAAACATCAGTCGACACTGTAATGTTAAGAGTGGTGGATGCAAGTACGACCAATAAACAAACACGTCTTTGTTTTAATAGTGGGGAGTGACTTATCACAGTTAATTATAGGAATTTACAGCTATTTATGTGAACTCAAGAAAGCAGAAAACATTCCTTTGTTGGTAGTGTAACTGCTGGGTGGAGGCAGCCCAGATGCATGGAGATGAATGCTAGACTGTATCTTGTTTGCCTTGTTATGCACAACTTTACTATGTAAATTTGAACTTCAGTGAGTAGCTACTTGGCACATTAGAATGTATAATTACAGACACACAAAAAACCCATGGAAAGTGACATTTAAACATTGTTTCTTTGTCACATATCAGTTAAATATAGAAAAAACCCCATATTTACTTTAATCCGCAGTAGACACTTGGTCTCACACCTGCTGCTCACACGCAAAATATGTCATTATCACTCAGTGTCCATCCTCTTACACAGAGAAAACAAAGTCACTTTGGTTCAGTTTTGTCTCACTTCAAGCCTCAGAGGAGCTGCACTTACAGTGGAATGTTAAGCAGAAAACAAAACCAAAATAGCACAACACCAACCACAGTTCATTTGCAGGGAAAAAAAGGAAAGGCTGCTCTTGTATGCATTCAATAATTATACCAAACCAATTATGATATGATTGAATGAACTCCAGAATCATCTTTTTCACCACTTTTCAAAGACAGAGCAGTGCTACTGATACACCACTGTCACCATTAGCAGTCACACCAGTGCTGCAGAAAGAGCTTGGCCAGCAGCACGGAGCTGGCGGGGCCAAGGGCTGTGTGCTCCCCTGCACATTGCTGCCAGAGAAGGCTGCTCATATCCTACGTATTTCTTCCGGACAGGAATCGTTGCAAACAATTTTTTAAGACACATAAACCACCAGTTTCTAATAAACACCAGATCTTCTCCTAGGAAGGACCTAAAAGCATTCCTGGCTCTGTAAGGACAAGTTTCAGCCAGCAATTGCCTACATCAAAACCCTTAGATATATAAATGATTCCCCAGTACTGCAGCGGCTACCTGCACCATATCCATCAATGCATTTATCTTTAGAAGACCTCCTGGAAGAAGCTGAATTTATTACTTTACAGAGGGAGGGCCAAAACAGAGAGACATTAAGGAAGGAGTGGATTGTTTGAAGCAGCACAAGGGCAGACTCCCCAAGCTGACACTGAACAAACCTCATCCTCTGTGGCAACATGCAGCTGTGACGCCTCATGCTCACAGACATGAGCCTGGCTGGGTTCAAGTTGGGCTCTTTTTGAAATCAGACTCTCAGCAGGGCTGGACTACATGCTGAGGATCAGTGCAAGGGCCAGCTCCATGCCCGCTGTGGGCACTGACATGCCCCTTGTGACTTGCCCAGGATTATACCCAGGGAAGCTGTCCAAAGAAAAGAGGTAAACCAGAATTTTCAGGGAAGCATTGGATCACCTTTCTTCCCACAAAAACAGCATTCATATTTGAGAAGATCTTGAAAATTTTCCTTTCTCCTAAGTAAGGCCAAGGAGTGCAGGGACCCAAGATGTTGCAACCTGCGTGCTGCAATCTAACACAATTTTGATTTAGAATTTCAAATAACACACCTCCAAAGCCCAGGTTTCTCCCAGAAAATAACTAACTCATCTCGATATCTCAGTTGCATTTACTTCTCTGCTCCCAAACCATGCCTTGCTCACCAATACCTGCAATTACACTACTGACTACAAACAAGTTTTACGTGTAATCACGGAACATGGGACATGTGTATAAATTCTTCAAACTCTTCACATGAGATGCAGCCATCTCTGAGGTGGAACAGGCAAACTGCAATTGCTGCAAAGCATTGAGAATCAAACCCCTGTGTTTAGCCAAATCTACAGCAGGGGATTTAGAGAGCATTGCCTTAGCACTGAGGACTCTCACAAGCCAATCAACTTCCCATGGCTGCCTATACCCTTTTCTTACCCTTTTCTTTTAAAGAACCAAAGAAAGGAAGCTAATTTTTTCCCAATCTGTCCTTGCCTAATGGTATCCTGTCTTGTTTTCTTGCTAAAATCCTCTCAGTCGTTTATATATTATACCTTCAACCTGCACATCGTGCATTTCAGAAGGAAAAGTGAGCAGCATCTTCTGGGCCACGTTCCCACAGTTTTGATCCACTATTTGTTTTGCAGGTATAATGATTATTTGTAGTTAAGAGATCAATGGAAGCTCTAAACATATTCCTGTGACATCCAGCGTACATCTTGCATTCAGTCACAAATGAAAATAACCACACTGTGCGTGGGTGTCTGAACAGGCAATGCAAACAACCCAAAGCATAACAGGCCTGAGGAGATACCGCAGAGAATATCAATTCAGACTCAAAATGTCATATGGCATCATTACACTACACCTAACAAAAATACGGGAGCAGAATGGAAAGGTTGCAAAACTGCTTGTAAACAACGCTGCCAGGTGGGATGTTAATGCAGCCTCTTAAAATGGCAAGTGGAGCAAACTCTGTAACCCTCAATTAATGTGTCTAAATCCAGGCCCTTCCCCCAAAGGAAGTGTCACGCAGTTTTAGGGAAAGAGAAGAGGAAAGTGAAGGGAGAGCAGATGGAGAAATTATATATTTTCTTAGAGATTTTATAGTTGGACATATTATAAAACACCAAAAACATCTGCAAAGTCTGCTTCATTCTGCAGTAGTAGTATATGTCATACAGGGTGCTTAAACCTTTTTTGCGGTTTTTAATTTCTCCAAATGCTTAGTTTTCCATCCATTAATTTGTTCCAAGCCATTCCTACGCACATCTACTTTAACAAACTTTTACAAAACTGCACTGTTTCTCAGGCCACACTTCAATTTGCACAGAAAAAGATACCCATATCTGATATTTTTAGATCTTTCCTTAATAAAATAATACGTATTCTGAAAGGTTTTCTACTGGTCTGGTTTTGGTTTTGTTTTCTCTGTTTCTTCCCCAGGGCAAAAACTCTAATTCATCCTGTTGCTGCTGAGCTCCTCTTTAGCAAGTGCTAAACAATCAGAAATACAGCAGCTACTGGCTAAACTTCAGAATCCTGGAGCATAGTCCCAGCGTGGAGGATGCACACACGTGTTAGAGAGAGCTGGGTGAGTTATACATTTGTCTGACTCGAGTATGCACAGCTGAGGAAAACAGGTTGGTTGGTTCTGACTCTTTTGTGAACTCTGACAGATCCTCACCCACATTTGTCATCTTCATCATTTTATTCAAGCCATAAAAGCAACTTTATGTCCACTCCTTACCTGCTCATTGGGAGGCAGGAGACCAATTTATTAGGGAAAGAAGTAGGCATTAATCAAGTTATTCACATGACAAAGACTGGGCGGTGTCTATTGGTATTTCATAGGTTGGCCTATACGTGTGTTTCAACTGAAACGTACCCAGCGTCCAAACGAAAGTGCAGCCTGACCTTCGCATCTAAAGGAAAAGCACAAGTTTCACCTTTCTTTACCTCTCAGCACTGACCAAAATGGTGCCTACATGCAGCATTAATGGGTCACACTGGTTAAGGACTCCGGACAGACACTGCTGTCACCTCTCTTAATTGCCTACTGCTCCATGCTGCCTCCAGAATTCGACTGTAAGCACACATAGATGAGAGATTTTCCCCATTTTCCCACCTGCCTGCCCTTCTGCAGAAGCAGGGGCTCGAGCGAAGACCCGTAGGCCCAGAAGACTGGGCTCCTCTGGCACTCACACAACTTTTCCACAGCCAAAGCTCAGTGTTTTCCTGTGCAGAGCAACTTGCCAGAATCACAGGTCACCTTTCACATCTCCTTGATAGGCATACACAAATCTGAAACTTCCCTTCTGTGGACAGGCTGTTTGAGTTGCTTGTTTTCACAGTGTTACCCTGCCTGTGTCAGTGTCCAACATTTCAAGAGGTGAAAGCACCTCTTTAGTTCACCCCCAGACCTGATTGCGATTCTTTTTCTCTCAATGTAACTTTTTTCTCAATGTTGTCTCAATGGGATGACGTGTCCCGCTCATTTTCTGATTGTGTCCAGATTGCTTCTCTCTCAAGAAAGGGGCGCTTCATGATTTCTGATACTGAGTCAGAAGCAACTAAAGCACTCAACAGTTCACCTTTGAACAGCAGGGACGGGAATTGATTAGGGCTAAGCAAAGCTGTCAGACTACAATTTACTAAGACAAAGTCATCTACATCACCTAGCTCCTTATAGTGTTTTGATATTTTCAGACATGTTACTAGTGAGCATGTATCGATTACCGTTCCTTGAACGTGGCAGAGAGCATTTCCCTACTGAGTGCCTAAATGATGTGTATGTTGAAACATTTAATTGAATGTAAGTATGTTATTGGTAATTTTATTCAGGACTCCCACATGAGACAAATCACACCCATTACTAAGAAGTCCAGCTCCTGGAAAGGGGCCCAAACATATATCTGAAGTTAAAGGCACTGAAAAAATACAGGGTGAGAGAGTGGAAGGAAAATTTAATTGCTCAAGTATTGCAGGGACATAAGAAATGGATTTTTCTTCTATTACTTACACCAGTTTAAAATTGTGTGCCTAGACTCCTTTCCAAATACAGATAGAAAGCTGTTTTAGTTAACCATATGAAGATGGAATGAACTGCCAAGTGAAGGCAAAGATAAAGGACAAATCAGAATAAATCTCTTGATCTCTTCACAATGACTCTACTCTGTAGCCCAAGTCTACCCCGAGATATTCCTTACCTTACTTTCCCCTTGCAAAGTATTTCAGAAGAATAGCAAAACAGGTACAGAGCCACAGGAGTAGGAACGAGGTAACTGATGCATGCAGGTATGGTCTGTAATACAACAGTTTGGGTGTTTTGATAAAACATATATAGCAGTCTAAAACATGAATATTTACGCAGCAACAGTTCCTAATTTTGCAAAGGTCTCTGAGAGTGTGAAAAATACTGCACCAAGCTTGTGTGAAGACAGCAAAATCTAGAAGACAAGAAATACAATATACCCTACACTCAGCATGCAAACTGTGTCCTCCCTTGGTGTTAACAAAAACCACACACATGCATTTACAAGTGAGTGTAATTTGAAATGCCTACAAATCAATATTGGGGCTGAAAATATTCCAAACAAATACGCAAGCTATTAATTCGAATCCTGATTCGGCTGACAACCACTGAATTTTCAGTTGTTGAAATGCCATGTTCACCATGCAAGAGAGAGGAGAGATGCACGTTGTGAAGCTGCATTTATGACCAAAGCAAATCCTCTGACTGTTTACCAGTGGAGTAAAGCAGCATGCAGGGCTCTCCAACTTCCCTCTGTGCAGAGTAATATCACATGACAGAACCTCTACTGCACGAAATGGCAAGCTGGGAAAAATAGATAAGGAAAGCATTGGTACTGAAATACACAAAGAACAGCAGATACTCTTTATTGTGTAACGCATTAAATTATAGTGGATGGTGTAAGTAATTCGGAAGCGTCACTCAAGTGGAAAAAAAGCACTTAAAGGAAAAAGTTTGCAAAATTCATGAAACCTTTCTTCCCCAGTTTCTGAAACCCCCCCTTTTGAAATATCCTCAGGGTACAGATGAGAACGTGCAGATTTTTAAGTTGGAGTATGAACATTTCACAAGCCCAGTAAAATCCCACGGCATGCTACGGAATCCGACAGCAAAATGGCAGGAAACAAAGACAGGATTCAAACCGACACTGAAGATGGAGCTCAATTTTTTTCCCCAGTCCACCGAAGTCCCTTTGCTATGTGGAGAGGGGAATGGCACTTGGATTCACCTGGATTTCTGCACCTGTTCTCTTGTGCTGAGTGCAGGCTTGCTCATGCTGGTCCAGCACCAACTTGGTGCATGACCCAGCTTCACAGAGGCCTCAGAAAACACCCTGCATTGGACCTCTGCAAGTCCTGTCAAACAGACTTTCTGAAACACCAGTGGCTGAAACTTATTAACACCAGTTATGGGTAGGTATCCATTCCTGTTCCTTTACTGGATGGCAGATTTCCATGCCTGATTTCCTTAAAAAACTAAGAAATTCTCCATAACAATATGGAGATCATACCAAATTTCCAAATTGCCCAAGGTCACAACAAAGAAACTCACTTTTTATTTCACATGAATTACATGTATTATGGTTTCCTAACTACTACTGGTCTGATACAACATTCACCTTTTCATTCACCTTCAAAGTTGGAGATAATACACCCCAGGAGGGTTGTTTTGTGCTTCAGTGCAGACCTGTCCATTCAGTGAGGGCATATCAACAGGTATTTTCAGCTTGCAGATAATGATCTCTACAATTTAAGTCCAAAACCTTTACCACACTGTGTGAAATGATAACACAATCTCAGCTTGCCTGCACTTGCCAAAGTCTTAGCAACCAACCCCACTAAAAGCCCAGCTCTTATACCTTTCCTTTTTTACTTGAAGAAAGCAACTTTACCAGCAACCTTTCCTCAGCACCTTCTTTTCAATAAGCTACTGAAGCCTGAGCCCTTACATGTGACAACTTGGCATACAGGTCTTAAACAAAGAATCAGATGCTCAGGAACAGGACCTGCTAAGCCTCCACAAATGTTTGCATTTAGTCCTTACACAGATGCTCAGCAGAGATTTCTGTGCTTTGCCCTATGGGCTACAGCAATGCGGTCGGTACCTGCCGGCACTCACAGCCTGCTCAGGATGAGGGGTCATTAGCCATGCCCTAAGTAGGAGCTGGTTTTGAAAGTGTTCAGCCCCTGTAAACAGCTTCATGTTGTCGGCCCTAAATAAGCAGCCAGAAGGAGCTGCCCTGTCACCCAACATGCACTGGGTGTGTTCAGACACAGCAGCAGGCTTCTGCCAAAACCCCTGGCTCGGCATGGCTGCAACACAACTGAGAGCTGGCAGGTTCCTCGCATCTCACTACCCAACGTCTCAGCCATTTTGAAAACTTGGATGCTTGAACATTAATTTCATATTGAAAGAGGAGCCAATATTTAATATATCGTCTACCAGCTGGTTTTGTCTATCATTTGGTTTCTGCTGTGGTGGGGAAGAGGTCTGGGCTGACTGGGAGGCCAGCTGCTGCCATAGGGTGGGCAGCTGGGAAGGAAGGAGGTCCTGAGTCTGAACAGTGTGAGATCCCAGAGACACATCAGCACTCCTGAAGTACATGCTGTGATCTCCTGATGACATTGGGGAGTTTAGTCCAACTCAAAACAACAGTAGAGCTGACTCCAGAAAGCCTGTGAGTTCCAGATCCTGCTCCCCACAGACATTATTGTGTCAAGCTCAGGTCCCCAGGTATGTAAGCTGAGGGAGCCCACAGGCAGTTTTTACCTGCTTGGCCAGTGTCAGACTTCAGCTTTCATTGACCTGGACAGCAATACACAGAAGCTACTTCCACATGAATGAGCTACTCTTGAATAATTTCACCAAATATTTTAAGACCCAAATTGCTTGCTTTGAAATGCTTACCTGTACCTATCCTCCTTTTATCTCACAAACCAGGAATAGGAATGCTGCCAAGGCAGGAATCTCTTTGGCTCGCAATGAGCTCCTTGATAGGCTCCTTATAACATTTCAGTGCACTGCAGGCCTCTTGCTAATTATTGAGGTGAACGAGCTTGAGTGGCTGCCTGGAGTGAGTTTTAGGAGGACTTGAACCCTCCAGAGGACAAAATTATAAAAAGAACACGGGCACCTAGGGCCAAATCACTTCAGCATGAGGGAGAAGCATTTTATTTTGTTTCAGTGGGTTTCTTTTGAAGTTATAACCTCTCAAAAGTGAAAACTAAAAGCCGTATCTTTCATGTTTTTTGCATTTCTCCCCATATCATTCTGTCTAATAACTACCTTTATGTCTCCTTTAACTATCCTGGATGCATATGATTTCCCCTATTGATTTTTTTTTCTGAACTTAGTATCAGATTTTTTTCCCTTGTCCAGCTCACGAAATACTCTTTTCTTGCTCACAACTGCCACTGAATTTCTTCTCTTCTCAGATTTTACATACAGTCTGGCTACTCTCCCAAACGAGCACAACAATAAACCTCTTCCTTTGGATCACATTTGGAGTCTAGATTCCTAATCAAACATAAAATTCTCAATGCTACAACTGTTTGCCTATTTTTCATGGCATGTTTATTACTATAACTAACAAAATTAATATAAATCTCAAAAACATAGGTTTACTTCCATATTACCACCCATTTGCATGAGTTTGTGCATCCTTCTTGTGAACTGCCCAGAGAACAAGGCTGCTGGCAAGGAACATGACCATATCTGCAGAGAACAAACCCTGAGGATGCAAAGGTACCACACTCCCAGCTGGTGACATGGGACTCCAATCCAACCTAAACCTGCTCACATTGTCAGCTGGGAGTAGCAAACCTCTGAGTACCTGCTTTTGAATAGGCCCTAGGAAAATAGGAGGTTAGAGAAATTTAATTAAGTAGCCTGTTCTGTCACAGTCAGTCAGGACATTATTGTTGCTGGTTCTAAGGTTCATAGGACCATTGCCAGCTTTTCATCACCCTTCTCACTACAGAAGAAAAAGGAATGTAACCCCTCTAAAATGAACAGAAAGCAGAAACTGTGGATTTCTCTGGTGATCTTCAGCTACCTGCGAAGACTTAGACTGACCAACGCTACACAACAAAGCAGCAAGTAAACAAACATCAAACTGGATAAAAATTGCAGCTGTATCATCAGTGACTGTCTCAGTCCCAAGACTGGTTTAGAGCTTGGAAGACTGTGAGATGGGCTCAACAGACCATATCCTAAGCATCCAACGGCAGGACCAGTCGTTCTTTTTGCTACTTTGGACTATTATGCTCTGCATTTATTATCTCAATCAGGATAAACTTCTCCAGATTTATATGTTTGGATTAGGGTTTGTTTTCTTTTTTTTTTTTAAAAGCCTAACAATAAATAGGAAAACAAGGACCGTTGGTCTTATTTTCCTTCATTCTCCAACCTCTTTGTTTCTGCCCGCATTTGGCATGCATAAACCAAGGACAGGTTCCCAAAAGAACAAAAAGTTTCCTTGATTCATAGTTGGGTTAGTGTAGATGGAGCTGAAATCAGGCTCCAAATAGCTTGTTTAGAGCTTTTCCCTCTGCTTTGTTATGCCCACACTACAAGCAAGCTTGGCATGTGCATCGGAGTCCCTACTACAAACACACCAGAGCAGAGGGATGTGGTGGCTGCACGACTGTGCTTCACACACCTGAAATGAGAGTGGTACACTGGCTTACAGAAGACAGAACTCGTAAATATGCTGTAGCCCAGTGGTTGGGAAATGCAATTGGATGTCTGCTTTGAACATAAGATATTATCCATTTTGTTTTCAGAGCCTGCCATATGGTTCCCTTGAGAAAACAAGACACTAGAGGAAAGCCTTAAAACTTTTCACACTTTCACAGATGCCCAAGCCCCCATTATTTTACTCAGCCTGAGCTGCTGCTCACAGCCTTTCCTGGTAGGTGTTCTCACATACTCTGGGCCCTCTCAAGTGTTAGTCATCTAAGAAAGCCCAATCCCATAGCAGATGACGGACAGTGCAAACAGCTAAGCCTGTTAGGAGGAATTTCACCAGAAATTGCTGTTGTTTCGGTTGTGTGGACTGAGTCACATTACAAACTTTCCAATCAGATTTCAAATAAACTGGAATTCATGGCAGCCTGACTCAAGAGCTTTCATTCTTTCTGCTCAAAAGACATGGCTGATTTACCAGCAACCAGACTGCAGTCCTTACACATGCAAGCACTTGTCCAACAGCTCTCCAATTAGGAAGGAGCCTGGTCCCATTAAGACTAATCACACAAACCCTTACTGGATGAATTTGAGTTCAAAACTACACCCAGAGTCTGTGTCTCACACAGCTGATGCCAAATATCTTAAATCTTCCACTTAGCGTCTAGAATTTTGTTTAAAATAACTTTTTTTTCAATGGATAGAAAAGGCTAAAAGCTGGTGCACAAATGCTTCCGATTACAAAGCCACTGAATGTTTCAAGCTTCCAAGGATGAGATTTGACAAAAGTTGGAGCTGGACCTTGGAAAATGTATGGAAATCCCCCTTGGTCTAAGTGCATGCATGGTAGTTTCTCCTTCTTTACCGACAATAGCAATATGCAAGCTGATAAACAATAATTTCCCAGGCCATCAGAAAAGGAATTATCAAAACTGTGGAAGACCCACAGAAGTATCTAGAATCCTAAGTTGCTTTTATGCAAATTTTCCAGACAGCTTCAAACACTTATGAGGCCCATAACAAACCTCGCTCTCAGAAACATCTCTGCTTTTCTTTTTGCAGAAAGTATTTCATTTAGTGAAAGTTAAGAGAGATTCAAACATTATTTCTAATTACAGACATTGTAATGCATTAAAAATCAATAATAAAAAGAATAAACTTAAAAAAAGATATTATAATTAAGACAGTTCCTAAGGTCCTTTTATTACAGTAGCTGTACCTGGCCAAATCTCACTTGACATCTGTCCACTTAACATCCTTTTGAAAGAAAGATATTCTTATTCCAGAGCATTCAGAGACAGCTACTGCATTTTAATTTCACACCTTGCCTTAATAACAAATTAACTTGAAAGCACAGATAACCCTTTGTTAAATACAGGCTGCTCTGGGCCTGCAATCTTTATTTCTAATGGAATATTGTAGAGCCAGGTTTGCACTGTATCTATAAGCAAACAGTAAAACGTAAGAACAAATTCAATGGAACTGTTTTATTCTGGTGAACACCAACATGATCTGCTCTTACTCATACTGTCTGAAATAAAGCCCAACAAAAAAGGCCCTGGATCAGGCTCACAAATATTTGCAGTAAGACAATTTGAACTCTCCCAATGGATAGGAAATGTGCCAAGGTGTATTGTTAAAATTATTCTCTCCACAATGTGAAGAGCGGCCCCTTTCCCTGAGGCTCGAAAGTTCCTTTACCTGGGGACCTACACATGTCCATGTGCTCAGCAGATTCCCCCACAGCTCCACAGCTGTGATCAGCTCTCCTCTTAGATGTGGAAGTCATTAATCAAAGGCAGTAAATATGTTATGACACATGATTTGGGACACCTCCAACTCGTGACTTGGAGACTCCCATCCAGCTCTCAAGGTGACCACATGAGGAAGACTCTGCTTGCTCTACTGCTAAGACCCCACGGAAGGAGAGGGGCACAAAGCCACCATCAGGGCCTACTACAGGCTCCACCTAAATGCAAAAATAAGCAACAAAAGTAAGTTCTAAAGACACTGTTCACTTGCTGTTTGCTGCAACTCTGATGGGCTGCGGTCAGGCTATGGCTGAGGCCTTCTGAAAAGGCCCTTCTCACAGCCCAGCTGTGCCTATTCATCATCATCTGCTTCATGGGGATTTTAATCTGATGGGCGGGGGGGGACCTAGACTTTCGTGAGCACTAGGAATGTTATGTAAAGAGAAATCTCACTGTTTCCACTGTGAAATTTTGCCTCAGGCAACTTATGAATGTTCCAGGGAAGATATTCACCATTTTCAGCAAAACAGCTGACAGATCCATCTGCTGCTCTTGGTGATATTGGGTGCAATTTTCAAGTGTCTCAAGTGTTTCAATATACTCCTACAGTTCCAGTGAAAAGCCAAGTTCCTCCTGCATGACAATTGCAAGGAAGGGGAGACAATAAGCTTTTGCTCCAAATTTTTGAATTTTAAGGGTGGATTGCTTCTGAAATATCTCAACACTGACGACTATGAAGTTTAGAGGAACTGGTTTTATACAGTTACAACGAGTTTCCCAAGAAATATAGATGCTCAAGAGGGAAATTTCCAGTGGTCTTAGTCTAATTCTTTTATTTTAGAAAACTTACCTTTATTTTATCCAGAAAAAATATCCATGGAATTTTAGTTGCCTTAAAACTATATGGAAACCTTCTTATCTTACACTTTTTAAACAGTAAAAATGTAGATTTATATCCATTGCAATATTCTTTGATAGCCGGGTGGATAATATTTTCACTTGGTTGTTTTTAATGCAAGAGTAAAAATGCTTCTTTTGATGTTAAAAAATGAAAAATTTCAATTTTAGATTTTTTTTCACTGTACAAAAACTGGGTTTGAAGACGAAGTGCTTAATTTGAGTTTAAATTACATGGTTTACCTGAATTCATATATATTACTTACTTACGATTTTGATTAGCCAAACAAGCAAATTTTTCTTGCTTTGAAACTTTTTCATCCTAATTTTTCGACATGATTCTGAATTAAAAGCGAGTCATTCACACAGATGTCACCACAAATTTATGGGTCAGGGAA
Source organism: Oreocharis arfaki (assembly GCA_013398015.1). Classification (NCBI taxonomy): domain Eukaryota; kingdom Metazoa; phylum Chordata; class Aves; order Passeriformes; family Paramythiidae; genus Oreocharis; species Oreocharis arfaki. Next base: position 239,585 of record VZRR01001962.1, on the reverse strand, counting down.
TTTTGAGTTTGCTCTGCCACGAATGTGTGAAACAGAAAGACTTGAATGCTACTCTAGGGAAAAGCTCACTGTAAATCTACCTGCAACAGAGCTGCACAGGCACCTACAACACAGTCATGGGCACAGTCGTGCCCATGGGCTCAGCTGCCAGCAACCTCGGCTGCTAAACATCCTGTGGATGTGGCATCAGGGACACAACTTATATTTAACCCACAGGGAAACACATCACCATGTCTTTAAGGGAGCTCCGAGGCTGGCAGCCTTTCTCTATGCCTTGTGTCATGTTAATAAAACAAATAAAGATATAATTTGTTTCACCTTGGTCACTACTACTTTGGTCCTCTTGACCCATGTCAGCAAGCAGGGACTAGGAATTTGCTGCATCTGACGGCCTCCTCACCTCATGGATAAAGGAGAGCAGTATAAAAAAATAGACCACTGAAACTCATGTTTGGCAGCTGGCAACCTCCCTTGAACTGCCATGGGGGCTTTCATCTTTCTATGAACACTGCACGACTGCTGGGGGAAGAGATGGCGACAGAGCAACAACAAAAAAAATTACACACAACTGTGTTCGTTGGTGCCAAATCTCACTCTCCCAGTGCTGGTAAAAAAGGCAAAGTTTCTCAGGCTTTCCTGTAAGGTCACAGCTGGTACTTCTATGAATCTTCTTATTACATGGGAACGAGGCAGAGGTTCATAGAGAGAGACAGATGGTGAGGAGCAATGTTACTTATCCTAATGTGCATGTGAGACAAAGAGCTGTTTGGCATACCTCTCGCTCCCAGTCCTCGCTGGGCCATGGCGGGCAGCCGACCCCCGCCAAGTGTTTGTTCCCCTCCACTTTATATTCCTCCCCTCAGTGAGTCTGATCCTACTTGTCTTCGGTGTTTACATGAATCACACTAGATGTTTTCCAGAGATTTGGGCTCTAATGAGCAAGGCCAGCAAAAACAGCAGCAACAAACAAACAAGCAGGCCCAAGCCAAGCTTGCCCACCGCCGTGCATTTGCATTCACGTAGGCCACCCCCTCCGCCTGCCCCGTCTGCCAAACCCTGAGAGTGGTGGCAAGAGTGGGAATGGGCAGCCCCGGCATGAAGCTTCAGGATTTGGGTTGTAGACGTACATATTAATCACACTGAAAACACAAACTGTGCCTGGGATTTTCATGCGGGAATGGCAGGAGGAAAGCAAGCTTTGTGTTGGAGGGAAGGGGGATATTAATTGTGGCTCAAGCCAGGACTTCAACTGTGGGAATTACAAGCAGGAAAAGAGAAGGTAAAATTGCAGTTTGCATATTTATTGAAGTATAGCTTAGAATATGAGGGAAGAAGGGCAGACTTTGATCTCTGTGGTATAAGGCTATCGCTGGAAGAACCTCACTCATTCCAGCTGAATTATTCCTGTTTTTCAGCAGCAATGGAGAGGAGAATCTGCTCTCCTGAGCCCAACCTCCTTCTTCGGCTGCAAATGTAAAAATTCACATAGCACTTCCACTGCCATCACAGTGAAAATGCATCTGGAATTAATGCTGAAATCATATGAGCAGGATCTTCCAGGAAAGACCTTGCAGAACCAGAGGCAGCACTTCTGAGAGAAGATAAGACAAGATATGGCCCCATCACATGGCAATCGCCCTTTTAGACCACCAGCCAAGAATGCAATTCTTCATTCAGGTAAGTAACTATTTATAACAAGGCTGGCTGTGGAGAAACCCATCCTACCTCCTGAAAACACGAGGGCCAAAAACGTAAAGATTGCCCCTTGAACTGGTACTCAGAGGAAGGAGGAGGAGCTGAACTGGTAATTGGCAAGTCACAGCAAGAAGATGAAGGGAATCGCCCATCCAGGGTATTTTTATATTGTGGTTCTGTAGGCAGGAAGGCAAATGGAAAGGCAGAACATGACCTGCAGCTTATACAGGACTTTGAGTAACTCCTAACCAGCACACCTTTGTGGAGGGAGAGAAGGCAAGATGAAAGCACAGCTCTTTTTCCTTTTTTTTTTTTTTAACTATTACTAAAAAAGTTTAATTTCTCAGCAGAGAAGATGAGCAGATAGTACCACATTCACTTTAATACCAATTACATTTCACCAGGTTTTACTTAGAAGTCACTGGAGAACTCTCTTTCAAACAAACCAAATGAGATTTAATATGTTGGAAATGTGATGGACTGGCAGCACAAGAACTTTAAAGTCTACAGCAAAATTGTTGATGATCAACCCTGTACAAGCTCTACTGATTCACACACATTCATCTGTACAAAGAACCCCATATTCCAGTGTACTCAAGAAGAGCGAAAATTTTTGTAGCTTAAGCAAAAGGCTGATCTCAGGCTCTATGTCATGTCAGCTTCTGCCATCATTCTGCCTGCTGTCTTTGTAGCACAGGCCTGGCACTGTCACTAGTTCTTCCTGAAAAGAACTAGGCACTTCTTCCTGAGAAGAGCTAGTGGGATCATCTTGCTCAGCTTCAGTAGTGATGACTTGCTGGCATGGGAAACCAAGGAATGGGGTCCTTCCTGCAGCAAGGCTGGCACAGACTCGCTGGCATTGAAGAGCTACTACAAACCGAGATAGTGGGCTAGTAGTAACCTGATATTAATAAGCATCCTTTCACTCAGGACTAGGTACAGGGCTGCCCCGCAGGCATCAATGCTCCTGTGACATCTGAATTAAAAGATGAGGCAGCACATGTGCATGCAGACAGATATGCTTAAAATAAATACTGAAAATGTCTGACGAACCTTATGTTTACTATTTACTTGTGATTTTTGTAACAAACACCAAGGAGGAGGAAAATAAAATTTCATTTAGCATCATTTTGGTTTCCTTCATGTTTGTACGCAACTCCCACTGTCTCCACTACAAAAGGCAACACCGCTTCTTCTGGATGTCCCACAACACAGCATGGCCAGTTTCCAGCTCCCACTACAACACGTGGGAGTTTCCCTATGGGTTTCAGTGGGAAATATGAGCAATCAGCACCTCAGAAAATTAATTAACTTCCATGACTCATCTGTGCTTTAGCCTAAGCTGACTTGTCAACATCAGGGGCAGAAGTCTGCTGGCACTGATTTTAAAATTCAAAGCACCTCTAGTATAATTTCAGCTAAGACCTACCGTAGCCAAGTGCTTCAGGATTTGAGAGTCTCTGAGTCTGAAGGGCTGTTAACATTTTACAGGTTACTGTTTCTTGCTGGAATGGGTATCAGCTTCTACTGCAGTAAAGCAGGGTACTGGATTCACGTGAACACACATTCCTAGCCAACTTACCCAAATCGAGAACAACTGTGAGACAGGCCTTCGGCAAACAAGGACAAATGCAGCAGTCTGGGCTTTCATATCCACAAGGCCCCTGGACACAACCACACTGTGGGGTAGGGTCCAAAGGTGCAGACTTTCCATGCACATAACGGTCCGGCTGCAGCCTTGGATCCAGCCAGGATCTCAGCAGAGCGACTCTGCAGCCACATTTCAGCTCCAGCGCCCACAGGCAGCAGGTGGATGAGCTGTGCCAGGGCTGTGCTGCCCTGCCTGGCACCAGGAGTCCTGCCAGAAGCACGGCCGGAGCGCACCAGCCTCCGTCAGCACTGAGGTTCCTCGCGGCACCAACACCGAGCACGGCGCACACCCTGCCATGAGCGACGTGGGAAACGAGAGCTAATGGGTTAAATACAGTTGGTTTCCCTTTAAGGACAAAAGTGTAGAGAGCATCATAAAATATCCTGAGTTGGAAAGGTCCCACAAGGACCATTGAGTCCTGTACAGGACAGCCTCAAGAATCCCACCAAGCTTGCAAAAGGTGCCTTATTTTGCTCCTCCCATCAGTGCAATATTCATATTCAAACACCTAATTCAGAGAACATTTTTAGCAGATAACTATAAGAAAGGCTTTCTTTAGAGGTTAAGTACTTACAGTACTCCTATATGTCTCATATTTCTGCCAAGCATCTATTTCCTAAGCTGCACTGAAAACAGAGACCGTATTTCTAACACAAATATTCCAACTTGAACCTTGATTTCTGCACTTCTTTTATCACTGCAAATAGTTGTAATAAAAACACTACTAGCAACAACACTATATTAATATACTCCAAACTAAATAGGAAAAACCCTACAGTGAGCTGAATTGGCATTCATTATTCCAGTTGTTTCATATCTTTAAATGATTCTGGTAAATCGATAAAGCTCTGCAAAGTGGCTGTTGTCTGCTGATTTCTAACTCTAGTCAGTGGCATCCACTCTTTAGTGCACCACACACTTGCTGTGTAGCCATTAGATGAAAGCACTATCACCTGTCAAACAAACTGCTAGAACTGTGATAAATTAATGATCAAATAGTACAGTCTGATGTACAGTAGCAGTGCCGAGGCTAGTTACAACCAGGACTCATGCTTTAAAAATGTAGCTGACATTAAAAAAAAATCAGCCATTAAAGAAAAATGTCACACAGCTTTTCAAAAAAATATCTATTTAAAAAATGACCACATACTGATACTCCAGGATTTGCAGTTTTACTAAAAAAAAAAAAAAGTTGTGAATGTTACAGTAGAACCTTTTGTATACTATGAATTTTCAAGGCAAGCAACAACACACAGCAAAGCTGAGAGGATGTTTGTATTTTTTTGGTAAGTAGTGCTGTGTACAAATCTGTACCTCAGAGGAATCCTCTGGTGTGTCACGGACAAAACTCTTGTTTGCAAGGGAAATGTCCCGAGTTCTTCTTTTTCCCCTAATGCTTTTGATTTTTGACATCATGGGTAAAATATTTCAAGGGAGCTCCATATCACTTCTAAATATAAACAATACAAAATAAGCCTTTGCTTTTGAAGCACTTGACATCCTTTGAGCTTTGAATTTCAACTCCTAATAACTCTTGATGCTCACTGCATTAATGTATAAAGTCCTTTTTGTGAGCTAGAAATGGTTCCTCATGTCCCTCCTGCCACTGGCTTTATGAGCTTAATTTATTCTTTTTAATATAAAATCTCATTACCTGAACATGACACCACCACTTCCATTTTATCTTTGATATAAGAACAGAGAGAAACCAAAATCAAAACCTTAAATAAAGTCTGTAATCATCCCTCACTTTCTCTTGCTTTTCAAATTTCTAAACAAAATTAAGTAAAAATACCTTCCAGGGCACACTAAGAAATGTAAAGGGTGGAGGGAAAAAAAGAAAATTACTTTATAGTGAACTAACAAGGGACATAATTACTTACACAAGCAGCATATCTTTTTCTTGATGATATTCCTTCATGTTTATTTTGCTATATTTGTAAAAGATGGGGAGTGCCTAGGAAGAATGGATATGCTGGAAAGCTTGATCTACTGAAGTTCTGAACAAAGAGTTACTTAACCTTAGGCAAAATACACTTTTTCTAAACTTTACTTTAGCATAAAACACTTAATAGTGTGTAAAATATGTATTAATGGATTTAAAAAAAATCTTTAAGAAATGGAAACAGCTAAGGAAAAGCCACCTCTGAGAGAATTCATTGAGATAGAGGATTTAGTTAGGACTTCTTGAGTCCTGATTTTAACTGAAAATTGGCGTGATCAGGGTATTAGCACATGAAAGCCTCACTTCCATGCACTAATGGCAGTTCCTTTATGTTGTTGTTGTTGTTAGAGATGTGACTTAAGCATTGACTTAAATTATGAATTTGGCAGGGATCAAACTCCATGATCTAATTATGTCTTAGGGCTTTCACTGAGCCTTTTGAGGTAGCTGGTTGCAAAGATAAGGACTTTTTCACAAGGAACACGCTTTTCATCCGAATTCACATCCCAGATCCTGCAGAATCTTTATGTTCTGTCCACTTATATGGAAGCCTTCAACAAATAAAGGCTTGCATCCCTGGAAAACTATATTTTAACTGTGAAATGTCAACTACTCCCTTAGAGAGCAAATGACCTGTACATTTTTTAACTTCTGTGCTGTGCTTTTTCCTCTGATACCAACAATAACTGGGACTGCATTCACCTGAGGTTACCATGCTGCACCTACTGTGCAAACATCAATTAGAATGAGTGAGAAAACTAAATCAGGCACTTGTGTAGCCAAAGCTTTATTTCAGGTAGCCTCTGACAATCCCATTTCCCACTCAAGAATCATTCAATGCTTTGGGATTAGAGTATGTTTTAAAAGCATGACAACTTCAAAAATTTTATATATATTGGCAATAGGAAGCTGGATTTTACCTCCACACTGAGGGAAGAATAGATGAATCCCCCTGAAAATTTATGTGCAAATGGATATGTGAGAATTAGGCTCCATGAACCTGCTATCCAATTGCATTGGGAAAAGAAGAAAGCTTGCTAATCAGGATGAGAAACTGATATGTTGTTGAATATAGATTGGATACATCGATTTCAATGTACAAACGCACTCTGCAATAATTATATGAAAGGGTACAACGCTTGTAAATTAAACCATCTTAGCTGACTTGAGCTCATTTTGTCATTTATCCTTTGTTTACTTTCCCAGTATTACTAAGTACTCTTCATTTAATTAAACATACTCGTAACATTCATTCAATTAGATAAATAATGCAGCTGCTTCCTTCATCACATAAGGATGGGAAATCAAGATAATGCAATATTTATTTTTATTCTAGTTCTCTCTCTGTCAGACACTTTACAATCAAACCCATGCAGCTGCAAGGTCTATCAGTGGTATTTCAATGCATATAGATATTAAAAGAAGTAAATATCTCATTATCTACTTAACTATCATAATCTGTTAAAATTTTGGCAGACCAGGTAAGGGAAAATTGAAAGTGGCTTTATAAAAACAACTTATTAACAGACTCTTCAGTGATAAAAAGCTTCAAGATAAATACCACAGATAGTAAAAGCTAGCTTAAACCACTGATTTGAAACTCTTACAGAAGGTTGATGGTTTCTAAATAAGTAGCAATTAGTCTGAAGTAATCCATTTATCTCCCCTTCAAGTGACTGAAATAAAGAGAAATTAGATAAAACTACACGCAGAGAAACAACTAAGTGATAACAGAAATGCAATCAGATGGTAGTGAACAAAAATTATAAAGGCAGGGCAATAATATATAGTTCATTTGCTTATTGGAGGCTTTGATTCATTCCCTGTGGTAATTGTAAAATTTAATAATATCTGTATACTTACAGTGTTCTGAGAAAAGCACCACCATTACACATTGTTATCCCTGTAGGTTGGATGACAAATGCCTGGGGCAATACTACCATCAAAGCATGTGACATACCCAACATGGATCTTCTAATCTTCATAGGGACAACAACTGTCATTTTTAAAGTGCATGGCAAATGAAGAGGGCATAAGAAAGGAAACTTCTTATTTTTGGGGGGCTGCTGGTGGTAGGGACTGTTCAAGTCTTCACTGTGCTTTAAAACTGCAGTAGCAAACCCCAAGTAATTCACTTGAACAGTTATATAGATTTCTTAATGCTTAAAAAGTGCTGTCCAGGCTGGGAATAACCATCTGTTCCTTCGAGAACTCATACTCTCCTAGCTAATATATACAGCTAATACACTGTATAGCTTATATGTCAAAAATAGATCAATGCCTGCCAGAGGAAGAGATGTACTGTTCCAGCAAACAGCTCTGCTTAAAACTTGGTGCTCTTTTTTTTTCTCCCAATGACAAGTAATATTTTTTAAGCTATGCAAATGAAATAAAAGAATCTCCAGTCTGTTGATTTCTATTTACATTTTTTGCTCATGTAATTTTAAGTACTAGCCCTTGTCTGGTTCTCTTCATTTCCCTGTGCTACAAAACGTGGCACAGATGGTGCAAATCACCAACCCTGATAGTCTGAATAGGATTGTCACTTTAATGTTCAACGTGTTTTCTTCTTAACATTTTTTTCGCATTATAACAAGACTGTACTGTGAGACACCTTTTGTTATGTATATATGAACAAAAGCAGTCAGAACAAATTTAGTACACTGAGCAAGGGAACTAAGAGTTGACAACAGTTAATAGACAAGATACTCTATACTAGATTTAATCTGCTTTAAAACTTGCCTCACTGAGACTGTGGTCAGACAGATTAGTGTCGCACACTTTCAGATGGAAAAAGTTAATGCAGTATCATTATATAAAAAACAAACAAATGCCCCATAACCCCCCAAACCACGAGTTCAAGCTATGTTTTAATATAGGGGCTCCCAAAGTAATCATCTGGCATATTCTTGTGGCAACTATAATAGTGTAAATACAGATTTCACACAGTCTAGAAGTCATTTTTTTCTGTGACCAGTGCAGTGAAACTGTGGTCTGGGAAGAAGGATCCCAGACTGACGAAATGAGAGCGCCCAAAACCACTGACCATTTTAGTTCCATTAAGTGGCACTACAATCACCAGTCAAATCCATCCATCCAGCAGTTTTTCCCTATACCCTGCACTAAAAATAGTGCCTTGTTATACCCCCTTAGATTCTTTCCACAGGTTTCAGAAAGATGGTGACCGGACCAACTGTCAACGGGTTGCTGCAAGTACTAGATGAAGTTAAACATGAAACATCTTTGTTCAATCAGTGCAAAATAAAAGTGATTAAGGAAACCATCTTTCACAGGAAGTTCTTTCTGTTGCTGAAGTACAAGATTTATTCTCTTCAAAAAAAAAAAAAATTAGAATAGTAGAGACAACAGAGCCACTCTCATTTTGAAACGGGCCTGAGATTCTCAAGGAGTATGGGTTGGTAATTTCTTTCAGTGGAGTACAGTAGTGAGAGATGAGACAGATACTTAGATCTGTGCTCAGATGCAGGGATGTGCAAATTTCAGGAAGTCACCAGGACAAGGACAGCTTTTTCTGTGTCTGTTCATTGCTACTTGCACAATGGCCTCCCATTCCCAAGCAGAGCCTCCAAGATCTGCAGCAATAAAAAAATACTAACTAGCAACAAAAAAATAAGTATACTTATATTGAACTTTAAAATACATGAGTGAAATTTAATGCAGTCTGCATTTCATTAGTTTTAACCCATATTGGATTAATTTGAATAAAATGAGTAGATATGACCATTTTAGAATGAAATGCCTGAAAACAAGAATGCTAGATGAAAATTTCCCCCAAACTCTCTCTCATCATAAAAAAAATCATGCTTTTAATATGACTTATCATTTCAAAAAAGAGTTCCATGGGAAGATGCCGGTTGCATCTGATGTGGAGGCTCGAGATACTGTTCAGGAGTAAGATAATGTGGCAGTGATTCACTTAACCCAGGAATTCTGAATGAGGCTGGACTTGATGATCAGCCAGATCATCACCAGCCAGCACTCACCAACCTGGCAAGATTCAAATTCCCAGTGCAGAGGGAATGAACAGGCTTTTCCAATCAGCTGAGAGCAGACGAAGCAAATATTCTAGGGGAGAGCTGCACTACAGGGACTGTGAGTTGCCAGGCAGAGCATCAGCAGCCAGTGCTTCTCAGCGCCCCAGGGTCAGAGGATTCCCACACTCTGAATACTCCCAGCAGGGCAGCACAGGTACCAGCGACTGCTGCCAAGGACAAATGGGGTGGAAAGCAGATTTCTTCCTCATGCTACACAGCATGCTGACATTGAGCTTCTCACTGTCTGACCCACAATTTGTGCATGGGATACATGAATATCTAATACATAAACATTCACTAATGATACCTCACTACATATTTTACAGATACAATGCTAATATGTTTTAGTTTGAATTGATCAAACTCTGCAGACCCCTTTGCCAAGAATTGTATCACCCCCAGAAGCAAGTTCCAAGAGCACCTGGACCTCAGTCTGTTGCCCCGCCTGGATTCAGCTTTGCATGACCAAGCTCATGTAAACAAGAAAAAATCCTGTTCTGCCAGTGATCATTGATTCCACTCGCTGTAACTAAGATGGAAGACTTTTACTAGACCCAGTGTTTCCAATTGTCAAAATTTTGTTTCAAGTCTTACAACACTGAGTGCTTTTATTTAGCCCCCAATTCCTCACAAGTTTGAGACCAGAGGAGAAACTCTGCTTTCTTGTAGGTTCTAGCCTTACACTTACGCAAAAGCATCAGAAATTACCAAAATGTATCCCAAAGAGTCAAAAAGTCAAAAAGTAGGTTAAAATCAATTCAACCTTAATAAAAACATAATTAAGAATGTTATGAAAAGCTGCCCAGAAAACAAGACTTCCCAAAATATTTTTGCAGGGATCTGCAATTTGATTTTGTACTACAGTGAAATAACTAATTTTTTTCAAAATGTAAACTTTTCAGAGTTTAAAAAAAGAAACCTGGGTTTCTCTGCTTGAATCAGTCAGTCCATCTTCAATTCTAGAAATGCTTTGTCAGAACACTGTAAGATTTTCCACACTGAGGAAAGATGCATGTCATTTAAGCACATTTAGTCAGTCCTTCCTGTGCTGCAGGTCCTAAGTTATGGAAGTGAAATAAGGGAAATATTGACATTTTTACCTTGCACCAAAAAGGCAAATAATTCCTTTTGGGTTTAATTTTACTTCTCAGGATTAAGCATCCAGGAGATAGACTTTCNTTTTTTTTTTTTTTTAATACTCATAAAATGAACTCAACATTCTTGCAATTGAGTTGATGATTCTGTAGACCCCTGTATACTTCTCATTCACTCATGCAGTATTTGATCAAGCCACCTGAAGATTTAGCCCTAAACTCTGACCAGCATAAAACAAAACACATCGAGAGCTATGACAGAGTATTTGACTTGGTGTGTGTAGAGCACACACGTGAACAGCAGCCTTTGACAACCCCACGTTACAAAGATCTCAATGATTTATGCTTGCACTTTTGCAGGCATGATTTATGCAGTGTGGTGCTCTCTCAGCCATGAACATCCCCTATAACTACGAACTTACTTTCCATGTCCCAGTTTATCACTTACCAAGAACCCAGTACACAGAGACAATGGCAACTTACTGTTCACTTCCTAAATCTCCAGTACAGTGTTCTGCCCAGATGTAAAAAGGTAACTTGATCCCAATTAATGAAAGTGACTGGGTCAGCCTGTCACCTCCCATGCTCTTTATGTGCTTCTCAGACACCTACACGCTTATTAAAACCTCAGGCACTCTACATAAGCTCTGCCTTGAAACCAGTTGCCAGAGGCATCACTGCTCAGAACCTGTCTACAGGTTCCTTGGTTTCAGATCTGACATCACATAAACCTCTCTTATCCGCCTTGGCAGCACAGATCAGATGAAAAGCGGCCCCGTCCTCACAGAATAATACTCACAAAAAGGATGGAGGCACACAATAATAAACATTTCACTGCTGCTGTTCCTCACAAATGTACCTTACTGCTAACATGCTCCAAGGTTAGAAAATGCCTACAACACTTGGTAAACCCCCCTTACTGTTTTTATCCGATTCAGAGCATGGAACTTTTTACTGGAACCTTTTTTTGCCAGCTAATTGTCTCTCTATTGTTTAAGGCAAAGCTGGAGCACAAGCAGTGACAGCAAATGATCTCTGGAAACATTTTTGCTTCAAATAATTTTTGTCCTTAGACCATTTGACAATTGCTGTCTGAGTTTCCCTCCTTGACTTTGACCACCAGTCTCACGGCATCATTTTTACTCACATCAGGATAGGTACCTTTCATCTTTACACAGTATTGTCAGTTAAAACCTAACCTGGAATTCCAGTAAGAGTGAGGTGACTTTGACAGAAAGAAGAAAGCAACCTAGGTATGTGCCTAACATTTGGACTCTGAACTACCTAATGTCCAAATAAACACACGTGACAGCACAAGCATCCTTGTCTCTGCCAGCAGCCCAGAGCCACTGCTGTCCTGCAAGAAGCCGTTCCATGGCTCTGTGGCTACTCAGGGCAATAAAATCCTTCAATTTCAGAAAGCAGCTTCCTAAAAATGCAGTTTTAACCTACGTCTGCTTCTCTCAAACTGGTGACCTAGAATAACAGCCAGTCCATCTTCAAGAGATTAAGGACTCTTTATTTAAATGGCACACAATGTAACATTCAGGTTAGGCACATAAGAAGAACAAATGGTCTCTTAAAAAGGCTTTGAACTTTATTTCTTCTTCAAAGAAGTTTGGCTCTTGAAGGAAGCGGTTTAATAACTGAACTTGCCAGCACAGGCAGGAAATAGTATTTCCTATGTACATCCTGGCACCAAAACTAGATTGTAGTGGGAAAGGTTTCTGATTTCCTTCAAAAAATGCAGTGGGATGGGAAGAGCAAAGCATTGCCTTGGAAAGGACTTCACTCATTTGAATTTTCAATTGCTCATTCAGAGAAAGGGTTTGGATCTGGTCTGTGGCACAAATCAAAGGGACAAGAGCCTTTACCAGCACTGAGTGATAGGGATGGCCGGAGCTCTCCTGCTTTAACAAGAACCCCTGTTTATTATTATCAGAATTTCCTCTTCTTTTGCAGGCTCATTCACAGACTGGCTAATGGGTTTCCATAAATACTAACAAGTGCTGCCTTAAGGCTTTGTTGTGCTGCACAACATTAAGCAACAACAATAGGGAACAGCTGCTCCCAAATAGCTTTGCAGTTAATTACACTATATACCTACAGTATGCCTCCATGCCGTACATTAAGAGAGCTATTGCACATGTACTGTCCAAATAATGATGGAAGATACTCAAGACAGTCCTACACATTCCAAGCAAAATAAATGGGAACCAGACTCAAATACTCACACTGCCCTTGCTGCAGGAGACATGAAAAGCAAAACAAATTAACGTTACAGCAATAACATTATCATCGCAACAGAAGAAGTTTGCTTGTATTTTTTCATTCGTATTTGTATCTTTAAAATAAGTATTAGATGGTCTAACATCTGGTTTGTCAAAGAAGTTTGTCAGGTATTTCACAGATGTGTAATGCTTTTATTTTTACAATCTGGAATAATCACAGTCTGGCACACAAAGAAATAACTTTTATAATCGCGTTCCTCACCCAAATACATCCCCATCTCCAAGATATGCACATGAAACATTTAAATTAAGAAATAACTCTGGGATGATAAAACATATACTTATAAGTGGTTTATATTACAATTTATAACAGGCACATTTGCTGAGATCTTGGCTTTCTTTAATAACTTTTCAATTCTTAGGCCCAGCTGGAAGCCTAAAAATAGGCAATAGAAAACTGGCATGTTTTGTTCAAGGTATTTGAAAGGATACCATAACAATCTTACCAAGGCCAGGTTAAAGGAGTTCTGCAAGTCTCCAGAAGAAAATACAAATTTACAACATACATATTGGCAATAAATGCAGCCATTTAATGTGGGTTTTGAAATTCAGAATTCACCTCAAACCTCTTTGATTCTCAAGCTTGACCAAGATTACCAAGATTTCTCTCAAACGTGCTCCGATCTCAGCCTGTTCTCTGACTCTGCTCTGGTTTTGTTATTGTCTCTCCACTAGCACATCTTATAAAAGTAAACCAGAGGCATCCAAAGGCAAAGATGACAGCAGCAGTTGTCTGGCAAAGGAATAATGGCAGCCCTTGGCATAAGGTTAGGTCTATCCAGAATTTTGTTCAGCCCCATCTTTTTTCAACAGTGCACTGTGCAAAGCTAGGAAAGTAATTTCACCTCCCTGGGCCTCAGTTCCTACACATCTACTATGATGCTGGTAATACTGGCCTTCAAAAGGGCCTTTGTAAAGGGATGCTCTGTAACCTCTGTAGAAGAGTATTGGCCATAATCCTTCCCTTATTTTCAAACATACAATGGTACTATAGTTCAGGAGAATAAAGAAAAATTAAATCAAAAGGCTGTAGTCCATTTAATTTCATGAGATAAAAAAACCTCAGAGCTATTTACATTAAAAGAAAAGCACAACTGGATTCTGGCTCTCGGTAAAACAAATCATAGAACCATAAATATGCTGAGTCGGGTGTCTTCTAGTTGGTGAGCAGTGATCTGAGCCAAACTAAAAGAAATATTTAGGTATTGACAGATATAGAAAATCATAGCTCTCTTATTTATCCCATGAAAAATTTGCCTTGGCATCCTACAGGCTGGGCCAAGCCACGTGCCTCTAGCTGTGCTCCAGTAATGGCACCAAATGCAGCTGCATTACACACTGCTCGGGAAGGAACTGCTGCTAATAAGCCACAATTTAAAATACTTTAAATTACAAAGTACTCTATTGAGTAAAACACGCCATCTCTGCCAGGGTGCCTGGCCCTAGACACTACACACCAAGGATATGTGTGAGATGAATCTCCATTATGAGAAGCCTGTGATTGTGGTTATGCTGAAGGTCCTGCTGAGCCACACCACGCTGACAGAACTCAGGAGAGGTGAATCAGCTGCTGGTTGTGTTTGTTGCGCCAGCTGGGGTTCACGAACTTTCCTCTGACCTCTCTTCTAATTTAAGACTTCGTGGTTCTTCAATGATTTAAAATTTTAGCTAAAATGTGTATATATACATATGTGTGTGTGTATATATGTGTGTATAATCTCCACTGTGCTAAAGTTAGGTTCTCCACAGCTAAAAGGACCAAGGCACAAAAGTAGCTCACATTTTAGTCTCTGCTAGGGGCCAAAAAGGCATCCTCTTCCTGCTCAGCATTACTAAAAGCAGCCTCATGTCAACATAACAGATGTAGAGGTACCGCTGTCTCAGTGTGTCTGCATTGCTCAACTTTTAAGGTGAACCTGTTACTTCTGGTCACTGCAACATTTGATTCAGAGCTGGCACTGGTACCTCCACCAGGCCCTGTACGTGCTGCATAAGGCTTGTAACCAGTGTGCAGCCCACCCCTCTGCCACGTTCTTGGCTGTAGATGGGAGCATGGAAAGAGAGGGAAAGAGATAAACCCCTCTTGTGCAGGATTTAGGTCCCTCTGTCTCAGCTGGATTTCCCTTTGCTCGGGAAACTCAAATTTTCTCTGTCGACAAGATCTTCATTGCACCTATATAGGCACAGAGAGCCTCTACTCAGTACCTGTGCTGAAATCCTAATTCAGAGTTTTTCCTTGGAATGACACTGATATGTCCCCCATCACCCTGGTACAAAATGGTGCTCAGATGCAGGAGTTACGAGCCCTGTACAGGTTCATAGAGAGGAATGAGAGACACTAAATGAAAAACCTATAAACAGAAATTGGAATGTCTTCTATAATCAAATAAGGAACTCCTGATTACTTAAATAAAGACTCCTGAGATAGCAGAGTTGGGTGCCAGCAGACTTTGTTTCCACATTGTTATGAAGTAGCACCTGAAACTACAACAAAAATTTCCCTCACTCTCTGTACCTTGGCTGATGGTCAAACAGCAAGAAGAAAGAAATAACCATAACCCTAGTCAGATACAGAATGAAATAAGGCATTTCTTTCCTGGTTCCCTGGGATAGTCTGAGGAAGTCACAAATGATACATGAAACAGAAAATTCGAAAAGAAAGCTGGAGCAGTTAAAAATGGCTGTTTGCTCCTCATCATCTCCCTACAAGAGCAGCCAAGCAGCCCACAACATTTACTCTGCCTGATTGCAGCATATGTTGCCAAACACAGAAGCACAAAACATGCTGTATTCCCCACCTGTATTGCACAGTTTCCCCTGGTGAAGACCAGCACTAATCACAAAAGCTTTCCCACTGAGTCTGGTGGCTGAACTGTCTTGATGCATAAAAAGTCCAAGTTAGAATATGTGTGTCCTCTGAGACTCCATATATTTCCATGCAAGTCACGATTTCTTAGTGTTACACCTTGTTATCTGCTGAGGGTTGCAATTCAAAATATGCCTCATTTCTTTTACTAGGCTCCAGTCCTCCAGTTACAAAGGTGAATCATGCCATCATTCTCCCAAAGACAGGCTGGACCTACTTCACTTACCACTTCACAGTTCAAACACTGCACCATATACAATTAGCATGCAAGACTTGCTGCCTGAGGATATTGTAGAGGCCAGGAGAATTAACAGGTTCAAAGTAGGATTAGACAAATCCATGCAGGATAAAGGTCCATCAGCGGATGATCACTAACCACTATTATCTGAAACTCACAGAACATGTTAGGAGAAGCACTGCTGTGTCTGTGTCCTACATCTTGGCCTCTTCCTGGGGATTGACTGCCGTGCAAGGCTGAAAACAAGATACTGCTCTGGACAGTCTGGCAGTCATAGGAAGGAGAAACAACAACATGACCATAAAACTGTGAACCAAAAGTCAATAGTGACAGCAATGAAGGCAAAGAAGCAAAAAAAATTATCTCTTTTTAAAGGGAACCTTAATAATTGAATACAGAACACAGACTGTAAACCCATTCCATCACTCTCCTTCCCCTTCTTTATTCGCTTTGGTTCTTGCTCCAAAGACGAACAGGCTGGACCTAGTTTTCACACCACAGTTAGTGACACTTGCCTCTCTGCTCCGGAGTCAGCTACGGGGCAGCTGTGGTGGGCTTGAGTTTGAAGAAAGCCATCCTGACCCCTTGTCTTCTTCAAAGCACCTGAAGCTGACCCCTCTGAGTCCCCCTCCCAGCCCACAGCCCTCTGCCACTTGCATTTTCAGACATTCAAAACCCAGCTGACTTTCACGGCGAATGATGAGTCTAAGAGAACAAGACTGTTTCTGGGTTATTTTCTCATTAGTTCTTTTAATAGGGTTGTTTCCTTTACCTGCTACCATTCACATTTAAAAGTCCTTCATTTTGAGAGCATTTTCTTTAGTGGATAAAAAATGTGCTTTTGAAGTATTTCTGCTTGGAAACATTTTCATAAGATAAAAAATATTTCAAGAGTCATTTTTTAGCAATGCAACATTTTCATTTAAAGTAGACAAACAACAAAGTGGCTTAATGGTTTTTCGTGCCTTAGTTACAGGCAACATTTTCATGAAAAAAAAACCAGCCCATGTACTTAAATAAATACGCAAAAATAAGATTCATTTCTGGCTAAATTCAGAGTAAGACATTTATAGGTACATGCTTCCTCCTGGTGCCTAGAAATTCTGAAATATAACTATGCTGTGGTGCTATTGATGCAATTTGAAGGCTACTAAATTTGGGGAATCAAACTGACACACTAGTGATCGGGGTCAAAGCTGTACCAGTTATGCCAGTTCTTAGGCAGAGAAGAATCAAAAAGCCTTCTACTCTTATTTGAATAAAAATGAAGTATTTGCAGTAAATTTACAAAATATTAGATACAGCAAAATATTTCATCTTCTGACTTAATTATATATGTTATAAATTAATACTTACATTTTTAAAACACAGGTATCTTTAAAAATATTTTAGGTAACAATTATGTTAAAATGAAAATGAAAAAATATCATTGAATTAAGTAATTCTGAAGAAATAATAATATTTCTTAATTTCTTAATATTTGGAAGGGTGGAAGTGCTGTTCAATTTTCTTTCCTCTGAAAATACTTACTAAAATCAAGATAATTCAAAAAAGTTTCAATGACCTGAACAGAATTACTCCAGGAAGCTCAGGAGGAAGTACTAATTGAAATATTGAGTCCAATTCTGTATGCTTCTAAGAAAAGAATTTCATTCTAATAATTTTAATTTATATCTCATTTTTTTTATTGCTATTTAAATCATGCAGTTTGAATGCTTGGCTTGTATTCTTCTCCTCCAGCTACTCATGACGCAAAATTAGACATATCCTTTTGTATACATCCCTTGAGGTGCTGTGGGTGGATCTTGCCACTGGATGCTACAAAATATCCTGAAATCAAGAGCTTTCTGTGTTAAACAATTCGAATCCCAGGAGCCCATCCAGCCAATTTACCAAATACAAATATAGTCCCTCTGCCATTCACACTGAGCGCAGTGAATTCCATGCAAAATCCCTGGGGAACTACAAGAAATATTTTAATGTTCAGCAGTAGTCTTTAATTTCGCATTCAAATTATGTCACTGACCACTTTCCTCTTTCCTCTTGAGGCAAGTGTCTTCCTCAGAAGGCAGGTTTTAGGAGAAATACCTCACAGTCCTTTTCCTAAACATGCTGGCTGACCCTAGGGCTGCCTTTTTCACTGGCTCAACACCAGCCAGTGGATTCTCTCCGGACACATAACCAGTCACATCAACAGCAAAACACCTATGGATGGGGTGTGTCCCTAAGGGAAGCAGGGCTTTATGCCTACACTTAAGGTTACTCAACATTTCCCAGTATAAGATCTTATTTCCAGTTCCTTACAGCCTTGCTAAATAAACTGGCCTGAAGTCTTCCTTAATGAGGCTCTGCCTCAGGCTGTGTGTTTTGGAGAACTGCTCGTGTTACTAATAAGGCAATAACCCACACTGCAGCTCGATTAGTAGTCAAAATGGTTGACAAAATCTGTAATTATGAAAAGAAAAGTTCCTTGTGCTGACATATCAAAACAGACCTCTCAGACCACAATGGGGAGCAGCCACAATAAAAGATTCTCTGCTCCATTAGCTGTAAGGAGAGTGGGTAGGAGTTTGGCCTGAATAAAACATACTGTGGAAGGAAGAAATATTAGAATCAAATGCTCATATAAAAGCTTTGCTGCAACATCAATAATCTTCAAAGTACTTAACTGGGGAGGTAGGCACTGCAATGCCTCTCTGACAGATGGGAAGATGGAGGCACAAAGAAGCAGCGTGGCTCCTTGCAGGCCTATGGAAGGCAGCAATGTAAGCCTCAGAGAGCATCCTGGGGTGCAAAAAAAATAAAAGACACCCAGAAAGAGATGCTAAAAATCCCCCCCTTACTTCTGAGAAGATTTATTTTACTACCACTGCAGTCAGAAACAAGTTGTACAATGTCTCGCTGGAATTGAAATTGCTTTCTTATGGGAAGCACAGAAAATTTCTCACCAGGAACAGCAACAATTGTTATCTCTAGGATGTACAATTTTCATAAAGTGAGCAAATAAATTGAACTATGAGAATCAAAAGGTATTAGACTGAGCAAATTTTTTTTTGCAGGAAAGAAATACTAAAAACTGACAGAGAAATTATATCAATGATGTAATTGAGAGCACATTACCATAAAAACAGCCCCTCTTGCTAGGAAGGACTTAACTAGGGACTCCACAAGCCTTTGGCACTGGTAATACCCATCCCTGGGCCAAGCCCTGCCCCGGGGGAGAGGTGAGTGCCCTGGAGGGCTCGGGTGTGTGTGGAGACTGGGGTGAGTCCCAGAGGGCAGCCTGGGCCTGGCTGGGCTTCCCACTGGTAACAAGGGTGGCCTCTTCAGCAGCCCAGCACAAAGCCGAGATGAATCTCGCTGCAAATTAATTTAGAAAAGCAAGCAGACACACAGGCGGGGTCTGTGCGGGGTTGGCACACACGGCTATTTCCGAGCAGACGGTCACTTCCTCCTCCTGCCTGAAATGAGCCTCATCCCACGCAAACTTTCCAAGCCTTTCATTAGTGGTTGTGTTAGTGTATAATAGCTATAATGAGAAGGCCATAAAAATCCAAAGTTAGCTGAGGGTCCTTAACCATTATGTGGCTCTCTTTCCAGATTTTTATTTAAACTTTAATGACTGCCACATAAGATCAAGCAACAACAAACAACATTTGTATTACAGCTGTATTATTTAATTCCCATTAGCTGAAAATGCCAGGCTACTGGCCAGTAGCTCAGGAAAATAAGTGGTGACAGGTGAAAGAAAAATACCCTTCCTGTGCCTCTTCAAGCCACTTTAAAGCCTGAGGCTCTGCAATGTCATTTACACCTAATGAAACCTAATGTCAGACCACACTATTTAGCCAAATATTATCCTTTCAGGAAAAAAATGGACCTTGCTACTTTTAAGGACATGGTGCTCTCTCCGTCCATAATTTCTACTGTCAAATTAAACCATGATAGAACTGATCCCTTTAGATTTGCTACTAATTTATTTATTTCTGCTTTTGAAGGTGCACTTAACACCACCTTATATACTGGGAGATCTAGGTGCTGAAAGCTGTAATTTACCCTCTGGTTTAATTACATCAATGACTTTATTGGACAGCCTAAAATGTCTGAAGTAATAATCACAGTCCAAACTTTTAATTCTGAATCAAGCACAAAAGGAGGAGTGCACACTTCTCTTCAGTAAAGAGTGAAGTATTTTAAAGGGCTGCTTTCATCTCTAATGGCTGCACTATCATTTTGCAGTTCATTTTGAAATGTTTTGGACAACCCACTAACATAGCAAACGTAGAGTAACAACAGAGACTCGATGTTTTCCATCACGTTCTTACAGTTTTCAAGACAAGTCCAGGAAGCAAAATTAGCAGAGTGCAAATTCATATTGATCTGCCTGGCTTCTGGAAAAATAAATTTTCTTTCAATGTCAATTAAAGTTAACAAAGTGAGATTTCAATCAGGTTACTTAAGTAAAAGGTCACAAGGATGGGTTAAGAGAAGATTAATCGCATACTCACAAATATCACTTTCTCAGAGAAACATACTATGTGTTGAAAGAAAAGCAAGCAGTACATGAATTTTTAAAGACGAGATGTAATCAAATTTCATCAAGCTCCTTCAACTTCAGTAATTTTCTTATTTACCGCATTCATTGCTTATTCATTAAGCAAGTCCAGTGTTTTACGAAAAGACAAAAAAGAAAGAAAGAAAGAAATCAATCCCCTTTAGGATTTGCAATACAGATATCTGTGGATTTTGCAATCCAGAACTTTGTGCCAAAAATAGTCCTATTGATTACAAGGGATTAAAATTACTTCTTAACATAGAAGCAGTGGAATCTGGCCTTAAGCAAAATCGCACCAAAAACTCAGAATATTAATTAGAAAAAACTGTCAATGAACTAAATATTCGTGCTCTGTAACAGAATCAAAGAAATGTTGGGTGGAAGAGGCCTCTGGAGGTCTCGAGTCCAACTTCCCACTCAACAAGTTGGCCATAACTTTTTCCCCCTCCTGTACTACCCTCCTAGAGAAATGTGTTTCCTAATTGCCAAACAGAACCTCCCATTTCCTGCTGTTTTCAAATATTGCCCCTTGCATGGTTTGTGCCAGTACTGAGATGACACTGTCTCTGTCATCCTTGTAACCACCCTTTAAGTCACTGCAAGCTGCTATTCGATACCCTTTAGCCTCTTACCTAGAACCAAACAAGACCAGCTTCCTCAGTTCTTTCTTGCAGGTCGAGTGTTCCAGGCCCTGGACCATCACTTTAGTCCTCCACAATTCCTCCACATCACTCCTGAACAGGAATGGGGTGAGGGGACAGAAAGGGGATGCAACTGGACTCACTATTCCAAGTGTAGACTCATCAACACGAAGTAGAGGAGGGTAAGAGATCGGCTTTAACTGGAACACGAACAGAACACAGCTGTCTCTAGGAAGAGCAGACTTAGCTCATTTACAAAGGCAAGCTCAGATTCAAATTCAAGACTTTTCTGTCATACTACAGTTTGATACAAAGGCATACTAAATGCAAGAAAATGTGATTTTTAATTACTTTTGACTTATAACACCATGCAGCATGAGGAGAGTCATTTGCTTGTACAGATCCTTATCTCACTGATTTAATTTCGGGGAAACCGAACTAAGTTACAAAATTTGTAGCTTTCCTTGTAGGGTCAGAGAAAGGAGTGGAGATGATTTTGTCTGCACTTTTGGAGTGCAGTCATGCACACCTAACTAGAGCAGTCAGCTACCAGGATCAGACACATAAATCTAAAAGGCTTCACAGAGTCATGTATTTGTAAGACCTCTGATGTGCAAAAAAAAATTAAGAATACGTGATCAGGACACTGAATTTACAGAACTGAGTCTCCCTTAGGCCAGAAATTCCCAAGGAGTATTTAGGATTCCTAAATATTTGCCAAGCACAATAAGGTCTCTCAATGATGGATTCTTTGGAATTTAAAATAAACATCTATCATTATGTGTTTAGAGTCTATCTGTAAAATGACAGGATTCTTGTGGCTAAAGCGGCAACAGAGGGCTTAGGAATCGTGTTCAATTCTTGGATTTGCCACAAATTTCCTCCGAAAGGCCGGATGTTTGTCTTCCTGTAGCTCTGCTCCATAACTGCACATACAGAGAATCATGTTCACTTTCACCCTAATTGCTTTTGTAATCAAAAGCAATTAACAGACAATTTTTTCACATTATGATTATTAAAAAGGCATGTCAGCCATAGCAAAGACCTTCAGGAAGCCAGAGGGCATTCCGTATAGAAGTATCTAGCTTGGAAAAGGCCCAGCACTGCCAAGTCCACCACTAACTCAGGTCCCCTACATGCCACACCTACATGCCAGACAACTGTTTTGTCCTAATCTCCAATCTAATCCTCCTCTGGCACACCTTGAGGCTATTTTCTCTTATCCTATCACTTGTTACCTGGGAGGTAACAAGGCGGGAGACCGACCCCTGCCTTGCTATACCCTCTTTCAGGTAGTTCCAGAGAGCAACAAAGTCACCCTGAGCCTCCTTTTCTCCAGGCTCAGGTACCTCAGGTGCTCCTCAAAAGACTTGTGCCTCTAAAACCTTCACTGGCTTCACTGCCCTTCTTTGGGCTCTACCTTGTGCTGCCCCCACCAACTTTCTCCCTCCCCTGCATTTCCCCATGTGGGATGAAGAGCAGTTCCTGGGCACAGCGCCAAAGCAGCTGCTACAATAATAGGTGGAGATGGTATTTTGGGTCTAGGAAGAGGCTCACGGTTATTATGAGCTAACGGGACCGGACACAAAGCTGTTTTAAATGTAGGATGGTTACCCAGCTGTGCAACCTGACCACATGCACTGGGAATATGTGCCACAACGAGCAGTTCCAATCAGAGATGGGAAAGGTTAAAACATCTTGCTTGTTTTCCAATACCTGTGCTAGACTAAGTCTGCTCCTTCAGCAGGACCTGCCCAGCCACAAAAATTTGCTGTTTAAATGAACCACTTCTGTGCTGGATTCAGTCAGCCACTTGTGGACAACGTCAGGTGTAAAATGACTCTTCATCTTGACGACTTTAGGCCTGCTTTGCTGCTTCTCTTTTCCTCCTTCCCTTCCAGTTTGGTCCCCCTCCACTTCTTTCCATTTATTTCTCCTTACCTCCTAATTCAAACTTTCTACCTCTCTGAGAAACAAGAGCTTCCCATGACAGCTCTATCACATTGCTCACTTTGCTTGTCAATTTTAGTTCTCTTCATTGACTTGCTTCTAACTTCCCCTTCAGAATGTAACTTAAGTGGCTCAGAGCCTTCTCATAAAGCCTCACAAACAGGGCAAATCACAGTAGAAAACCAAAACTGAAACTGTTTTACCTGGCTAAGACTTTGACAGAAACTCGATGTGACATACTGGACCTTAGACAATTACCCAGATAGCTTGCACTCACACTGCTGATTAAGCTCTGAACTCATGTGGGAGAAGGTAATTCATTAACTTTAGGGAAAAGAGCCAAAATTTCAGGCAACTAACCTGTAAATCTCAAAGTGGGTTTTATGAATAAGAACATTAATAGTTACAAAGTCAAATGTTACAAGTCTTCCTTGCATGGTCAACTGGATCTTGTTCAAATTCAGTAAGAGGCATCAAGGATAAAAGGATGAAAATAAAGGAAGAAAGTGCACTTGAAATAATGCATCTATGCATAACACTGATAGGAATTATTAGGAAAATCCATCCAGTTCTGGTTTCCAAACTTCAAGAAGAACATGGAAAACCTCCAAAATGTACATGAATATGATATATAGTTAATACTATTATTAACAGATAACAAGCTCTGGATTTCAAAGACAGGGAGAACTGGCCAAAAAATCCCAAACTTTGGGAAGCTGCTCCACTCTCACTGAGCCCCAGTGCACCTTCTAGCAGGGCTATGATTCAGGTCATTTCTCTAGATTCAAATTCTTACAATTGACAGTGCCTTTGTGTTTTGTTAAAATCTTGTCCTTCAAATTCCTCCTTAAACCCACTTTTCCCAAATATTCAATGTTAATCTAGAGTCACTCACTCCTGCCAGGCCCTCAGCTGATTCCAGTGTGCTTTACTTAGGTCCCACAGGAAAAGCAGTACCCTAAATGAAACCAGTTCCCAGGGAAGCTTAAATTGCATATGTGTTTTTGGGACAAGAATTTGTTTCTTCATGAAGGGGATGAGATTTTTGCACTAGGTTTAGTAGAGAAGGGTGACATGTAATGTTACCATTTATACATACATTCCAGTGTTTATGTAAGCAGTTTCATCAAATCCATCATGGTACTATGTAGATGGTTAAAATTAAGCAGTGTAGTATGTAAGTGTTTATAGGATTAGACCGAGAGATTTGAAGCACGTAAAAGGCAAGTTCTGTCTAGAGCCACTATGGGAGAAATGATGAGCTAAATGCAGGAATAATTCCAGAAGCCTGACCCTGTATTTTTTCGCAAGTGCAAGGACTACTACCACAAGATCCAAATTTGAGGGGCAAAAATTACAGATCAAAGTTTACGAATTCAGGAGTCAGAGGAGGACGAATAAGAAATTTTTGCAGTGCCTGCAAATCCTTGAACATTTCAGATTCATGGTGCACATTTCTGAAAACAAAAACTCAGTAGCTCCCCACTGCTCTTAACACAAGCAGTGCCTGATGTTTGCTTCACTGTTCACTGAGTCTGCGAATGACAGGAAGAATGTTGACATTTTTTGCCACACGTATGGGAAGAAACAGATCACCTCCCTCTGAAAGGTGCTTTATTTTATGTGAGAAAAGACAAAACTCTGAGCTCCACATCAAATAAATCATACAATAAGAACATTATTTTTAAAGGGAATGAGTATTTTGCATATTAATATTAAATGACATCTGAGCAGCAAATATAGAAATTATAATATTCAGTCTCTCACAGAGAGCTGACACAGAGCAGAGGAGTTCTGGTTACCAAGCTGTCTTAAATCTACAGCCTTAAAAAAAAAGCTTCATCAAAATTTAATATTCATGCAATAGGGACTCTTTCATTGTTATGAAAACTGATTAGGGCCAAACGTAAAATCTTGGGTGCTTCATTTACTCCCCTCCTTCACCAGAAAAAAAAAGAGGTGCAAAAATCAACCCAATGAAAAGAAAATAAACCTGGCAAACATTTTCCTGGCAGCATTTCAGGGAGCTACTATTTTGTGTATTTGGTAAAGATGCAGTCCTTACCAGCCAACACAGAGACCCTTGCAAGGAAATGGAAGGGACATTAGTAATTCAAATAAGGGGCGAAAGAGACAGATTAAATTAAAATGTGCACAATTATTTTCCAGCAAAACAGTAACAGCATATAATCTGGTAGGAAAGGGGAAAGAGAGCGCTGATATTTTTTCTTTTTGTAAAGATGTGGGCAAAGCTCTTCTTTTTGAAGAAGTCACAGAGCTAAAATAACCATATTGTTAGGCAGTGACTCATGGGAACAAAGACAACAATGCTATCTAGGATCGTTATACTGGTGCCTTTTAATCATAATGTTGGTACAGTTTTCCCTCACTCTGACCTAGTTTAAATAGTTTAGAAAGCTTAATAGGCAATGCTGCTTACAGCACTGTTAGGAGGACCTGAATATATACAACAAGTTCTTTTGTGAATGAAAATTACTGATTCATGGCCCGTTACACTCCATGAATTCAGAGAAACAGCAGTGAAGTTAACTCACGGAAGTTTCACACAACTGAATCTGAATTTGTCCTCCTGCACTTTCTAAACATTCGTGTTGGCAAACTGGCATCGTCAACACAGCATGTCCTGGAACAGCCACCCGTGTCGCAGTGCTTCAGTGACAGCAGGGCACAACCTACCTAGGAGCAAAGTATAGGTAAAACTTGTAAATTTAAAAACCACTAAGTTGAGCAGGAAATGTTTTTAGTTCTCATAAAAAAGATTTATGAGAACAATGCTCTCACTGAAGTTTTTTATAGAAGTTTTTTTGTTTTAACTGACAGGCTGGAAATCAAGAATTTTCAGTGTTGGAGTTTTCAATGAAAACAAAAAGGTTGCCAGTAACCGCTATTTCCAGTAGAAATAACCTTTTGGCAAGAAATTACATCTTTCTTCATTTTCTTATTGAAAAACATTGATCCGTTCCAGTGATTGATGTCAACTATAGGACACAACTGTATTTTCCATGGGATAACTGATGAACTTGCTTTTAGTGTTAACTAGATTAATGCCTGCTATCATCTGCAAGCTTATAGTCCACCAAAATATAAAACCCACTTTTCTGAACCTCTGGCTCTGAAGTCACATATGTTACCTGCAGATACTGCTCGAGCTTGTGCTGAACACAATTAAGCTGCTCAGTGCATCCCTGTGAGCTGCACTGGCCATTGCTCTTTATTTGCAGGGTGAATCTTTCTCCCACTGTAAAGCCCAGGCGAATCTACTGGAATCATTAAGGGGCTTTGCTCGGCTGCAGCAGTAACAGCCCCACAAGGGACACCCTGCCCTTCCTCTGCTGGGTCAGCTCCAGGATCTCACAGAGACCAGCATAAAGGACAGTGATGAAAATGAACCATAAAAGAAACTCATGAGGTCAAGCCAGTGGGTGCATTTACTGTACCCGAGATTCAACGCTTGGTAGCAGGGAGCTGTAAGACCTCCTCCAGTGACTAGGTTGGGAAAGGCAACTCCTAACATCTATATTTTGATTTGACTCAGAAAAATAAAGCTATCTCTCCAGAATTATTGACCAACAAACCTATTTCACTAGATTTCACACAACCAGGATTTATTTTTTTCTCCCATCTGCCTCTCTGGCTCCTGAGAGGTATTCTCAATTATACAGAGGAAACAGACGCCTTGATTTCTGCATGTGGCTCAGTCCTGGACTATTACATGGAAAAATGTCCCAATTGGGATTTTCAGAAGCATTGGCTTAATCTTCCTCCCACGAAAACCACTGGTAAAAACACCCATGAATCTGCAGTTGGAAGAAAAGAGGACAGTGATAAACACCCTCAAAAACATTACTATTGCCACATGTGGGCATAAACTAATACTGTTAGAGAAAAGTGCTCTCCTGAATATCAGATAGATTCTATTTTCTCCAAATGAATAAAGATTAATCCACAGCAAAAATTCTTCTTAAAGAAGGTTTTCTCAAGGCAAATTAAGGGAAAGGATTTGTAGGTAGCATATTGGAAAAAACCACAAACTAGAGCAGACCACCAGGCAGCTTGGAAGAGCAAGAGTTTACTTTGTAAAACCAAACTTTGCAACCTTAATTTTGTTAACATGAGAGTATCCTCTAATTTTATCTACAGCTACCACCTTCTCCAAGTTACAATTGCCAAAAAAGGTCAAAATATCTTAACGCTACATTCCACCAAGTCACTAAATGGAACAGAAGTCATATTACTGTAATTCATAATTCAGAACTCAAATTTCATAAGACAACATAAGAAATGTCATTTTAACCACACTAATTCCTTCACAGTTAACATGAGTGGGTGTTGGTGCAATCCAAGCTGAAAAAAGCCATCTAATTTCAGCAAGTATACCACAAGCCAACTTGGCAACCCTCCACATGGATCAAATGTCTGCTCTGTTGAAGCTGAAGGCACAGTGATAATTATCATAGCTGATACTGCATCAGTGGTAATGACAGTGTGGTTTGTAAATATGAAACAAACTAGGATTCTCTCGTTCACAAACAGGGATTTGGTACTGCTGTGGGAACCCGCCATAAACCTGACAGATCTGAATGCAGCCCTTGATCCAAACTAGGGCACGCTCCTCTGTAACTGGGAAGTCATTCAATAGCTGCAGTGCACATTTAATTATCACACTTTTTGGGTGGGTGTTAGTAGAAGCCAGACAAACACATAATATGACGATTATAAGACAATCACACCCACCAGAAGGGAGAAGCAGCCAGTGCCACCGCTCCTACTGAAAATGGAGATGCTGTGACCATTTTTCACTTTGCTCAGTACCTTGCTATTAGGGTCAGGTAGCTCACCAGGAAGGAGTCAGCTCTTTCCAGAATAATTAAGCATGCTCAGTTAAAGTTCCCTGAGGCATTTAGCCAGTAAGAAAAACCTCTCAAATGATGACATCAAGAAAAGAGAGAAAGGATACTCTCTCATTTAATTAGACAGCAGAAGAAGTCATAATAGCTGAAATAGGTGGGTATTTCCCAGCTCAAAACTGCAGCCACACAAGATACATCAGAAACCTAAGCTTTGATTCCTACCCTGTCCCTCCAGGGGCAGCTGAGGCCAGAAGGGAATAGCAGTTTTGCAGAGGTTTTTGGCTCACAGAGCCCTTCTGACACACCACAAAGCAACGCTTGCGTGCAGAAAACGAGCTGGCTCTGAAGGACTCGCAGGTGACCGAGCAGCCCTCCAACCAATGGGAGGCTGGGCATGCCCCCACCAAAAGCCAGTGGATAAAAAAACAGCTTAAAATCCCTCATCTGTGGGACCTGACATGGACCAGAGGGTTTTCCCCAGAGCCAGTTCAGATTGACTTACACACCATGCCTTGTGCTTTAACTCCACAATGAGAATACTCTACTTCTGTATTAATGAATATTTATAAAGCACTTGGAGATTCTTCATGAGAGGTGAGCCTGGCATTTAAGGCAAGAAACATTACGAAATTTCCTTTCCAGTTACTAACCAATATCCAGTCATTAGGAAAGATTCCTGATAAATAGATATTGGCTTCAATAAAATGTTTTTGAACAAGTTCTCCACTGGAAAAAAACCAAGATCGATGGAACATTTTCAATTACTTCAAAATAATGTGATGCGGAAACACAACAGCTATTTCCTATGTTTAATTGTCCCCCTCTCTATTTTATGCTATCTCTCTAAAATGCTAACAATCACTTAAAACCATGTGTTTTCACTTTCCCTCAGACCATCTTTTTCCATTACAGAAGTCTTGAGTTCTTTCGCTCACCGAAAACCTTACGCAGGGGCAGAGGAGAGCCAAACTAAACTTGACATTTCGTCCACTCTTTTTTTTCATTTATTGGCCTTGCCCACATAGGGTTCATCTCATCTCATCCCACATTTCTCTGCACTCATTTCAGATGCAAGATTACCTGGGGAGCAGCTGACTTACTCTAGAGACTGGACTGGGGCTTCCCTGCTCCATTCTCCCTCCACTGCTTTTTTGTTAGAGAACACAACGAACTCCTAGTCATGAGCATTTTATTCAGCTACACAGCTGTAACTGAATTGTCAGCTGGCTGTCAGCATCCACAATATGAAAAATAGAAGTATAATAGAAATCTTTATTGCTAGTCCTTAGAAGAAACAAATTAAACTGATTTGTGTGTCTGGAATAGTGGTGGATATTTGTATATGAAAACTAATTGGATTTTAAAATAAGAGATGAATTTCACATTTCTGTCAGATTGTATGAAGCTAATAATCCTTATTATTTTATAATAATTATAGTTCAAGGCATATCAGAAATAGGTATATCAGAAATATTATATCTCAAACTTATGAGTCTCCTCTTTGATGACAGTTTTACTGCCTATTTCATTAGCTGTCTGGCAGGTCAGTTCTGTAAAGGTGAAGCAAAAGTGAGATGAATTTGCTGGAAGACAAACTCCAAACTGGACTGAGTGGTTCGCACTATTCTGTCACTGCTGATGGAGTTCAGCTCTATTACTTATGACAAAACCCTCTGCTATGTAAAATGCTTACTTTAATGCCATATCATTTTTAGTAATAAAACCAAAGAGGGACCTGCTATGCACCCTCCCTTATAGAGACTGCCAACACTCACAGGGCTCATGCAGGCTCCAAAAATCATCCAACAACTGCTAAACAAAGCAGTTCTCATCCCCTCTCCAGTTCATCTCTGGAGTGGTCTACGCTCAGGCTTGTACCATATAAAAGTAGCTTTAAATTCAAGATAAATTAGCCCACATGGAGTTCAGTGCTAGCATAGCTGAACTGCTCTGGGGAACGCAGGTTACCTTATTGGCACACTGGTAAGAACCAAAGCTGTGTCTCCTTTACTCTCACAAGAATAGGTAAGACAACATATGTATTTTTAAGGCCCACACACGATTTCTCCCTTACAACCATTACTCCACGTTGAAATGCAATCTTGCTTCCATTAGGAAAGAGATAGCTTCTAACTGAAGTTGCTATATCTGGAATGAAAACGTATGTATCATATGGCAGCCTCATTTTATTTCATTCACATCGCACTGTAGCGCCTACTTTTCCTCCTCCTCGTTCTTCCAGTGTGAGAGAGTTGTTGTTTGTGTACAGCATGCACATTAGCACAGATAAACTGCTCACCGAGTGTAATGATTAATGGTTGAATAGTGCAGTTGTTGCAAAAATAAGTCATGCAGTGAAGAGAGATCTGAAGATTATATCTAACACCAGGGGATGGCTTATTAATCTTACTTCTTGAAGAATTCGTGAGTAAATCATTCTCCTTTATTAATGATATTTCACTTTGCTCCATGAGACATCTTTTATACATCCAGAAGGGCAATTATCTGTTTAGGCCAGGAAACAATATTAGTTACAGACGGTGCTTGAATGTTTGAT
This sequence comes from Oreocharis arfaki, assembly GCA_013398015.1. NCBI lineage: Eukaryota > Metazoa > Chordata > Aves > Passeriformes > Paramythiidae > Oreocharis > Oreocharis arfaki. Next base: position 209,176 of record VZRR01001962.1, on the reverse strand, counting down.
CTAAGTCACTTAAATAAAAGAGGGAAAAAAAGAGTGAATCACACTCCAAACCCTACCCCAAACAGGACTGCATTTCCAGGCAGGTTGTTTTGGTTCCCCTCCACCTAGAAATGACAAATTATGTGCTTTTTTGAGTCTCAATTAATGTGGAGCTTGCATACTCTAACAATGATATAACAACTCAAGGAAAATTACATTACTTTTATGTCTTCTGTGTCTGAAGGAATTCTGTTATATGTGAGGTGGTTAAACATGTCTGAAATGATTTATTAATATAAAAGTCTTTCAAAGGGAGATCTTAAATTCTTGATCACAATGAGATATTGAAGGCAGAAAGTAGAGTTTATAATTTAAAAATAAAAAAATCCTCTTCTTGGTTCAAAACTCTCCTTTTTTCTAGCTGTCCATCATCTGCTATCCACAAAAACATTGGAAGATTTAAGGAGGGAACACAGACACCTGTTTAATAGTAGAATTCCAAGAACCGTAACATAAATAATACACAATATTAATACAAATCTATAAATAATTACCAAAAGGACATTCATTAATTAGTTTTAAAGACCTCAGGTATGAAAATCAGAAATTTAAAATTATTATAGAAATTGCATTAGATAATATGAATTGGTCACAGAAGTGCTTTGCAGATTCACAAAACACTGACAAATGTCTTACCACGGATTTCAAAATATTACTAAGCTGAGTCATAGTTACCCTTTAGAATAATAGGTCCACTAAATAAAACAGTTTATTGGACAGGTAATTAATTAATGAAAGGCAGCATGATCTAGTGAATAGAAACATAAGGAGACCCAAGAAACATGCAAAGTTGTACTTTATTTTTCAAGTATGGATTAAGGCTAAGGATAATCTGCAGGGAGGAGTCTGCAGAGATGCTCCTGCACGTGAGGGCATTTCACAAAGACACTGTAGCCTCTGATATTTGATAGGGACACCTGGCTCACCAAGTGTGTGGAGAACTGCACTTTCACCAAAGGCCCCTGCGTGTAATTGGTGAATTAGAGCTGCTCATTTGGGTGTCACAGGTTCTGCTGCTGCCAGTCCTGTCAGCTCAAAGCTAGAAAATGGTATTTAGAGCCAAAGAACCAGAGCTCTTCCTTGTAAAGAAATCACAAATGAACCTGCACTGAGAGATCTTTTTGGGTTTTGGAAACATGAACATCCTTCCAGACTGTGTTTGACATCTGTTAATTAAACTTCTTTAATTAAAGAAAAAAAAAATCGTAACTGGAAAACCTGGTAGAAAAATACTAGTTTAATAAGGTACCTCTATTGAAAGGGGGGGGGAAAAAAGCATTCAGCAGTGCAACAGTCCCATTTTCAGAATGAACCATCTCTGGTAATGTGACAAGTTTTTTGACAGTACCAATCTGCCTGACGGTGAGAGTACATTTTCATCATTAACAAATGCTTTTGTTGGAATCTGAAGTTGCTTTATGTTTTTAGTTTTAAGTTGCGTGTTGCAAAAGAAAAAAAAAAAAAAAGAAGTCATGAAAGAAACAGAATTGATCTAATAAAACTGGTTAAGGATTTTCCCTTGAGTACATTCTAGAGATTCCTAATTTTCATTTGGTTGGTACTTTTCTTTTGACTCAAGAAAATAGTGAGCATCCTAACCACACCTTAAAGCCAAAAATATGCAGGTCAAAATACGACTGCACATTGTATAAAAGACTGGGTCTGACTGCAATGTGTTTGCAGCACCCAGCTTCAGGTCCTGTATTTTTTATTTGCATTTTTGAGCTCATTTGACCAAAATGACACAAGACTCCCTTTCTCCTAAATACCTAAGGCATATTAAGATTCTATTTCACTGCTTCATTTCAAATCCAAATTTTATGTTACCTGATAATCACTACACTACTCACACAAGCCATACCTGTTTGTCCACATAGCATTCAAAATTGGAGAAATGGGGTTTATTAAAAGCCATCCTTTCACATTCCTTGCTGTGAAAAGGTATGTTGAAGCTTTTGGGCTCCTGTAAGCCTATCCCACTGAAGTTTATAAAATAAAGGTCTGGCCTGCAGTGCAGTTATCCATTACAAAGAGACCATAGTCTATTACCTGAACTTGATCTTTTCCACCATTAAGCCCCACATCACAGCACCAGGTTTAGCATCTGCCCGTTATGCAGAAAAGCCTCAACACAAAAGTCAGATCCAAACTCACATTTCTAGAACACAAGAAGCTGTGCAGGAGCTCCAAGATTGCCCTGGATTTGCTGACAGTAGTTTTACAGAACAAAGGTAAAAAATGAAGCAGTATGTTTGAAAACAGAATTATGTATTTTCATTGGATCTACCTCCAGCCTCATGCAGGCCTCAGTGACTAGAAAAACGTGTCCCAAAGGGATAGAAAAGGAACCTAAACGTTAATAATACTGATTCTTCTCCGAGAATTCCCTGCAGTCCTGCTCAGGGAACCAAGGCAGTGAACAGCTGCAAAAAATCCAGCTTTTCTAGCAGGTGCCTAGGTAGTATTTGAGAAGCAAGTAAATATGTGATCTTTTTAGGGACAAGCATAAACCCCATCTGCTGTGTCAACCAATGTCTCATCCTGCTAATCTGGATTGTTAGCAGATATGTTCAGATTCTCAAGCCTGACCTGCTTCTGAGAACAGAATTATTCAAATAGGTTACACTAAAATAATCAGTAGTTAAAAACTAACATCAGTAGATAGTGACTCTATCAGCATTTTTCTCTTGCTGCATTTTTTTTTTCTTAAGTAATTAAAAAGTGTCTCTGAAAGAGCAGTATGTACAGTATGTCATAAAGTCTCTCTGAACTACCTATATTTACCCCTGAAAGTGAATTCTTTATAAGACCTAGGATATCAAAGAAACGAGGGATCAAAGTAGTTTTAATAAGCAACCCAGTGTTTGTAGAACCTGCACTTTCATGTATCATGTTTTGTTCAAGTTCTTAATTTCAGTTCCTCACCACAGAAGGCACTTAAGATAACTATCTATAACCATATTGTCATGTTGAATCCTTTGATTATTTAACATGTACACCTTAGTGAAACAAAAATGCCTTTTTTTCCCTATAATATTTGGACTTCATTGTATTTTCTCACATGAAACATAGATTTGATTTGTTTGATAGTTGGATCATATAGTAGCATCATTTTCTTTAGTATTTCTATTTATATATTAGTAAAGTTCAATGTAGCACAGTTTTATCTATTCCCATACTCTGATGCGATCTATAAGACCTTGATCTCTTATAAATTTCAAAGTAAACACGTAACAAAAGACGGTAAGAGCTACAGAAAACAAAGCTAACTGGGCCTTAAAAGAGAAATCAGAGGTTCCCAGTGAACACCAGTATGCTCTTTAACACAGTAAAATCAGTTTCTCACCCTCTTACCTGAAATTAGAGCTCTGCTATGTTTACAAATTGTTTTGTGGTGAAAAAAAAAAAAAAACCAACTTAAAAAACCCCAAAACTCCCATATATTTTTGACCTATAGTCATAATAAAATTGTCAGTAAAGACAGAATTATTACACTCTTGCTTAGAAGCACAGATTGAAAGATGGAGGAACTATAAGATCAGACTGTATCCAAAAAGCAATAATGACAAATGGATCTGGAAGCTACTCCAACACCACATCTGGATCTACATTTTTTAATTTTGCTCTGAAAATTACCATACTGTAAGCTTGGAATCTGAATGGGCAATAAGTTAAAAACCTTAACAGTAGCATACTGAAATATAAGCAGGCAGTTCTATTTTCTCCCCTTTTTTCTCCTTTCTAACTCTTAGAGTAGGATCCACAGGCCTAAAGAGGGAAGACTGTTCACAGAAGAAGACATACAAGATTAATTCCAGCCCTTATGGGAAGGAAAAGCTGGTGTATGAGCACCTAGGTGACAGTTTAAACGATCCCTTACAACAAGAGAGGGTGTCTCCTCAGCTTTCACCAGTGTGACTGCAGCTGCTTAGTTCTCACACAGCAAAGAGCACTGGAATGGTTTTCTGGATATTTCAGATGCAAATGCCTTCCTTCAGCCTTTTTAAATACTTTGTAAAACAGGGAACCTCAACCCCAGCACCACAATAAGCACAGTAGCCCTAGCATCAAGGTATCTCGAGAAAACATTGTTAATAGAAGCAAAAATGTGATATTTAGGCTAATATATAAAGAAGATGACATTTCGCACTTCTGGTTTATCACACTTAGTGCTCACCCAACCCACCCCAAAACAGGGATCCTCCTAAATAAGATGGCTCCCAGGTCTAGTGGAGCCTTCCAAATGAAACAGAACCTTGTACTGGAACAGCAATCAGTGCTAACAGTCTCAGACTACCTTTCCACAATTCAGATGACAAAAACATGCTGGATCCAAGCCTTCAGCTCTGGTTCCCTGCAATTCCACAAAGCAGTGAGGGTGGTGTACGAGGGAGGGTAACTGGTCAACACAGCTCACTTGGCTTTTGCACATAGGAAATAACTTCAGGGGAAAGTTCCAAAAGAGGAATTTAATTCCCTGACAATAGAGGCAAGAGATTTCCCTGTGTTTCTTATCTTCTAGACCAGACCTAAATCAGGCTGTCATGTAATCAATGGACTATGATAGCCTGATTATCATGTAGGATAAGTGATATCTATTAGAAAAAATTGATCCTGACATAACTCAGAAAAGGCAGCAGCTTAAAGCTAGAGGCCACAGGGCCTGGACTGGCCTTTGTACATATTTAATGGCTGTCATTTTCCTGGAGGTGCCTGAAAACAGCAAAACTCTCAAGGTAAATCTATATTGATTGAATAATCCTTGTCATCTGTTAGGACTAACAAAGCTGTCACAGTACAGCCACAAGCAAACAGATTTTATTTGATAACTTTCTTTCCATTTCACCATAGAAGCACAAGTACTAGAGTTTCAAGGGAGCCCCTTCATGTTTGGTCTGTTTCCACTCAGGTAAATCCCCAGTGGAGGCCCCTGTTTTCAGTGGCTGATTAACTGCCACGTACTTAATTAAACCTGCAGCATCAGAATTACAGTTTATGAAAGAACCAGAAGCCGGCTGCCAGTGAACCCCCAATTCTGCAGGGCTTGTGCTATATTAGGAGCTGAGCCTGAATGATTATGGCTTGGAGCTTGATAAAGATTGTAGGGGTGGGTGTGCTTGAGGCTGTCCCTTGTGACAGCATCTCCCTTTATGAATACAGAAAAATTCATCAAACAGAAATCATTAAATGGAGCAGATGGGGTTTGCTGTGTGGCTGAGGCATAAAGTGCCTGGAGATGATGAGCACTGCACGAGGCAGCAGGGCAGATCAAAACGACAGTCTCGGGGATGGTGGGCAGTGCAGGACCCTTTGCTGTTGTTGTCCTCTCCATGCACAACTTGCTTTTGTAGAGGTCAGAAACAGTGTCCCCCTCAGTCACACTCCCCTCCAATCTCCCCCAAATCTTGCCTGCTTCCCGTCTGCATCTGCTTCGTGAAACCTTAATGAAATGACTGGGAAAAATCAGTGTTGGGTAGAAGAAAAACTCCTCAGCTCCTTAATTCCCTCATTCCATACTCTAATAATTTTTAATACAACATGACAGTTGTTTGTATTTTCATTGAATCCTTTTTAAATAGGTCAAACTTTTATTCTGTTTCTATTTTTAAAAGCTAGAAACTACTTCTCTTCCCAGGAGATTCAGGTGCCAGCACCTCAACACAGAACTGTATATGGACAGATTTGAGCTGTATTTAATTTCTTGAGACCAATTCAAACTCTCTTGAAATGGAAGTATAAATCCAGGTATCCCCAGACAGGGTCATAAGAGACGCACATCCTGTCCCGCCTCCAGGTGTGAATTTCACCCTCACAGATTTTAGAAACACTGTTCTATTTTCAATAGAAAATTCGGCCTCCTAAGCCTGCAGAGAGCATCTCGATGTAAAAACATGTTTATTCACCTTAAGCACATTTATCTCAACTGATTCTTTTACCTTTCATTAAAGGGTGTATCTTCTGCCCTCAAAGCACATGGAAAGAAAACAATTTAACAGGGAGCATAAAGTGGCAGATTTGGACTCTCAGAATGAAAACTGGCAAAGGTGATTTTTTGTTTCGTTGGGATGGTGAAATGTCGATTATATTATGCTTACTGGCAAGTTGCAGATGTTGCAATTTTGCTTCATCTTCACCTACCAGATCTCTTTTTGAATTCTAAAGGCCAGTAATTTTGTTTTATATTTCATCTTTATAGGCTGCCATAAAGTCTATCAGTCTTAATCATCCTGTTAATTGTCTTTGATTTTTAGCACCATTTTCACCGATCTCTGTTCAAAAGTATACATATGCTCTTTCAATGCAACCATCTCACAAATATTATTTATGTAAAAAGCTGACCCATAGCTGAAATAGTGCCACTCAGGAATCTGGGAAGTTAGCTTCACACATATCAACATATCTTGAAAGAAAATACGAAGTAAATAGCACCTTAGAAATTTTCCCCAGAAACAGGGTCTGTGGATCCTACATGCTCTTAAAAACACTGGTGGCTTGGATTTTTTTGTGATTGAAAACCATCAGAAAGGACTCTGATGTTCTTCTGTTATAATTCTCTCACCTGAGAAAGCAGTAACTTGGAATACAAGCATTCCTTGCTGCTTAAACAAGAGAGTGTCTCAACCAAACTTTTCCACAGGAAGAGTACAAAATAACAAAATGAGACTTTAGATGAGCCAGAAAAGTGCTCATGGTGCCATTGCTCCCTCCTTTTACCATATAAAATATATCTCTCCTTAAGCATGCATGGATTAACTGATCTCAGGTTAGTGCAAATTGGGAGTAACCCCTTTGATCTCAATTAATGTAAATGATGTGGGAATCCTGCTGCCACTGTAGCCATGTTCCTGTATGCCAGCATCCCATATTAACCAACCTCCTCCTTGGATCCCTCCAACAGCCCTGAAGACACCCCACACTGCATAGCCTTCACTTGAAGCTTATTAGGTTTCTAAATATTAATTATAAGAAAAATACTGAAAAAAGAAAATAATATCCCACATTCTGCAACCTTCGCAGGTACGAGGGAGAGCAGACGGCACCTTACGTGCTTTCACACAGCCCGTTTACTCAAGAAGCCTCACACAGGGAGATTTTCAGACAACTGAAGAAGCAGAGCTTGGTTCTCTCCTAAGGAAAAAAAAAGAAGTTTGACATGCTTGGGCATTAACTCTGTGTGGATCTCATTTGAACCACCTTTAGATCAAAGCACAGGTTTTTCCTGGTTATGCTTAAAAAAAACCCACTTACTTTCTGGTTTCAAAAGGAAAAGATCTGCTGACTTAGACATCAATAGCTAGCTTAAAACTCAGTGAATAGCACTATTAACTTTTTTATTTTTTATATTTTATTGGGCCACTTGTTCCATTCCCACATCCAAATGCTTGGAGCTCTTTGTAAGCAGCCAGAGGAGAGGAAATGCAGCAAAACCTTACCCATCTCAGAAACACCATCTCATTAAGACATTGCTGCTGTACAAACTGACTTCATGTGCCCTTATTCATTCGGTTAGAACACGGTGCCAAATGTTTTATATTCTCAGCTGGAAAAGGGGAATGGTCCTACCACAGTAAATGCTGCCTCTCTCCCCCCTCTCAATTTCTCTGGTCTCCTGATGGACCCTACTGATGTTAATGTAACATACCTGCCAGAAGGGTTAAGCCTAGATTGCCTACAATCTGTTTTACAGTACTAATGTGAGATACAGTGAGACAGGAAAAAGAAAACAATAATTACCTGACACATCAGTTATTCTAACACAATTGTTTACATTCTTCTTAAATTTAAAAAAAAAAAAAAAAAGGCAGGAAAATATTCTTCCTTTTTTAACTAATGCAGCCCCAATCTCTTTCTGAGCTTTCAAAGTATGTACTTTTTTTTGTAAATATGCCAAAGTCAAGGCCTGTACAGCATGTGATCTATAATAAACTTCAAAAGAACACCTTTGACATTTTAGATAACTTGCAAATGATGATGCAGAAAGATCTTTTGCCACTACAAAGAAAGAACAAAAGAACCAACATGAAAGAGAAATCAATAAACATATGGCAATTAATAAAACATTTTCTATGAATACCCTACAAAGAGTTTTACAACAGTATAAAAATCCAACAGTTGTTTCAATGTGGATTTAAAAAGTATCAGCTGTTATATTAAGATATTCTTTTTAAGCAACAAAATGTACGTAAAATAACGGATATGGATTTTGTTGTAAATCCATCAGCTGCAGTGTTATGGATCAACTGGGAATTTTTTTTAAGGTGACCCAACAAATTCTGTAATGAAACCATCCATTTCTCAAAGAATAAAAACAATAGCTGGAATCAAAAGCATTTGTTTGCTGATGTTTGGTACAACTCAGCAAGTTTGGCCAGTTTTAGTGGCTTAAAAAAAATATTCACGTCCTGATTTTTTTAAAACACATCTATTGATTTTCTTTATAAGTAACATTACTCTAACCATTAGGATGGACATTACAATACCTTCATTGTAACCTACGAGCAATAATTTATCATCATCATAAAGACAGATCTACTTGCACATTGTTAACCTACCGTCTTCCTTTTCAGCAGGGGAACAGTTCCAGTTCCATAAATACTGTCAATAAACCTTGTAAAGTCTGAGCAACCCAGGAGATAGCTTATACAGAGACGTGCTCCCCATCCTTAATTAAACACCCTGATGGTCTGCTTGGTCTGCCCATTCCGGTCTCCACAAAGACCTGGGTCTATTCTGGTGGTTTGTTTGCATTCATTTATTCTAATTCTTTACTATGGCAATGATATCTAAAGAAATGTTTTTAACTTCAGCATCAAACCAAGATATTTATCTTTTCACATGTTGGAAGCCCAGTTTGCCTATGCTGTTAAAAAACTCAAAAACTGAGGAAAACTCTTCATGAGTTTGTCCTGCCTTGCTTCCAGACAGAAGAGAGTTCATTTTTGAGCCAGGCAGACAATTAATTTCACTGTCACCTATACAAAACTTGTTCCTGGAAGAGCCCAGAGAAATTCTGTTTCATGACATGGTTTTTAACAAGGCCTTCTACCAACCCTAGAAAATAAATGGATGAAATAGCAAAAGAATATGCATGCAGAAAATTCACAGTGCCACAAACGAAAGGCTCTGCCTTCACATTTCCTTGTGTAGTCCCTATATTCTGTGTCTTCAGGGGTGGGGAGAATTAGCAGTATTATGTTTTATGGTTTGATTGGTTTCCATCATTGTCTGCTATGCAAAGGTTGCACAGGAGATGGGTGCCCTACTTTAGCATTTTTATCAAGGCCATTGTAGGTTATGTTCATATTTTCAGAGCAGAACAAAGCACCTATTTTGAGGACGTGAGCAGAAGTAAGAAGCCAGAAGTACCCTGGTTAATGTAGCTCAGGTAAATCTGAATAAATTTTTTTCAATGCCCTGCCTGAGGCTGAAGAAAAGCTATTTTTCATAATTAGTGTTTTGAGACCTTCTTCTGAGTGAGAACTTACAGGTGGTCAATTTAACCTTCCAAGAAGCAATGCATTTAGCTCCTTTCAGTTTTTTCAAGTGAGGCTTCGAGCACATTTGGCTTTCCGCAACTCTGTTAGCTTTGCTGTTTGAGCACTGATGACTGGGGGGAGTCCAGCTCAAGAAGCAACACATGCTAACAGCCCGAAACTTAGTATTAAATCCTCATCCCAGAGCCAGGCAGGACGAACAGTGGCCCAAAGAACTTCTGGAAAACTGACAAACTAATCATGCATATAATTGCTTCTTGACTTTTGCTCCTGCTGTGGCAGGACTTAATAATAACCTCAAAGGTTGGTGTTGGAACACACACATCATTTAAATGACTCCAGGACGACACACTGCAATAACATTATTAATTCTTGCAGGCCTGCTCTCCAGCATTTCCAGAAGATTCAAAAGAAAATGGCTTAAAAGCCAGTAAGAGGAAGCGTGTGTCAGGTTAGTTTTGCTAATTAGAACTTGAGGCTCATTGTAACACAGCTACGAACTTGTTTGATAGCTCCTTGAAGGCAGATGATTCAAATAAACATGTGAGCCAGTTTCTATAACTGCTTTCATGTCAAATTACTGAGCAGTCCTCTCAAATAGGAGCCATGAATGGAAAGCATCTATATTTTGGTTCATTTTGATAATTGAAGACAAATTGAGAATTAAAGACAATGAATTCAAATAGACTATCCCTCCATATACTGTTTGAAAAAGGAACTGGCACTTAGCATCACATCAGAAGTCTACTCCAAAGCACTGAAGTCAATGGGAAGCGTCTTTCAACAAGACAGTGTTTCGGATAAAGCCAAATAAGAAAATTATTTGTATGGAAAATGCTTCAGATCTCTAGAATGATTCAGTGCCCAGAAAACCAACCACACTTATTAAATATAGACCACAAGATAAACTCTTTCATTAGTCTCAACTGGAAGAGATTATCTGGCAATCCCCCTGCTGACGAGACTCTTTCAGGTTCATTACCATAAAATACTTCCTATTTTAATAAAAGCTCAGTATTATATACTTTGGTTTTGTTAGACAATTTTCATATTAGAAATTAAGTTTTAACAGCTTACATACAAAAATGGACTACTTTAAAAATTAATGCATATCCCCTCCCCAATAAAGTTTTGGAAAAGCCAAAATTCCCAATGAAGTTGAGTAAAACTAAGTGAGTGGTATGATCCCACAGGCAAATAAAGAAAAAAAGCATATTTAACAAATGTTAAAATAGATGACGCCTGGAAATAAAAATCTGACAGTTTCAAGGTAACTTGTTCTCATTTTAGCATACATCTAAATGAAAAATAAGGATTAAGCAAGAGCTATGTACCTCCCCAAAAGTAATATCCTTTGCTTTGAATCAACCAAAATCCCTGGCTTGACATTAAACCATATTTTTAATTCTGGAAAGAACCCCTCAGTGACAACTGTGGGTCGTGGGAGCTTGAGGGTTTGTGTCCAGGCTCAGGCAGCTCTGTGCAGCCTGCTCACTACAGAGACCAGGGTACCTGTGCTTTGTAAAAAGCTGCATTAGAGGTGTTAACAAAGCACCACTGCTTCCCAAGAAGAATACACATACCTGCCAAAATTAAATTATATTATTTTCAAAGTAGTAAAAACTAGACATCCTTAGCTGGCAGAGAATTATTTGGTTTTCTTCTTTTGTTTTATTTATTCGTCACTCCTATATCTTAGTTTAGATCTTTCAACTTTACTTACCGCTACCAGATTAAGCTGGAGAATTTATCACAATTATCCAACTCCCTGCTCTTTGCAGCGAAGCAGGTAGCCAGGAAATCTTTAGATGAAAAAAAAATCATCAAAGAATTCTTGACTTGATTTAGGAACAGAATCTAATCACAGATATTGGCTAAGTTAGCACTCTAAAAACCTTTCATTTATTAAGCTGCATATATTTGGAGAGTTCACTGTGGCAAACACTGGGCTTTGGGGACTACTACAGACAACTGCGTTTTGTGCTATCTGAGGGTTATGGGATCTCTGCCAACCATTCAATACTGGGGTGTGGCCACACCTTGACTGGCCTTTGCCCTTCCTAGGACGGTCTGAAGCAAACCAGAATTCCAAAAACCAAGGGGCAATTCCAAAAACTGTATTCATCCAGCCAGTTCTCAGATTTCAAACATACTGAGGAGCACCGGTATTCAGAAAAAGAAGCTAATACTATAACTTTTTCCCTTCTAGAAAGTCCTCTAGTTCTTAAGAACAAATTAATTTTCTGCCTGAAATTCAGTTTAAGCAAATTATTAAGCATAAAGCAGTCCTTCCTTGCTTTTCAAGGCATACATTAACTTCTTTTCTGAATTAAACATCAATAAAAAGGCATGTCATTAGTGTTTATTTTGAATGGCATTTTTTTAATATAATTTCATCGACTCTCAAGTACGTCCAAATTCTAATATGATTTCCATCCCTCTGTCATGTTAATTTCTCCAGTGCAGCCCATCTAAGCCATTATATAACAGAATTATAAATAATCTTCTAATATCCACTTCACAACTCTTTAATTGATAGTACTCACCAGAGCACATTATGCAGGTGCTCATTTTTTTTTCTGACAGATAAAATGAAACATTTTAAAACAAGTTTCATCTGTTTTTTATCAGACAGTTCCTAGCCATAACCAAGGCTTACATTGCTGGTACCTTCTCTGCATAATGCACCAAAGACAGAAAATATCAACTGGCAACAATTAAACCAGGAGATAAGGGAAACAACAGCAGTAAATACTCTTCAACAAGGGTGCGTATGTGTAGCAAAGAGAACAGATGTAAACCTTCTAAAAAAATTCTTAAGTATAAAAATATCTTTGGTCAAGTTCTTTGGGTTTATTGTTTAATGAAAAACAAAAAGCAACAACTGAAACAAATTTCTGTTGCCAAAATCCTAATACTACATACAGTATATTCTAGAAGATTAAACATATAGGGAAAAATATAAACCTAAATTACTGTTGTCCAATCTATGCAAGCCTGACCTATACATCAGTATCAGTGGTACAACTAAATGGAAGGCCCTATGAGAAAATACTTTTTTCTTAGACTTCTGCAAAACAAAAGGAGCATCTTTCTCTCAAGTACTGTAGAAGGAAAAAAACCCACTGCTATTGCCAACCTCTGTGAAAATTTTCGATGTCTGGATTCTGGTTCTTGGCAAACACAATTAAGTAGTTTAAAGCAAGGTTGAAACTTCCTGCTGCCATGGAAGGCCCTGAATCAAACCTGGTAAGTACATGTTGTATTTATGTGGCCCATGTACAGAATCTCAATTAACTTTAGTTGCTAAATTGTCAGTTGTCCACCTGAAATATTTAGACACTATCAGCACAATATATCCCCTGGTTAACCCTGTGTTTTCCATTGGCCATTGTTGTTCAGAAATCTGTAACTCACAGGAACTGAAATTTCAATACAATACCTAGAGGTGCATTTTAATGAATACATTAAATGCATAATGAGGCAGCTACATGAAGCAAAACTTCCTGGCTACTGGTAAGCAGGTACAAGAGAAATATCTGCTTAGCACTGATATACCAGAATGAAATTTTTCTTGTTCCATAGATGCATCAGCAATCTTCAGCTGGATGTGGGGTGTCCTGCAATGTTTAAGAAACCCAAGAGAAGTCACCAACTACTTCTGGTCTCTGTCTTGGTCACTAAAGTTCCCCACTTCAACTCATCCCTTTCCTACAGGCTACACGAAGCACTGGAGTAACACCTTCTCACAGCTGGCTGTATCAGACACGAGCCTTTTAAGCTGCTTTTATTTGCTGTTTTAGGTTTGTTTTCATCAGACTGAGGCCTCTTGTCTGCACCTCCAAAGATCTTCTGCATATCACTGATCATTTGCATCCCTCCCCAAACTCTTTTGAATTGCAACATTTCCGACCTTGTTTCCTTTTTTTTTCACTGCCCTCCTGTGATGTTCACCTCTCAAGACCAGCTGATGGCTTTGTAACCGTCTGGCTCAAGGGAAAACACACACTGGCACAAAAGGACACTTGGTTCACAAGTGAAGGCAGCTGGAAGAGAGATGATGAGACCTGGAGTTGACAGCAGAGAAAAGCTCGGGGAGCTGTGGGTCTGGAGGACAAGGAGCAAGGCTTGGACACAGCTTTTGCTGGGGTTGGGGCAGGTCTACATCGATTTGCCTGGAGTGCAGGAAATTGTGAGACTGGGAAAAGTGACCTGAACAATTCTACACATAAAAGGATAAAAAGACCAAGCGTGGGCTGGGAACAACAGGCATGAGAGGCCTGACTCTGGAGCAAGTGTGGGGAGGGAGGCCCTACCTTCATATTCTGAACCAGATTTCCCATCCTTGGGCACTGGCACATGCTGTTTCTCATCTGCACTTGCAGTTTGTGGCAGCTACACCAGTAAAGCAACTCTGTTCCTTATCAGGACACACATTTATGGGAAACTCACAGGCAGAGACACTAGAGGAACCGGTGCTTGGCAAACTGCGAACATTTGCTTCCAGTTACTGGAATATGCAAGTTTCAGCCAGTCAGTGGGAGCCCAGCACACTCATACAGGGACATTCAGCAGGATTAGCTGTGCCTTCCCTTGGGTCCGGTCCTTGTCCCTTTTCTCTTTTCATTGCACTCTCTTAGAAATGCAAGTCAGTCATAGGAGAGGTTCCCACAAGTAGGTTTGTTCACAAACTTGGTCTTCAAGAAGCAAAGAATGAAGGAAAGGTGGTTTTCTACCATTTCAGACAGCATTAGGCTCAGCAGCACGAAGCATATTTCCATCCTTCATGACACCACACCACTAATCAGAAAGAAGGTGTTGCTGCCATTTAAAAGATGAGTAGATGTGGCTTTTAGTGACATGGTTTAGCAGTGGACTTGGCTTTGCTGGGTCAATGATCTCAGAGGTCTTTTCCACTCTAAATGCTCTTTTGTCATCAATAGAGCCCAACACTGTTATGCTCTGGCCTCAGTCAGTATCCGCAGGGTCTGACCATATATATTTTCTTCTGCTCTATGGGTGTATCAGTGCAGTAAGCTGGAAATTCTGCTAGGAAACACATAAAATTAAAAAAAAAAAAACAAAACAAAAAAACAAACAAACAAACAAAAAACCAAAAAAAAAACCCCAAAAAAAAACCACAACAAAAAACAGCAATAAAAAACCCCAAACTCCAAAGGAAAATAAATGGTTTGTTCTTGTCTTTATATTTGAAAATCAGCTTTAATTCTTTTCTTCCTATTTCAGCTAAGTCAGATGCTTAAAATTATCAAAATATAGGATTCCCACCATTTTCATTAGCAAATCTTCAGCTTCCAGCTTATTGTTCTGATTAAAATAAGCTCTTAAAAAGTTTTAATTCACTAAATTAAAGAAAATACTTGAGATCTTGACATTTCTATGATAATTTTTTTCTGAGATCTATTTTTTTCCCCCTTAATTGCTAACATACTAATGTTGCAAAATGATATTTCACAGGAACACTACTTCTGAAGTTACTTATTAATGCCAGGATTTTCCCATAGCACTAAACCTAGGTTGCAGTTGTCTCCTTCTTCTTAGTTCTGGCATGACTTTGACCGGTTGAATCCCCAAATATGTATCAGTAATCAAAAGGTATATTTCAGTACAGGAGAACCTGTTTGGAAGAATTCTTCTCATTTCTTCTCCGCTTGTTTTATCTTTGCTTGAGATGTGAATAATTCATAGGCCTCTGTCTGCTTTACAGTCAAACGCATTCTGTCCACCCAAGACTGTTCGACTTTGTGATTTATTATTTAATAATTTGCAGGGCTGCGCTGTTGTAAGGTGAGCATTGTGACTGCTTGCAGAACTGTTACAATCTGGTCTAGTTAGCTGTCCTTTCTTTCCCTCTCTCCAAACAGCAGCAGTTATTGATTTTTTTTACAAACCTCTGCCATGTAATCCCACAGCTGCTGATCTCAAAGCTGTTACTATAAAGTAAAAGTTGGCCCTTCTTCTTGAAAACAAGAAGTCATGTTTTGATTCACTTTTTCTTTCTTTTTTTTTTTTATCAATTGTTTCTTTTTTCTCCTTCTTTGTGCCTTAGTCAATGACAATACTCAGGAAGCGCCACTGGCTTCTCTTAAGGATAAAAATGAAAAATGAAAGCCCTTGTGGGAAATACACGCTGATCCTTTCATTACACCTGCAAAAAATGCCTGTCTGAAACTTTTCAACCTTTGAAACTTTTCCAAAGGAAGTTGAGCTATTTCATCTATTATCTTGGCAACAATTACACATAGTGTTGTCTTTCAATAATACAATATTTGTGTTTAAATCCCACTGCAAGTTATCAGTCACACATAATGGTGAAAAGAACTACTCCAAAAAACACAGTAGCTCCTAATTCTTAAAGATTTACTATGCTGCCAAGCTCAGCGATACTAATCAGTGTGCAATTAGGGCCTGATCGATTGGCTTCAACTGACTTTGGATCAGGACTGTAACAGGCACCGAGGGCACAGCCGCAGCAATTGTAGCCCCCAGTGAATTAACTTCTGTACAGCCTATTTTCTACCTGCCAATTAATTAGAGGATTTGCAGCCTCTGAAGACTAAAGCATTGTGGGACAAAACCCAAATTGTTTCTCTTTTGCTACTGTGCACGCTCAATAAAAATATTCCTACACTGTCCTCTTCCTCTCTAATCCATGCCTTAATTAAAATTGCATTAAAGCATTTAAGTTTATGCCTAAACTGGAAGATAAAACTTTCTGGGCCAACGTGTGCACTTCAATAACACAGTGCCTTCAGCTCAGCACAAGGCTTAGTGTAAACAACCTAGGGGGCTCATCCTATATTGGCAGGGAAACCCACTACCCTGGGGGAGAGTGGAGCTGGTACGTCCCCCAAGACTTGTATAGAGGACTCAGGACCAGAATTCCTGCATGTTTACAGTAGATATTTGAAGGTATTTAAGTTCAACTATAACTCAAGTTTTATCTAGAATTACCCTGAACTGAATCTCTTATCCCTAACTACAGCGTTTTACCACTCCACCACCTTTTGCCCTTTGGTTTCTATTTTGGCTATAATGGCTTATCTTCAGCAGTGATTCATCTCCTTCTTGGTAGAAAGGCTTTCGTACCAACATTAAGTCTTGCAAAATTTTCTGCAAATAGATAGATTTGACTCAGCCACATACCTCAAATCAGGTAAGTCAAGATAGGCTCATAAATAGAAAATCCCTTACTCTTGGTATCCCTTAGGTTTAGATCCTGTAAGACATGCCATAGTTTTACATATATTTTGTTTGGCCATGAATGCAAAGACCTGAAAATAAACTCCAACCTACAGAGAGTTGTTGTAACAACCAGGGATCCTTCCCAGAGTAGAGCTGGGTTGCTGCCTTGTGTGCTAGCTGAGGTTTCTGAATTCCTTTTCCTATCAGCTCTGGAGGCATACTGGAGGAAGAAAATACACATCTCTGCAAAGGGAACCTCTGCTGAGAGGAAGAATTTATTTCCCTTTTCTACTTATTCCTGTCTTCCATTATTTATTCAAGCCAGCACGTAAAAACCGTAGGATTTTGGCAACCCCTAAAGTTTTACATTGAGAATATTGGAAAATCTTTGTGACAGCAGATTCTCACATTGCTAGAATACTTGCACTCTACATATTGCTACTCTACTAGATCTTTTTTTGTTTTTTTTAGAAAAATAGACATTGAAACAAAATATCGCAGTAATACAGCAAACCTTTCAGCTGAGGAAGAGATGGATAATTTGACTGTATTCCAAAGTAAAGCCCTAAAAGATACACCTTCTTCCCTCGAACATGAAAACTGCACACACTTAGCAGTTTTTTCTCCAGGACTTGGGAAATCTGACAGATTTACCTGCTTAAACTACAGATTGTCTTCCACTCTCACCCATCACCCTTCAACCCCAGCCCACCGGCTTGATTTTACACCTGGGAAAACCACTACTCAGGAGCTCTTTCCTTTAGACCTCCTAGTTTGAAAGGTCTAATAGCCCAGATAAAGAAGAATACTTAAACTTGCATAATACCTTTAATGACTCCCTGGGGGAAGATGCTGCACAATTTATTTAACTCTTTGTACATAGACTTTCATCCTGGGTGCTTATATGTTAAGGACCTCTAATGTGCAAGCCATTAGCACCTTTCACCATAATCTCCTCCCAATGTCCATTTAGATTACAGTAATGGCCACTAGTAATGTAGAGTAATGGCCACCAACAATGATATCATCATAATGACTTCACTGAACTTGCTGCATAAGCCTCCTTATGCATGGTAATCACATACCCTTGTACGTGGTGCCTTAATGCAGTGAAGCATGCAACTTGTCCAGATGCTCCAATGCCCACCTTTGAAAGACAGGGACCTCCACTGTAACATGGCTACCTCCATTTTTTTTATTATCTTATCATCAAAAAAAGGAAATAGCTTACCCTATTTTCTGAGGCCAAAAAGCAGAAGTAAGCAAATCGAAAATTTAAATACCTGGTGGTTTTAATTTGGGTTTGGTTTTTTTCAGTCAGGAAATACAACACTGTGAACATTAGGGATAGTTTTGATGGCAAAATAATATTACTGAAAAGGAAGAATTTCTGAAGAAGATGACCTGAGCAGCAGGCCAACTACATTACCAGTTATCTGCTTCTCTATACGACAAATATAAAAGCATACTGTATACAACATGCTTCTCACTTGCACAGATAAACTCACTGATTAAGATAGGTAAGAATTGCCTTTTATGTCCTTTTCCAATGACTTTGGTCCATAAATCTATATTGTACCTTGATGATATCCCTGCTAATAAGCCATTTTTCAGGTGAAGAGCCAGTTGACCAATTTTCAGTATCGTGCATTTTCTCCCTTTTTTTTCCACACACAGCTTAACTTTGGAAAATTCCAAGCACAGCTTGATCTTTGCAGGGCTTTTTCTCCTCAATGTAGGGGAGAAATAGTCAACTCTAACACCACCAATTTTTATATCCTTTTGCAGAAATGGGGACAGAGCCAATTATACAAAATATCCAAGCATATGCCTTCATGTAAGAATATTGACTGTTTTATTTACTGCAGAGGAGCAGGTGTGTACTTTAAACACAGACCCTCCTGAGATGCTGAGTGCTCTGAAGGCTGAATGTCTTCTCCGTTCTGTTTGTCATGAGACAAGACCTCAGAAAAAAAGGTCAGCTCTGACAGTTTCACTCCCAGCATAATTTCACTTTATTACACGAGAACAGCCTGTGAATTGCCATCTGAATATAAAGGAAAGAGGTATCTTAGGCTATCAGGCAACTCCTGAACTTAATCAGCCTACACAGAAACAAACAGCTTAAAATGAACTGAGCTACTGATGGGGGAAGGCTTTCCGCTCTTTCTCTTCTCTTCATCGTTAGGTCTGGCAGGTAAATCCCAGCCCTTGGTAGGGTAGCAGCTAGTCTGCTAGTGATCTCTGAGAGATAGATGAATAATTAATAATAGAAATAAATAACTGATTATTAAACAAGTAAATGTTTTCTTCTGTAACTCATAATGGAAACCATTTCTAGGTTATATTCTGCTTTCCAGTGAAAGCTTCCAAACTTTGCCTTCAATTCAGACAAAAGCACCTCAGCTAGCTCTTTCATACAGAATGGTAAATTATGTTATTGCTTTTGTACACTATTCCCAATGCTTATTGCATATTCACTTGTATACATCTAGTGCAATGTTATTATCTTGTTTTGATTTTCTTTCTTCCTCCACCCATACCCCCCTAACCTCCTGTCAACAGTTGGGGAAGCTGCTAATATGGTATTGTATATTCATTATCCTAGCTTTTTCTTTACAAATATCATTATAACATCCTGCATTTGTAAAGTAAATAATTAAACGTTCTAGAAAGTCTTATAGGACACAGTAATCTAACAGATGAAAGACATCAGAAACGTGAAAATCAAATGGAAGCACATGTAATATGTATCTTTTAAAAGAGTTTTCATAAAATAGGGTTAATGTGTTAATCAACCATATTTAAAATGCTAATTAATCACTGACTTGGAGTCTATTCATAAATAATTGAATGTCCTATTTATGCAGAATTTCTTATGCTTGGAAACGTGTGGCATTCATTCTGGTCTTGCAGGATGCAGTTCAGCACTAACACTCATTGAACTCTCCCAGCTCTGTGTTTGGTTAGTGCAGCCACGGCTGCCCACTGGGTACATTTTCCAACCATATTCTTGCAATTAACCTAGTCTGTCCCATCACTACATATATCATTAGGATGGAAAAATACAAAGAGCTGCATTAACCATGATATTTTGCCAGCACTCCAAACGTGGAAGCGAGAGGCACAGAAGGCGAATTTTGGGGGTGAATCAAGCCAGTCGTGGATATTCTATTTCTCCTTCCCTTCCCTCCTTTAAGGCATCGCCTCCTTTCTCCTTTGAAAGCCAGTCATGCCCCTAGACATGGGGAACTAGTACACACTCCAACAGCACTAAATTTAGAATGGTTTCTAACATTACAATACACATTTCTTCCTTCTCTGTAGACTCCTTCTCAGCGAATGTATGTCTTCATCCTCACGTTTACACCCACAAACGTTGATACTGGCTGCAATGGGAGATCCACCCATGTGTGTAATGGTGAAAGTAGTGCTGGTAAACACAGCATCTTCAGTTTCCAGCAAAACCCAAACTCCTTTTGTGAGGATGAAAGGGATGATCCCTGACAAAGGATGTGAGACTCTCACAGAACTATTTGGAAATGTCTTTATGAAAATACATGTCAAGGCATTAACTCTTCATGCTTGTGATGAAATTCACAAACAGATTGTTTTAAAGCTTCACAATTACTTAAAATGGGTGTATACATATTACCAAAAGAAAAGAGAAAAGCAGTCAGGGGACAATATACATTTTCATGCTAATAAAATGCTAACTTGTAAAACAGAATTGCAGTAGCACAGGAATTCCCTGAATTCTCAACACATGTCCTAAGTGGGAGGGTTTTTTTTTTGTTGCTGGTTCTTCTCTATTTTGGTATGAAAAAGTAAATTAGACCTTGCCTAATGTGATTTAGTGGACAGCCTGGCAATGTAACTTGTCATTAAAGAATGAGAATAAGAAGAAGAATAGATCCTTCCTTCTAATCCTTCTTGACAGCCTAACAGAATACCAATTTACCATTTGATGAAGGCTTCAGGATGTTATGAAACCTCTACAGGGACTTCAGAGTTCTGTGCAGAAAGGAATGAGGATGAGAAGCAGCCAAAGTTGTTGGGGGAAAAACGCCTCTGGAACAGGAGCTGCTCTATAAATGGCTGGTTGCAAGCCAGTTGGCATCCTTTAAATTTTGGACACTCCAACTAATCCAATGCAGAGGAAAGGAGCTGGTGGACCTTGTGGAGAATCATTCAGCATTTAAAAAGAAGAGGACTGCTTCAAGCAGTTCCAAAGAAAGACTGGGCTGATGATTGCCTGTCAACAGGCTTAGGAATACTTGATCCGGTTGGCCATGTTTCCATGGTACAGCAGTGTGATTATCACTGCTGAATGGTACATATCTGCCTTTAAGGCCCTCTTAAAAAAACCCAAAAACGTCATAATCCTAACACAACTCCAAAGCAGGCAAATACTACTTTTTTTTTCCCCTACTGGGTAGGTAGGACCTGCACAGCTAAAGCTGACAAGGAGCAATTCGAAATTCAGTAACTGTCTTTCTCCCCAGGGAACAGCCACTGGGCTACTGTAAGCAAGTAAATAGGGGTCTAGAAGAAAGCTAGTTCTGAAATATTTTGCTTTTATCATGTTACCCAAGAAATACTGATTGACACTAAAGTGGAAATCCAGCATCCAAATGCTTTGGAGTTCTCACTTTGGAGGAGTTCTGTGGCAGTACCCAATTTACTATTCCATTCCTATTTCCAAGAAAAAAGGCACCTATTTTTGAAAGGCGACTTATTGCCAGCTCTCTCTTAAAGCTATTTTTCAACAGTCTTCTTCCCTCAAGAGCATAATTTGAAAAATTGTACTTAATGAGTGCTGCTCATAACCCAGCAACATGTTATTTTCATCAACAAGGTAAATTGGTTTGTGATCCAGATTACTCTTTTCTGGCAGCTCTGTAATTCAAAAAACAGTGACAGCGCACGACACGGCAATTCTAGTGGAAATGATCCTTAGTCAATACAGAGATTTTGGCAGTGGTGAGAAACGCAGGGTTCTGCAATCGTTACGCCTTTTGCCAATCATGCATGATGTGGTTAATATGTTGATGATATCTCTCTCTAACATATTGAGTTAGTGTTTGCGTCTATCCACTTCCCTCTACTGGACAAAATCAGAGCTGTTCAAGTGTTTATGATATCTCATCGTTACAAGTGGTTGGCCCAAGAGAGGGATATGTGCCCTGTGACAATGAGCAACTACTAATGGAGATTCTCCTTTAGCTCAAGTGATAGAAGCTTGTGCTGCTGGAGCAGAAGGTCACGAGTGTAATTCTTCCTGTTAAGTTATGCTATTAAGCTGATAACCATGATGGCCGCATGCCAGCAGCAAGCAGATACACCTCCACCCTTTGTGTTCTGGGTTAGAACTGTTCAACCTCCTTTAAACTGCTGCCTTTTCTCTTGTCTCCAAAATCCTTTTTCAATCACAGATGAAAGGAAGAGAAAGAAAGAGAGAAAAGGCTGAGAGAAGCTCACTCAAAAAACTCAGAGTAGGCTTTCTTGTGCTGGTGGGTCAGCACAGCATCCTACTCTACAGAAAACGGCCCAGAGTTGTGCCAGAAATGCCAAGTGTTACTCTAGGTGTTATTTGGGAGTTAGCTTGTCCCAGAACAGTGAAAAAACACAGACTCTTCTCTGTATCAGCACACAGCTCAAAGGAGCCTATGATGGTGTTAGATGCAGCTTCAAAAGAGACTTTCCTGTCTTTCTACCAAAACCACAGCTTCTGTGACATCCGTCTCCCTAAAAGTCAGTGCTGAGGACTGAGGATGCACACTGTTCATTGTTATTATGCCTTTGTTCTCTTCCTCTAATTTGTTTTATCTCCCAGGCTCATTTCACTCTCTGTTCCACCCAGGATATAACAAGATGGAAGTGAAAATTTCCTTCCTATGTGAGCTTTGGTACTAAGAACCCAACACATTGCTTTCCAAGTACTAGACTGGTTGCATAAGGTATTTCACTCCCAACCCATCTCTATTTCAAAGTCATACTTTAATCTGGAATGTCAGGTAGAACATGAAAGAATATTAATCTATGCTACATAAATAATTTCCTTCAATTATCAGGAAAGAGCAGCAAGACATGAATTTTCAGGTTGATTGAGTTTTAATCTCTAAGTGTAAAAATTAATAATTTAGGCAGGTGAGTTGTTTTGGGGTTTTGTTTTGTTTTTTTTTTTTTTTTAACAGAAAATTAAAGGTTTCATTTCCTTACTAGAGAAAGAAACAAAAAAGATAATTTGGATTCAAAAGTCAGAGTTCATCCATAGGTTTGAAATGTGACAATTATGAAATTATGCACAGGAGAAAATACTTAGAATTCAATGCAAGACACCCAGATTCATCACAAGGCACAAGAGATTGACAATCTATTATGAATGCCTCACATCACAGATAAATATTTCAATGCAAATAAATAAAGGATGCTGAGTGTTTCTCTTCTGAATGACTTTTCACAGCTCACTGAACACAATAGTTCTGGGACTCCTCTATGTCCCAGACTTGTGTCCAAACTTTGGCATCCCCAAAGGCTTCCTGTGCTGAGCACAACCAGGTTACACTGTGATTTCGATTTGGAGTTACAAAGAACCAATTAATCAGTTTCCCCCTAACAGAATGTAAAAAACATTCTTTGGTGCATTAGGACAATCATGGACATTGTGAAACTGGCCTGGTTTTGTTTTGTGCTCCCTTGTAATTACTACAAAATGTACCAGTCTTGTCAAACCTAATGACTTTTCTTTTTTGGTGCAGGGGATTAAAAAAAAGGAGAGAAAAGATGATGATGTCTCCAAGCATATGGCTGGTTTACTCTGCTGATGGAGACAAGACTAAACTAAGATGTATGTCTGGTGAATTGTGCTCAAACGAAGCTTTTCTTTTACAGGTTTCTTACCTGTCACTGTGATTATTCTTCTTGATCTGCGTTGTATGCCAAAACGCCAAAAGAGTAAAAATATTCTATGGCAAGATTGTTTTTCACTTATTTTCAAGCAGATGTTTTAAAGGGATACTTTCAGAAGAAAGGCAAGATTGTTTTTTACTTATTTTCAAGCAAATGTTTTAAAGGGATGTTTTCAGAAGAAAGGCTTTTTAGTTTTTTTAAACAGCGACCTGCTTAACTGTTTTCATCTGTTAAAAGTAATTGTATTATTTTAACCACTGGCAGGAAATTCCATGCTGTGTATTGCTTCATATGAAGCCATTCATAACTTTACAGCTTTTTAATTTTGCAACAGCTGTATAGAAAAGGAAAATAACTATGTAGAATTGCATCACTCATGGCTGCTTCTCCATTAAAACAATATAAGTCGAAAATGTTTGCATGTTCACAATAAATGCTGAAAAATACATTTGAGTGAACAGAGAGAAACATCTTCAGCACTTGCAAAGATATCGACTTGATTCAGAAGACTTTCCATTTAAGACTTTAGCAAATGAGAATTCATCAGCTACTCATTTGAACTTTAATAAAACTAAACCCTTTTAAAGGAGGGAAAAGCTGAACTCAGGAAATTTGGTGTTCCTCTGATTATAATGTAAAGAAATATTTGTAAGGAGCATTTATGTTCGGGTATTAATTCATATCAACTTATGGGAGTGAAACATTCACAGTGGATGTTGGATTATAAATGAAATTACTATTTCCATAATCAGATTATGGACACATTCTAAAATTTTTAAAAGGAACTACTCAGTCACATTTATTCTGCAACCCAAAGACCTATCCTTGATATAAGCCTGATGTTCACAGAATGAAGATTATGCACTAAATAAAGACCACACTTCTTTTAAGTATCCACTGCCTGGGGTATCACTATATCATTGGTCTCTTCTGAAAATACTGAGTATTAAAGACACATCAAAGAACATTTGTGATCAACTGATAATCTGGAGAGTACTTTGCTGCTCATATACTTTCTGAATCATGACTGGTCTTATCTAGGCTGTGAAAGAAGAGTAAAAAGAAGAAAGGGACATTTGTTGCCCTAAAAAACAACAATATTGTGTCCAGATGGACAATATTTATAATACATTTAGAGACTTGAAATGGGCAGCAAACAAAAAAACATGCTCATAAAATATTTCTATGTGAAATATGTAAAATATACAAATACTACAATATAAGCAAAAAACACAAACATACACACACAGGCACACTAGTGGCAGCAAATTACGTGTTCATGTGTCCAGTCTACTAGCTTTGAACTACTTTCAAGTACCATTTTAATGCAGAAATATCTGTGAAAATTAGATCCTACCACAGATAACTTTATCAGGTCCTACAGAAAGGTACCTCATAGAACTATGTTTCTGCCCAACAAGCTCAGAATTTCCATTAAATGAGTTTTTCTGTTTATGGAATTATTTTGCAACCTGACTTCCATAGCATCTCTCATTTCCGTCTTTTTTTTCGGCAAAAACTCCTTTGCCAAGGAAAGGTGCACTTTCACTGCCACCCCTCTGGAGCAAAGGTATTAGTAGCACCTGCTGGGCCACTCATTTTCATGAAATAGTGATAATATTACTGTCTCTGCTTTTCTGCCAAATATAGTCAGCAGAGTGGTTCAAAAGTTATTCATTGAAAACTTACAGACAAAAATTTATACAATTTCCTCTAGAAATCATATTTAAAAGAAAAAATCATGCACCCATTTGGATCTGTCATCTGAATCCACCTGGAAGAAAATTTTGCAGTGGCCTTCAAACTCCACTGCACAGCAAAGCCCAGCCCAGAGCACGAGTTACACTGGCTTAGATTTAGGTCTCAAACACAAGCTCTGCTCCACAAAATCCACATCAAGAGTTTCCAGTGCATGAGTCGTTGGTGAGTAAGAGGTTTCTTCCATGTTCTGTGCTGTACATGGATCAGGTAACTAGGAATTATTACCCTTAAGTACAGGAATATACATGGAGAAACTGCTGAGATGCCTTTCTGTGTGTCACAAATAATGTGTTACTGATTCACCCCTTTCCTACCCAGCTCTCCTTCTAGGGACAAAATTAATATATAGACACGGCATTTATATGTCACAGATATCACCCTACAGGATTCTGCTCCGCTCATATGGCAGGTCAAATTCAATCACCAGACATAAGAGTAACGTTCCTACTTGATCCCTTCACCTTAATCCAAAAATATACATTTGAAATCAATTCTTTCTGTTCAACATCACAGGAAATTACATATATCCCAGAACCGACTGAGGTATCAGTTGACTCAAATTACATTTTCTAATGCACTGAAATACTTGTTTTGGTAATGACACTGAGGAATAAGGGAAAATAAGATCAAAACAAGACTTATACTTATCCCTGATATGCAAGCGAGATAGTTTTTTCAATTTACAGTGCAGTTTTACATTGATTTTTGATATGAGAAAGCTCTGTCAAATTATTTTTCTAAAAATTTTAACCATTTGTACTAAGCTTCTAAAAGACAAAAAAAATCCTTTCTATTTTCAATCCAGCATCATTTCTCTCCTGCCTTCACACAATTGTCCAAGTTGATTAAAAGCATTTGTTACTTTCCTAAGTGCAAAACTACACATGCATAAAGGATTTTCAGAGAAAAGCTCCCGAACTCTGCTGCAGCATAGAAAAATGAGGACAGTATTTTGTATATGTGCTTTTTTTATATTCTACAATTTCTCATGTGACCAACATTACTTTTAGAACAAACACACATACACAAAATCAGTGTAACAAGCCACATTCCTTATTTTCAAGATAAACCTTTTCAACTTCTGCCAACTCGTGGAAGCCTCTAAACAGGGTCCTTAATTCAGACAAAGCATTTCCGCACGTTCCTAAGCCCATCCATATGTGGGATGCTCAGCCTCATGTAACACTTATGCTCCATCAGCAGCACAGAACCACATGTTCAAGTGATGTCCTAAACTGGGACAGCTTTCCAAGCTGGGCCAGACACAGACAATTGCTAAATACTTTTAAAATCCCATCTGACATTTCCAGAGAATGGGGGTTTTTTCCCCATTTCTTAAGAATACTTTTCCACTTCTCTCATTCATAAGCTTTCCAGGTTTCTAGGATGTATCACATATCTAGGCTAATGTCATAGGAGACATGTCATCCACCTTCCACAGGACTTTTAGATTGCTGTTTCCAGAATTCTCTGTCACAGAAAACTTATTTTTTAACCCAAATAGCATTCCACATGTTGTTGCTTCGCATAAATGGTTACACTCCTATTTTTTCTACATTTTGAATAATCTTCCAGGCTGGAAAAGGAAGAAGGGATGAATATCTGGTGCCTTTAAAAAAAAGCAACAAACCACACACAAAAAAACCCCCCAACAATAATGTCTATTTCTAGTACAAATATTTTCATCCTGCAGTAGTTCCAGGACTTCACCATCATGTTTATTATGTGTGACAAAAACCCCAGTGTTTTTAAATTTTTTTTGTTAAAAAAACGAAAATATTGTGTTACAAGTACCCAATAGTTCCCTACTTTTTCAGAGGTTTAAGTGTGATATGAACAGTGCTACTCTTCCAGATTTTCACAGTAACTGAACAAAAAGCACTCATTGCCAAAGACCCTGAAAGTCACTGCTGTTCTCAAATCTCTTTCTATGGATTCTCTCTACCTTATCATTTCAGTTAATCATTACTAGGATATGAATCATAAAAAATTAAAGGTTTGGTTCTCTAAAAAAGTTATAACAACATAAGAAGGTGTGAATTTACAAGCGTACCTGCTACCCTGCAGCACCTTTTTTTACGCATATCCTTATTCCACAGCAGACCTGAAGCTGTCTATCTCCCCACCTTCACTGAGGTGAAAGCCACTCACTCCTGCTGGGAAGGACATGGATGGAGCAATTGTTCCAAAGTGGTCATTGGTGCAACCCTCCCAGACTGCCTGAGGACAACTTGTGCTCATAGCCTTTCCAACATTAATCCCTCTCCCTTATCAATTCCAGTTGGGCAGAAGGCTGTTTGAAAGCAGGAGGACAAACATGCAAAGCAGACGGAAACAATTTCCAAAGTGGGTTCATTTTAGCAGGGAGTTGCTCTATTTCCAAACAAAGGCATGAACTCTGCAATACTCCTAGACGATGCAGGTTTTCAAAAAAGCTATAAAAGTTTTTTTTTAGTTCACCTACGGCTGCGTTGTAAGAGATAAGCTCTAATTTTCAAGTTAGCTGCTTACTGGACAAACACTGAAGTTGAAGTGTCTGTGTAGCAGTCATCTCAACTAATGGGGTACTCCAAGAAGAATCACTCTCCAAATGTGTACATAAACTCAAGCTTTCAGAATGACTCAGTCAACACCTGAAGATGAGTCTTGAAAGCTTGTTTATCTTGTAGGGTACTGTATGTACTGTAGCTGGACATACTTAATAATGCCAGTACTTAATGCACAAATCTATAAAACAGCAAATAATAAATTTCTGGGTTCCCAGAAGCTGAAAATCTGGATGCAGTGTTAAACAAGGAATTACCACCAGACCACACTGGAAAGTTCCTAGTACCTACTCCTTAGACCCTGAGTGTGTTTCTGCTGCAGACCCCCAACTCCCCTGATATTCACTGTTTCATAATAGATCTTCCTGGATGCATGTGTTAGCTCTGGTGGCAATCAGACCTCCACTGCTACACACATTCCATGTGTTTAAAAACAAAAGTCATTTGGTGAAGACATTATTAGTTACTGCACACGATTTTGCCATGTAGACTACTGTATACTGTGATGTAAGTGGGAAAAATGATGGCAGTGAATAGATGTAATTATATGTAGAAGCAGTGACACGCCACATACAATTCGAAAAGTACAACACAATCAGAGTGTCAATTATTTAAGCCATAATTAACATAGCTCTGCATGTCTTTCCAGGGCTCTCACAGAACATAGAGCATTGTTATAGTGGAAGAAAAGAGAAAATAAAATATTAATGGAGGACTGCTTTGTTCTCAGCACAGTGAGATAGAGGTGGTTGTAAAAACCGGATTCCTGCAGTTGCTACCGCTTTAATTAGGAAGGTCGCTATCTTCCTAGACTTCCTTGGATTCCTTTAATTTCCACAGAGGAAAACGGCTTCTGAATTTTATTGAACACAGTTGAATTTTTATTTTCAAAAATCAAAACAGAAACATTTCTTGGCATCTGTTATGAGCACTGGGTGTTATTTGCTCTTTAGAGATAAAGCTGTTTTTATACAGGGATATAGCTTGTGGGGAAAAAAAAGAAGGGCCAAATATATTCGTACTGGGAAAGCTGCTCAACAGGGATATCACAGTCAGCAGAAAATATCTAGCCAACCTAATTCATCCCATGCTAGAATCCACTTAAGGCCAAGGAAATACAATAGATAATATATAGTTTCACAACACTGAACCAAATGCTGACATTAACTCGTTCATAGCTGGAATCCAACAACTTTTTTTCCATAGAAACAGTCAGCTCCAACAGGCACAAGAGCTTCAGCATCTCCTCACACCAAAGCGGAGATGGCAATGGCAAGAAATCATCTGCGTCTCGTGGCTAAATGAAAGCTTGGCTGTTCTTTATCTGAACTACCACCCAGATAGAATCACTGACAAAACACACCAAACTAACACCAAAATACAAAACAGAGGCAGAAAAACTGACTAGATAGAACTGTGTTATCACCATCATTCTCTTACTAAATCCAAAACACAGCCCTGTACCAGCCGCTAAGAGGAAAATTAACTCTGTCCCAGCCAAAACCAGGACAGATATGTAGGTTAAAATTTATAGAGGGAGTTTCCAGAAAGGAATAAAAAAAAAAATAAAAAGGCCGGCATAAAATCTGCAATTCAACTTTGAATGTCAGGGTTTTTTTTCTTGTAATTCACTCTTGGACATCACTCCAGCCCAAGCCATTTGCATGTAGGAAAAACAAGACAGGAAATGTAAGAAGAGGGTACCCATGTGCTATTCAGAGTAGCTCCAAATCTAGTGTCTCTGCCTTTGATTCAAGAAAGGGTTTCCTAAATTTAAGCCTGCAAAGAGTCAGCATTGCTCTTCTTTTGAGAGCAAGGATTGTGGGCTGTTTGAATGAATTCAATGCAAATATGAATAAGTTGCATTTACTCATATAACTGAATACAAAATCACTTTTCATGAACCCGAGATGTTTGGATGGGATTAGAATTTCAGATGCTTTGGAAGATGGCAACCAGTGCCACTTTTCACATATCATTTATTCAGGTATAGTTTCCATAACGTGACTTGTAATTGCACGTAAGTTCATATTTTCCATAAAGATGTATGCAAATGGAGCTCAAGACCTATTTAGAAGACTTGAAAAATTCATTGCTCTAGCGATAGCTTCACATTTGAGTGAATTTCATTCAAGTATCAGTGACCTTATTAATAGACCCAAACACTTCTGCTTTACCATTTTTACTAAACATGTATTGTTAACAGATAGGCTTTAAAAGTAAATCTTCAGAGAGAGTTCATCCTTTGAACTATCACCATGAAGCAATTCCCTCAAGAAGGAATGACACTTGCAGAGAGCACTTGCAAGAGCACATCCATCCCCCAGCAGAGCTGTCCGCAGAGGGATGTCCTGCCACCCACACAGGTAAGGCAGGGGGTGGATAAAGACCAGGAGATCCTTAAGCATTGGTTTAGTCACAGTCTTGAAAAGCTTCAGAGATCTCCCAAAACCTAAGTGCTCGGAGACCTGCACACCAGGCAGGCACCCATCACACACTCCCTTCCCTCAGGACTGATGTCACTTCTCTGGCCATGCTGTCCATTTATTCTTCCTTTTTCTGCTTTCAGAGGGTAACTCTGAATTATGGCTGCTGAAAAACGACTTAGAGGGTTTTTGCCTGATTTACATGATGCAGGTCTTTTGAGTATGAGAGCTGAACAGGTTAGTGAGGGTGCAGATAGCAGCTGAGGGATGGGAACTACAGCTGGCTCTTGGTGTGGGCACTGCACAGCACAGGTCTTCAGTAGGAAGTACAGAAAAGGACTCACATGTCTTTGAAAATAAGATTCATGGCAGATTTCACAGACAACAGCAATGACCATATTTTAGGATCTTAACTGGATAATCCTGTGCCCATTATAATTACAATTACAAAGTTAATTTTAATTACAAAATAAATTTCAACTTATTTTAGAGAAAGCACAAACACCTCTCTTCTATTCCCCAACTGAAGTTACTCTGTGTATTTATTTTTGACAGCTATTTTGCAGATTGGCTGTGTAGCTCTGGATAACAAGAATTTTGCCACTGACAGCAATGGAAGTAGTGACTATTTGTACACGATTTCAGTAAATAAAAATAGGGGGCTTTTTAATTAAAAACCTCAGATAATTTCCATAATATCTTTCAGAGCAGAACATTCAACTGTCTTTGTCTCAAACCAAGAATTTTCCTCTTTCTTTTCCCCCTCAATTCTCTCCCTTGTCCCACTGGGGGAGTGGGAGTGAACAAGTAGCTGTCTGGTGTTTAGCTGATTTTTGGGTTAAACCACGATTAGTTTCCACATCTGTGTTTCACAGGTAGTGAAAAATATTTTTGAAGCTTTATAAAAAGTTTATTATTTAACTTCTTCCTTCTTTTTTTTTTTAATCAAAGAGATAAAAAAAATTACAGTGGAAATTCACATTTTTTCCTTTTGCTTACCAAGAATAGCAAATTTTTAAAAAAAAGTCAAAAAGAATTGTTCCAAGGACTTCGTGGAAGATCCGTCACTCATTCCCAGTTTCAGCACAAGGAAATATCTTGTTATATGTCTCATTTTGAGGTTAAAGCAAGAGAATAAGCATGTGTAATAAAAACAGGTATTATTCATTACTCTATTGATATAGTTTGACTCCAACTTGCAAGCAAGAAAATAATAGATCAGACTGTACAACTGGAGTTAAAGTTTAGGTGAAACAAACACAAAATCACTCTGTTCCTCCCAAACTCTTAAGAATATAGATCTAACCAGGTCCCAAGCAACAGAGCAGACCAGGCAGGTTTGCTGCTGAGCAGAGGGGAAGGAGAAATGTAAGACTGCTCCTTTTCCACAGAAATTCAGATTACAATTTGGTCCTGAGCTCAGTACTGAGAAAGCATCCTTAAGGTATGGTACATGAGATTTTCAGCTGTCAGAACCCACTTCTCACTGAAATACACAGTAAAATACACTGCACAGCCCTGCCTCCACGGGCAGTCCCATGGAAGTGACCCCTCAGGGCCTCCCTGCACAGCCTGGTCCTGGGCCAGGGGAGCTGGGCTGCAGGGAGCAATCCACAGCGCTGGGCTGACAGAGAGTTTTTAGAGAGAATCATAGAGATTTTAGAGTAAAAGACTTTAAAACCATATTGCATGTGTTTTAGACATATTTAGTTATGTATTTTTAGAGAATAGCTACTGATAAGAAAGCTGAATTTAGACATGTGGTGATTTCCCAAATAGAGCACATGATAAATTCACAGGAACTGAGCCCTGTGTCATGTTCAGTGCAAACATACACGGCTTTTTCATTTCAAAATTCTGCAGAGCTGGGGACAGCCTCATTACTAGCAACACAGAATTTAAAAATGAGGAAAGGATAAGACACGAAGAAAACCATAAAATTTAAAAACTATAACTTCTGGAAACTTAAGGTAAAAATTTTAAAACTTACAAAAAAAAGTCCAGGAGAAAACTGAGAGGCTTTGGTCTTATGTTGTCGTAAGTCAGAGTGATTTGATTAAGGAACATCCCAAGGAAATGTCAGCAGGACAGCATACAGAGAGCAGAGCATTCTCTAGTAAGGGTACATGAGAATATTAAACACAATAGCCATTGCCTGATAAAAAAACTCAAGACAGACAAGAAATATCAAAAATACAAGCTGCTGTGGCAAAACTAACCCAGCCACATCATTCTGCAGATATCTGCTGTGTCTTACGAACGAAGAACAAGCCACTATTGCTTACACACAGCAAAAGAAGAGCTAGAAATACTGGAGACGAGAAACAAGGCCAGGATAAGCTAGCTAGAAACTTTTAAATGTTGCAATTCAGAACCTTCCAAAAAAAGTAAATCCTAAATATTAAATATGGTATGCATAGTCACCTCTTCGTTATCTAAAGAAATAAAGCTATGGGAAAAAAACAGTGATAGGCATCTATTTTTCTTTTCAGTGTTATCAAAAGAGAGCAGTCTAGCTGCAGGAATAAAAAAAAGGCCAGGATAAAAATCTGGAAAAATTATACTTCCCTGAAATAGAGAGGGGGAAATAACACTGCAATTCTGGCAGAGCAAAGGAAGAACAGCTTGGCCACCAAATGGTTTCTAGAGATACCGGAGACAGAATGGCCTTGGACTATCTGTAACACGGACTCTTTTACTTCTTTGGTTGTGATTAGTGCCAAAAACAGCTCTAAAGAGCCTGAAAAAGGTCTCTGTGAAGGTTAGACTCCTGAAAATAGATGAAAGCATCTGAATGGGCAAAACAACTCCCCAAAATTATGGACTATGTGGGAAAAGAGAGTAAAGAATCACACAGACAGATGGGTTCTGGAAGATTTATTTTATCTGATAAAGCAACAAACCCCAGTGCTAACCAAAAGGCAGAGAGGTTGTGAAAAGTACGGAAAGTACCTCCCATATTGCAGCTGGTCCTTTTCCCATAGCAATTGTCAAGGAGGACTAGGTTTTCGAAGCAGAGCTAAAGTGGGAAAAGACAGCAAAAATTGAAAGCCCTTAACAGTGATGAGAACAGTCATGTGAAGTGTCTGCTGTGTGGGCCAGAACTGAACTGACAAAGACTCATGATCAGAGGTTTAGGGAGCCAGGGGCCTGTGTGGGCAGCCCACTGTGCAGGGACAGCACACTGGTGTCCCCATGAGGGAATGCATTCTGACTTTACAGAGGAGAAGAAAAAGAGCATCTGATTACACACAGGGGAAGCTGCACCCAGCCCGCTGGGATTTCCAATGGCTGGTAATACAGTGGCATCTCTAGAACAGGAGCTTGTCTAAGCACCCCTAAAATGAATGTTATTTTGAATGCAGTAATATTTCAGATTTCTTTAAGTACTTAAGCAACACTTCAGCAAACTATTAGAAGTGTTCTGGATGAGACCAGATACTGTGGGGCATTCTTCCCACCCTGAGTACCTAGTGCTGCATAGTCCATTTGGCAAGTACAATTCATGCCACTCTTTTCCAATTCAGTGTTTATTTATGCTGTTTTACTATCTAGCAGACAATCTAGTACCACCATGTTGATGTGAGGCTTTTTAATGTCTTCTAGTTAGTTTGTTTAATTTTATATATAGTTTTATCTCACACAGGTTTTTTGGGGGGTTTTTTCTGCCTGGTGAGCTGTCCACAAAAAGAAAGTTTAGAAAAAGTCAGAGTCAACAGTCATTTACTAACTAAGCTTTCCGTATGTATCTTTTTATTCTAAGGACAGGGAAAAATGCGCTAAATTCAGATGTCACCATGTGGTCAGGGTTGAAAAATGTTGACCATTTCTTAGAATAATACTCGTGTTGTAGCTGTCCTATGTGGTCCTGTGGGGTTTTGTTTGCTGGTATGTTAGGAAAACAGAGATCCAAACATGAAACCTTTCTTTCCTCAATGTGGGTGTTCAGGAAGTTACATGCCTGTGAAATCCATAGGATATAATTGAAACAGTTTTGCAATCTAATGAGAGAGAACTCAAAATAGGGTCTTTGTGGTATTTGCACATTGAAAACAATTGGGAGTTTTCCCTGAAAAATAGCCAAGGACTGAGTCCCCAGAGCAATATTTTCCACTGCACCAAGTCTACACCAGTGTACCATCAGTCTCACTTAGGCCTCAAAAATAAAGCTTAAAAGAACACAAATGATATATATGCCTTGGGCTGAGCTTCAACCCAAGAGTAAATTTCCTCCAAAAGCAATTTTATGTTGCTTTCATCATCACTGGCAAAGATACTGCTTACAAACACTGTAAAGTGCTTTCCTGCTCAGAGCCCGATGGCAAGCAGTTCCTCTCCTAAGTTTAACCAAACAAAAGTAACAATAAAATATGGTTTGTACCCATCTGGGCAATTATCACTAGATGCTGGAAAGTAATAATAGTGTGTCTACATAGTAGATGGTCGCATTTCCAGAATGAAATTAAACTAGGTCCAGAACAGGAACTGGTTCTAACCACACAATAAAATTTAGCTGGAAGTTGAAAAATGCAGTTCAGGCAGGGAACAGTCGCCTTGTCTTAACTCTTGCTGTTTCATCTCTCCTGCTGCTCTGTCCCTGAGCCCTGAAAATCCTTTGGTGCTCTGCGGGGAGTTAAACAGGGTCCTTGCTCAGCGGCCTCCGAAAGCTCCTTATCTGCAGATCTGAGCACCTTCTTTTGTTACACTGGGCTCTGTTTGTTTCTCTGTTAATCTCAGTAGA
Source organism: Oreocharis arfaki (assembly GCA_013398015.1). Classification (NCBI taxonomy): domain Eukaryota; kingdom Metazoa; phylum Chordata; class Aves; order Passeriformes; family Paramythiidae; genus Oreocharis; species Oreocharis arfaki. The sequence goes on along the minus strand of VZRR01001962.1, from coordinate 174,051 downwards.
GTCTTGTATTCTTTTAGCTTTTTGCCCTTTCACGTGAGGGATTAACAGTGTCGCTTGCAGGCTTTGGCTGAGACCTGCGAGTACCTCTGGAAGGGCTGCTGCCCCCCTCCCCTCCGTGGCATCCAGCTATAGCAGGCCCCCTGAAATGATAAAACACACCAAGCCCCAGAAATTTTAATCTGCACTGACATTTCAATGGCAATCCTCAGGTGAACGATAGAGGCAGATGACAGAGGAGAGACAGGAATCTCCGGATGGTGGGACAGGAGTGAACTCCCAGGCACACTAAGCGAGTGAAAAGGTGTGGCAAAGGAGCAGCGTAGGTGGCAGTGGCAGAGCCATGCCGTGGGCAGGAGCAGCGCAGGAGTCGTGCTGTACACGACAGGAAGGAGCAGATGGCATCGCAGGTGACAGGGGACTCGGTGCGGAGGAGAGAGCTGCCTGGCAGGGTGTAGTCACTCACGGGGGGAAAGAGGGATGTTCTGGGGTGGCAGGGGCGGGATGGGCAGCAGATGAAGGTGGCTGGGTACCAGCTCTGCCAGCACGCTGCATCTCTCAGGCAATGGTGCCACACAACCTGCTGTGAAACACGGGCTGGAACAGCAAGGCAGTAGAGTGGGACCTAAATGCTGAGCTTCTAAGAGAAAATAAAAATCTTGTGACAAACTGAAAAGAGGTGAAAGGGGGTGAGTTTATAAGGCATTTACAAAGCCCTGGAAAATTTCAAATGCTGTGAGTACAATCAAAAATCGTTGCAGGGTCTGGATCCAAACCAGCAGCAATGAGAAGGTGTTACTGTAGTTTTACCATGGTAGCATATGTGCCATAGCTACACTGCAAGGAGCAGCACACCAAGAGAAATGTTTGATGTAGAATTTTTAACTTCTGTTTCACACTTATTTTCTGTTTAAAAGAACAGAAATCTGCTGTCAAGTAAGCTTATTCTTTCTCATGGAAGTTTATTTAATCTCCAGCTTTACCACAAGCCCTTCCCCTCCATCTCAAAATACACTCTTTCAATAAAGCAAAAATACTAATTTCTATTGCAAGGCATGCAGTTACCTCAAATAAGCATGTAGAAAAAGCACAGATTATTTGGCAGGGGGCAGGGAGGATTGCCAGCTTTTAAACCTTTCACATTTTCATGTTTTCTGCTTATTAGGAAATTAGAAACAAAATTATCAGTTGAAATTTAAACCTAAATGCTTTTGAGGCAGTTCCCTTGTCCATTTTTTCTTTACTGCTTTTACAACAAATCTGAATCTATTTGTTATTTCAAGTGTTGGCCTATTTTCAGCAGTGATTATGACGGTACCACAATGTGCAACTCGACATCTCCTCCTCTCCTCTCATTCAAAGTCTCCCAGGGCCCAGCCATTTCACACAGGCTTGCTTTAGGCATTTATTAAATATGCACCTTCCAGTAGGGTTTAAAAACTCCAACTAATCTCATCAGAGGCCAGAGACCTCCAGATATGTAAATCTACATCTGTTCCTCTTCAAAGGAAAGATTCTCCTGGATTACTCCAGGAGAAATGCATCCCACCCGGATATAGCCACTGAACCAGAGAAAAAGAACTCCCATGGCAAACGTGCCACCTCAAACTCACCAAGATCCAACGACAATGAAATTACACTTAATGTAATTCACTGTTAGCTTTAAGAAGCAATTAAGTAAAAGGCAGTACAGCACTTGCCGTAGGCTGTTGGTTCCAACAGGGGCCAGTGGAAAGAGGCATATAATGTTAAAATTGGTAACGTTAGTATTAACATAAGGATGAACTGTAGGTGGCTGCTAGACTACAGTGCTGTAAAATAGCAGAGTCCATTAACAAGCAGCAATCACCCTCCCCTTTTTTCTTTTTTAAAGTGTGCTATAGATGTTTGCCAGTGAAAGCATGCAGTAATAATTAACTGTCTATTAGCCTGTTTTATAAAAAAAAAAAAAAACAACCAGAATTCCCTCTCTTCCTCCCAAATACCCCACCAGCATCCTCACCTCCCCATACCGAGAGGGGAGATCAAATAATTTTATGAAAAATATTTCAAAGCTATTAGAGAGGGACTACACCTTTCACTGCAGTAGAGCAGTCTCACACCCAGCACATACAGGTCTCAAGTGGGAGTGAGCCCTTACTTAGCTTTTTACATCCCCTTCTGTATAATACAATTTTAAAGGTGAGCACAAAGGATTTTTCTCAGCACCCAGTCATGTTCTGTACATGTATGATGAGTTTCACATTACAATTAGAGATGCCTACATATAGCTAAAATATAGCCTTAAAAGAAATAAATTTGTAAGCCAGAAATTAACGTGACATCTAATGTATTTTTCATTCACTCATATCCCTACGGCTTCATTGAGTACAATTCAGATTCAGAATTCGACCACCACAAAAAAATAATCTGAATCTTCTATTGTCTCCTGTTTCTACATTTTTGTTTGAGGGATTTTTGGTAAGCTGCAGAATTTTTGTTTGAATCAAACAAATAAATACAGTCTATCTCATTTGGGAAAAAGATATGGGATGGTACACGCCAATATTTTTTAAAACACTCCTGAAATACAGCAAATAATTTCATAATTAAATCCTTTACTGAAGTTTCAGATACTTAAAATACATTTATATATATTTGTGAGATTCTGAAAAATTTCTTGGCTGAATACAGTCTGTACACTGGATTTCATATAACTAGAAGAGGCTGATGCAGTGATTTTACTATGCTCAAGGTTTATAAAAGCACAGCTTTATGATTAAAGGGTTTGAAGACTTTTTAAATTTTAGTTATTTACTGAACAGGCAAAATGTAGCAACTACAAAGATGTGGGGGACATATCTCCTGAAAAAGACAGAAAAGAGGTGAAAACTTGTTTTGAAGAGTGAAATACATTTTAAATGACTTAAAATAAAAGTTCATGTCTAATGAAGCCATCACATAAAAAGTGAAACTCATATGCTCAATTACAGCTTATATTTTTCTCACAGATAAGATCTGAGTGAACTCTTTAAAAGTCAACATTTTCTGTCTTAACAACAGTTCTACCTCTCACATGGCAAACAAACTACACAAAAAGGAGGGAAAGATGAAACAAGGGATATGGGCAGTGTGAATGGACCTAAATCTTTTAATTAACACCCTCTGAAAAGCACACTCTTTCTCCACCAAACTAATAAAAAGTGTGAGTGTGGGGTCTTTGTTGTTGCTCAAGCCTTGCCTGTGCTCTAAGGAACTGAGGAAAGGCTAATCAGGGTTATTTAAAGCCACTTTCTACTTGCCAGGCTCCAATATCTCATTAATTCACTCTTAGTTGGCATCATTGTCTGATGGTGCTTGAAAATCACCAAAGAAACAAGGATTTCCCCTAATCCTGTCCATCAGAGGTAACTCTCTGGAAGACGACACCACACCACAGTATGTAGGACATGGAATACAAGTGTGCACATAGGGAAATACCCTGTTTTCATGCAAACTACTGTTCTCTGTGGCTCAACACATACCTGACAAATCTAATGAGAAGATGCCTGTTTAGGCCTGAGCTTTATAATAAAAAGAATAGATGTTATCATGATAGTGTAAAGAAAACATCCTGAGTAACTAATCTTTGCTTGGAACTGTTGCCTGGTTTCTTTATCCATATTTGTAAGGGCTTGACACAAGCAAAATTAATAGGTGGTCATGTGCATATTTGTGTGAGAAAAGAGAGAAGGTTTTGGTCATGGTCATAGGGCAGAAAAGCAATCACTTCAATGACTTTGTTGTCATAAACTACAGCATTCAGTTAAAGACAAGGATTCAGATCTGGAATATTTGTCATGGAACAACTCTAACCCCAGGGACTGGAGCAAAACCTCAATTATACCAGCATGAATATCTTCTTCAACTGAGCATCATCTCTGTCATGTCCAGAGGCAGCTGAACTGAGCGTTAGTTAACTTTCCAAGAAGTTTCTCCTCTGTAAAAACCAGCCTTTATTGCCCACTAATACTGAAAACAACACCTATATCCAAATGATGTTTTAAACCATGCATGAGCATCATGTCACCGCGCTCCCTCCCCAGTGGTTTCTATGATTCACCTTTCTATGACCAGGTCAGGCCACTCTTGGGGACCAGTTGCCCTTCAGACCTAACCCTCTTCACATTGCCCCAGCTTCTTTTTAATTCCTGGAAAGGGAACAAAATAAGATTCCCTTACAAGCTGGCTGCAGTGAAACAGCTCAGAAAAACCACAGCTCCCAGTTCAGTATCATAAATACTTAAATGTTTTTGTCTTCTGACATTTTACTTATTTTGTAATGTATATCTTTGCCATTTGATTTCTTATTTTTTATTAGGTATAAAGCAAAGTTGAGTTAGAAAGGATGTTGTAAAATTTCCATTATGGAGTTGTAATCCAGAATACCCAATTGTCACGGCCATACTTATCTTTTCATGAATATTTACTACATATCCTAAACAGGAAAGATTCAGATGTTTCATTGTATAAAGCACCTTCAAACTCTTCTAAGGAAGTGCATGTCTTCAGCCCACAAATTACCTTTATAGTCTTCCAAAACCAGGCTCTCTCTTCACTGTTGTATTTTACGGTGAATCAAAAATTCAGGAAAAGCACGTGTATGATTCATACTGTAAACACAGGTGAACCATGATAGAGGCAACATGAATTACCATAAGCCCCAACATCCCAGTTCAGATGCCATTAGCACTGGATTTATTGCTGAGCTCAGAGCTCTCAACACCATTGATGGTACATATGTTCACAGGTTATAGTTCATGGAAGACACACGTGAAACAGGGGAGCGTGCAGCCATCTCTCACTGACCTAAATTTCTCCTGTTTATATTTTATCCTGCACTGCTACAATAAAAGACTTCTAGAGTTAACAGCAGACAAAATCAACAATTCATCAGCAATCGAGTGTAGACAAGCGGGGCAGTGGCATTGGTTAGTGCTGCTATCACCGTGCTCTGATACTTTCTGACAGCCTTCGATATTTCCTCTGTATCACAGACAATTGTCCCAGAATCCAAACTCTTCATTCAATTTTTCACATTTCTAAGTGCAGTCTCACTTTTAATCTATATCTTTAGAAAGAGCTTACTTTGTCTCATGCATTTTATATGCCCTTTACTATTATGGGGAAGGAAAATGTAAGTATTGATTCTGGACCAGGTAGGTTTACTGAATCACAAAGACATATGCTGAAACTGCAGCATAAAATGTATTCTATAAAACAAAGTGAAATAAGTGGAAAATGATTGCAGCACAAATTGTTTATGAATCCCTATAGAACACAGTGTTGTATAAACCAAAAGGGAGAGAAGCCCTTATATCAAGCAGTATACCAGCTAAATAATACAATTTTTCCTGCACCTGATAAAATCAACACACAAATAGGAAGACTATGACACAAAAATTTTAATTAATAGCTAGCCATGCATACCACAGTGTATGGGCCTGAAATTTTTGCCAAAGAAAGGTAGTGGCTTTAAACTTTAGATATTGGGAACTATTTTATAAATCTTCTTAAGGTACATGGTTTCATTAAAAGATCAGTTAGTATTTGCATCAAATCCAAGGAATGCAGACTACAGAAAAAAAGATTTCACACTTAGTTTGAAATCTCCAAGTTAGCTAGTGGTGAAAATATGACAGAAGTAAAAAATACTAACTTTTTGTGTAATTGTGCCATAATAAACATGGGTACAACAATTCCCCATATAAAATGAGAATCCAGTCAGCAGACTAATGTAGATAAATGTGAGCTTTCTATTCTGCTGGACACCTCACCTTATTTTATATTAAAATGCTACTTTATTGCCACTGCTGTGGTTGTGAAATGTCACCAATTCTCTGGCTAATTAAAAGATGGGCAGCAGATTGCCATTAATGAGATTTGGCTTCCACAAATAAGGCTCTCTTGGTGTGTGGCTGTGTAAGTCAGCTAAGAGAATCAGACCTCCCCTTAGATGAAGGGAATCTGTACAGATCACATCGAAGTAAATCTAAAAGTAATCCGCTGTATAAAGGAATGAGCTTTTTGCAATTGTATTTCTGAGTGTATGCAGGGGTCTCCCTTAGGGTTTTGCAGCCACAAAGATATCACACTCACTTGAGCTGGGGTCTTGGAAGAAATACATAGCCAACAGAAAACAAAGATCTAGCTTTCAGGTCTGCTGTATATGTATATGACCACATAAAAAAGCCCAAACCTAACTAAAGCTATTCTTCACCATGCTTCAGTGGAGATGGAGGAGAAAAAAAGAGATACTAACATAAAAAATTACCACTAAAGAACTTCTCTTAAGACTTTTATCCCCAGTAAGACCTTTATTCTTCTGACCTTTTTCAAGATCAAAAAAGATCAAGAGGTGAAAGAGCTTGATCTGTTGTGTGGTAATGACCCTATTTTAGCAAGTTACTAGCCCATTAGAAAAAAAATAAACAATATTCATCTCTTTTAACAACTCTTGCCTAGAAAGGCAAAAAGGTACAGGTTCAAACCAAACTCTGCTGACTTCAGTGAAATTTCACCCAGCCTCCTGTGGCTTGTACTGAGGCAGTGTACCATCTTCTCCTTCTGGAAACCCACTACTGCCAAAGCCTGCTGGAGAGGAAGCCCCAACATTCTGCACTCAAAGAGCAGCCAGAATGATCCAACCCATCGGTGCCCCTTCTGCATGCCAGGACAGGAGTTTTACATGATGGATTCCTCACCCTCTGGCTATTACCCAAATCCTGCATTCACAGAGGATTCTACCCAAGAAAGGGCACCCAGAGGTGCTCCCTAGGATGTGAAGATTTCACTTCAAAGCTGGAAAAACTCCAGTGGAAATTTCACAGGGGTTTGTTGGGGGGCATATGCCTGTATAAGTCACTCTTGAATTTATAAATGTGGTATTAATCTCTGGAAGAGATTTTTCTAGTCAAGCTACCCCTTGAAGGAATTCAGCTCAAGATCCTTGGAGTTGTTTTTCCATTCTCAAATTTTAAACAATTCTCAACAAGACAAACACATGCATAGGATGCCAATCCACATGCATCAAACATAGGCCAGCAACTGTCTCCACGGGCTGAGAAAAATTTTACGCATCATCTTGTTACTCCTTCATTTTCCATTAGGTGGGATAAACACTTGTTGGATCATCAGAGAGCAGCCACTGTTTGAAACAGATCTGCCAACACAGGCTGCTGGGCAGAGCTCAGATAACAATTCTTATTTTCCTAATCTCTGCAATACATATTTTTATATATAAATAATTCCTTATATATATATGTATGTATGTCATGTTTATCTATATATGACATAAAATATACATGATCTGCACATATAAAATTCAAATACAGACCTTAGAACTGATAAATACAGACTGCCATCCCAAGCCTTCTCAACAGCTTTCCAATGCGCCTTTGTGCAGTTGTGTTTGACAACAGTCTGAGCTGCAATTTGAGAGCCTGAAAGTTCAAAGTCATGTCAGAGTTTCAGTCCCCTCTTTCTTTCTCTCTCCCACTTATTTGAATTGTTTCTGTTTTTGGTCTTTTCTTAGGAAAAATGTGTTTCCAGCAGCTAGCTCAGGGGAATGAGTTATGTTCTCTTCCCAAATCTGCAGAGAACTTTGTCTTGCTTACCTCATGCATAAAATAAAATCAGAATTGCAGTCACTGGTTTTAGAAACAACGGATTTCTAGAAGTACTTTGATGTGCATAGGCTCCATATATGACATATTTTAATAGTTTAAAAATAAACAGCAAACTATAGAAACAAAACACATTCAGAGAAGTATTTTAATTAGAGGCACTTTGGTGTCCACATCCAGGATACTGAAATTCCTAGGAGGCTGCTGATTTGATATACAGCATACGTCTATGACAGACAGAAGGATCAATAAATACACGCTTTTTTCCTACCATACAAACCTTTTGTTACCTCTCCCCCAGTGCACTCAGAGAACTTCCCTCCATCAGATAAGCTAATCTCCAAGTGATACCAACATAAAAAGTGAAGTTTTTTCTTGCCTGTATTATGACTCATCCATCATTGGTTAATAGTTTCAATTTAGAAGTGCAAAAGGAAATACTGGCCACAATGGATATGGTTTTAATTTGAGATTTTAATTTTAATTTAATTTGAGAAACCTTCCAATTAATAGGATAACTTAATTAAAATATCCATGTAAGGTCCATAATATTAATTTAGTGGTGAAAATCTACAGAAACGCAAGATTGAATTCTTTTTAGTGTACGAAAGTAACATCAGTGACTTTTAACAAATATCCTAAACAGTCATTGTTATTCAGAGAATGGCTGCAAAAATTAAATCCAGGCAGAATTATGACAATTTTAGAAGTGTTGGGCAGCTCAGCCTTGTTGGACACATACCAAATATTATTCAAAATAAATTCATGTGTTTTTACCAATCTTTCATATATATAAAAAAAATCCTGTATTTCCCCACAAACGTCTAACCTTTGGCCACTCTTTAGTGAAGCTGCATTTTCTACAGTGTACTCTTGGAGAACAAAGTAAAACAGCAACTGGCAAAGTTTTTGAACATACTACTGGAGGGAGGCTCAAGGAGCCAAAATCATTATTTTTGTATGGAGTGTTTCATACCAAACACAAACACTGGGGGGTCTTGACTGAACTCCTTTGCCCTCCTGCCGTTTATGCCTGTGATATTGGGCAATTACACAGCTTTGGCTGAAATAGTATGTTGGATAGGAAATTTCTCACTTATTGGGGGGTTTGGACTGCACTTGTCAACAAAAATGAGACCATATAGTAATCCTATTGAATTTAAGGGGCAAATTATCTTTCTTCTCTCCTAAGATCTAGCCACCTTCTGTTTTTTCCTTCCCTTAAATAGGATACACTTTGCTTTATGCAGTTTGAAACTTAAAGGAAACCCACATCCCAAATTAATGTAAAACTACACCACAAGTAAGAGCTATGGCTGAATAAGTCTGCGGGAGTTGCAATTAATGAGACTTGGCAGTGGCTTTTGCCAGCATGCTTATGCTACTGCTGAAACACACACACACACAGAGGCACAACACAGCCTTGCACATTGCAACAGAACTATAAAGGACAGGTTCCATTAATCAAACTACTTTTCTTTTACCCAATACTTATTCCAAATACATTTGCATATTAGAAGGATTCCCAAAGATGAAAGAGCTTTGTCTAATCTTCTTTAAGATATCTTTTAGGAAAAGTTTGGGGTTAACCTTTTTTCTCTTTTGTTTTCACTTTTAGACAAGAGCTCTTTATGTGAAATTTTGTGATTTCTCAACAGATTTCTGTCTCATTTCTACTCTACACTAAAGTCTTTGTTCTAATACACATATACACCTCTAGCGGTATCACACAACAGTAATATACACATAGCTATATAACTCTATATACTTAGTTCTTTTCTTGCATTCCCATTACTCCTAAGATAAGCAGAGATTTTTAAGCCATCTTGCCTTTAGCACAGAAGTTTACCTATTTTAGCTCCCAATGGAGAAGTATGATTAAGAACTATTGAAACCCTCAAGTTTAACAACTGGATGTTGCACTCAGTCCCATGGTTTAGTTGACATGATTGTGTTCAGTCAAAGGTTGGACTCGATCTTGGAGGTCTTTTTCAACCTTAATGAATCAATAACTCAGTTGTTCCACTCCACCTTTTAATTAGGACATGCCCAGCGAAAATCCACTGGGCACTCTGCAGGTGGCTTTCTGTGTTACAGCTAAATCAAACCCCACTCTTCTCAAGGCCAGTGCTATCAATTTCACTAGGAGCAGCACTGAACCCCAGCATCCCCACTGCCCTCCCTGACTGCCCTCACATATTACCCAAGAGTTCCTCAAGGCCTGTGATAGATCCTCGTTTGATATCATTTATTTGGTAAGTGGGAAGGCAAGGGATTTTGAGTTGTGTCAGTGAGGAAGGCTTTCATAGCTTTCTGCTAAGAACAGTCACCTGAGAAAAAGAGTTTGTGCCCTCCATAAACTGATCTCCAGGCAGGCTGAAGGGCTATTCCCAGGAAGCTGGGGGGAATAACAAACTGGTTTGTGGGAGGTTGTTGGCCTCTATTTCCCCTGCTGTTCTGCATCTGCCAGAGGCTGTGAGCTTTCCCCACTAGGGCAGGCAGTCTCTGAGAGGCCAGTGAGTGAGGAACAGCCACCGAGGTCATGGAGGCTGCCACCACCTTGGCCTCCCATGGAGCTGATTAATTAGCACCACGGCAGTGCCAGGCGCTCTGTGCCAAGCCACAGTTAGGCAACACACTGACAAATGTCCCGGAACCAAACGTGTACTTTTCAAACACACAAATTAAAATGCAGATTAGCTTAGCGTATCAGCAGTGGTATAATTGCTGTTTTAGGAGAAAGGCCAGCAAGACTACAGATAACTGCCCTGTTTTCTCATTGTTCTCTTTCAATAAGAGTCAACTTTGCAATTAAACAACTCCCTAAAAACACATATTGAAACGAATCTCACTCTGTTAGTAGGTCTGAGCGCTGGCTTTGTGCCCTATGGAAGGAAGTTACTAGTCTGCAAGCAAGGCATTTTAATACTTACAGATACACACTTTAAAGGCAGTCATTGCCATACTTTTCAAGTATCTTTTCAGAAAAAAAAATAGAGCATTGATTGCTTTTCTCTAAATGTGAGAAACAATACTTTTATTCTTCATTATGCAATGATAAGGCAAATGAAGAGCTATGTCAGATGATATAAGAGCAATATTTCTCTAAATGTGTAACTCATTCTGCCCATATAATCACGTAAGTCTTTATGAAGTACCTCAGCAGTGAAAAGCTATCAACATCCACAGGCTCTCTTGGTTTAAAATATCATACTAGAAAAGCAAATCATCACTTCCATGACTATAACACAGCCCAGCATTACTTCAGCTTTATAAAGTTAATACAAAGATAAAGTGGTGATAACTAACATGATGGTGGCAGGTCTGATTGTTTGAAGGACACTTCTTTTCTTCTTTTGATGATTAAATGTAGATGTTTAAAACTCTTTTAGAGATGGCTCAAAAAACTTTAATCTCTTTCCCACCCTGAATTCTTAAACTATCTGTCATGATGTCTTTATGGAGGAACCAGTAACTATAACAAACAGCAATGCCATAGAGAACATATCTGTTGGAAACTCAGCACTGAAATAGGCAGAGACCAATTCAGTCTATGCATTGTCCGCCAGAACCTGTCCTCCCGAATTTGGTGCTGAATCAGTTGTAATGAGAGAAAGGACAGCCACTTACTGATTCATCCCTTTTGCTATCTAAAATAAAGTTTATGTATTTATAAATGCAACAAAATACATCAAACTATTGCATTCTGCCATGTTTTATGTAGCTCCATGTGATTTTCTGCAGAGTATTCAAGTAGCCAATTTGCAAGTAGAGCAAATATTTGCAGTATTCAAGTCACCATCTGCAAACGGTTTGTAAATATTTTACCTTTTAAAACCCATGAATTTTGTTGACACTTATTGCTCTGCCAAATTATTATTATATATTTTTTAAATCAACAGAGAAATGCAGAATAAGATCCCCACACAGTTGCAAGCTGGTCTGAAAGGCAGTGAAAGGTCTGCAGCTAATGAATATCAATCCACCCCCGCCCCAGCACTACTGCAGCCTGACATCCCAGACTTCCAGACACAGGACACTTCATGGAATTTTCAGTATGTTTACCTTCTCTTCTTTGCTTTTACGTAATATTTCATCTAGAAAGTAGATAAGAAGGCAAAGAAAAGCATCCACATAGGTACGTGACACTCTCCAAGCCAAGCCAAGCCCAGGGGAACTTACAGGGTTTTATCTAGTCAACACCACTAGACCACAGACAACAGATGGAAGCGAGAACTGAACCTGATCTGAAGTCCTAGAGCTGTATTGAGATATAAAGGAAATAATGTAAAAGTGGCGACTGGCCTTTAAATTATTTTATTCAGCAACAAGTTTTCCTATATCAGAAAAATACTGAAACAGATTCCAAAAGGAAGAAAAACAGAGATCTTAGTCTGTGAAACCAAATAGGGACACTTTGGATATTTCACCCCCAAACAAACTATAATCTGACCCTTCTAGCTGTGAGGAATCTGTTCTAATCAATGTCTGATATGGACATGTTGGAATAAATTTTCTTTTGCTGCACTACTTGCGCTTGTGACATCCAGTTAAATCTTAATGTTGCCAGTGGGAAAAATACATCTTGTGTACATCATGATTTGCTGAAATTTCAGAACACCCTAAAGTGGCCAGAGTATTAATAACCCTGCTTTTAAGGACTAAATTAGTTTGTCTTCATGTGTTGCTCCAGCAACAGTGTCCCCTCTGTTTGTAAAGGTAGAGTGCCTTGCTACTAGCACTTGAGGGGAAAGAAAAAGCTCGAGTAGCTCATGCTGGGGGTCTCCCCCTTCCCTGCCCTCACAGAACCCCTGCTCAAACACACACAGCTCCCAGGGGACAAAACACACATGCTAAACACTTTATAAAGCAGTGAGCAATGCAATGGCTTAGCATGGACCCCAAGTAATGCTTTGTGTAACTTCACCGATTTCAGTGGAATTAAACCAAGGTGGCTTTTGGCATGACCAGTCCAGCAGCACAGAGCAGGCTTTTATTCTGAGGTCCTGGTTTTGCTGGCACAACGGGGCAGTTCACAGACCACAAGGAATAGCAGCTGCAGTGAGGGGGGGCTGTCAGCACGGACAGGACCAGGATGAAGGATCAAACAGGAGCTGAAGAATGCCTTGTTTTTACTGGTGCATTAAAAACATAAATAAATCAGGCAGTGTATAGCTTACAACCATACAGCACTGCTGCCTGCCTTAACGTCTTGGTGGTGTGCTTTAAGAGTATTCATGTTATCACCTGATCTTTTCTACTTACCATAATAATTAATGTAGGAGCAGTACTCCGAGGGACCAGCTCCAAGGCCACAGAGGGTGAGAAGAAAGAGCATGTTTCAAGAGGACTCCTTTTCTCAAATAAATAAAGAGGTACTCGAAACCCATATCAAATATCTAAAGCTGAATTTAATAACCCCTTTTTACAGACCTTTTTTGTTTTCCATTGAATTATGCAATATTATCTGAAAAAGTAGCATCTATAATTAACTGACAACAGGATTTGAATTAAGTAAGAGGAAATGGTGATAAAAAGCATGTTCTTTATCCCTCAAATTTAGTGAATTTGTACTTAAATAGAGGCTGTGGGGAGACAGGAGCACAAAATTCTCTATCCAACGTGTAAGTGTGTACAACACCTGTATTTTTTTCTTTCCTGCTAGTCTGAAGTACTGTGTACATAGATTTCACTCATATCCCCAAAAGTCAGCTTTTAGGGAGTAGAAATAGCAGAAATAATTTAGCATAATAGTGCCAATTTTTTTTTTTTTTTTTTGCTATGCCTTGTTGCCTCCAGTGGCATTGTCCCTACTGGATTCCAATGCTGTGGCAAGAGCTCAGCTCTGCTCTGCTTCCTCCTTATAGCAACTTCTCCCAGGCACAGCCCGACTCTTCTGCCCCACCACCCCGGGTGGGAATGGCAGCCCTAGCTCTGACAGACCACTGGTGCAATGGTGACCTGCCTTCCCACTGACACAGGAACTGCAAGAGGCAGTAACAGGCAGGTAACCCATCTCCCAAACATCACAGAGGAATTCCTTGCTAGAGCATGTCATCCCCGAAAAACAGAAGAGCGTCTCTTTCATAACGAATTATCCATAATGAATAATCTGGCCCTGCTGAGCCCCTTCCTTCCTGAAGTTCTGCTTTTATAAGAAAGCATCCCCTTTGAAGTTCAAAGAGTCAGAATAAATTATATTGTTTAAGAGAATCAACACTTATAGTCATGACTATAAGTGACTTATAGTCATGCAAAATTCTCTAATGTAGACTAGATTCAAGAGACTAAGGACAAGCACGTTTACTTTAATCCAGAGGAAACTGTATGAAGTGGCTAAGACTTTACTAAACATTTTTGCAAAGCTGTAGTGAGGGTTTCACTCCTTTTGCTCCTACAGCTTTGTCAGTCTCCTCTTTCTCACTCCTTACCTCTGCAGAAGTATGTACCAGCATACAGCCGCCTCTTCAAATTACTTGGTGCAACTCTATGAGTGCAAAGGCTACAGATCACTTACACAAACTTTTCTGGTGATTAGCAGTACAGGTTGCCATAAAAAGCAGACAGCTTCTGGTACAGTGAGCTAATTATGTGGTTACTACAAAATAATGGAAACAGAAAGTAATTACGCTGTTGTAGGCATTACTGCTAACATACCATCTCTTGTCTTGGTAACATTGCAGATAATTAGCTCATGTCACTACACTGGTATTTTTCTCTGTGCAGTTTTGCACCTCAAAAAAGGTAGAAAAGTTCCATGATTAATAACTACTCCAGAAAGTTTATAAAAGACGCAACTGCTCAAGAGACAAAGGACCACTGAAGCTTCAACTGGCCAAGAGATCAAGTACCAGCAACAAATGCACTCTGTGATGGAAAACCTGATTAAAATTTCTCAAAGAAATCATTATGGGTGAGAAACTAATTGAAAGACCTCCCTCCTGCCAGAGCTTTGCTAGAAAGAGAAGACTTCAAAGGCATAGAGGGAGAGCTAATGTTTTCACACTTAAAACTGAAAAAAGGCAATCCTCATATTTGTGTTTGTTCAGTACACACTTCTCAAATGTTGCCCCCTCACGCTCTAAATCTGCTGGGTGGAAGATCTAAACCTTGAATATACAATGCACTTTAGCTAGGGTGTATGGTGCTATTCTTCCATGCTGTGTGCCTGCCTATTCATGTGCTTTTATTCTTTATTCTTCAGACTGATATATAGTAAACAATATGGTTAGCCACTTAAAATTCTCTAGGTTATTAAAATGTGAGTAGCATTTTTTTTTCCTCTCTCCTGGATTTCATCTGGAACCACTACCTAATTAATATCCAGAACCCAGCAGGAATCTGAATAATAATAAAAAAAAAAAAACTTTTGTTGTTCCTTGAATAAATCTGTGTAATTTAAACCATAATCATGGGGATTTCATCAAAAGTAACTCAGTTCTTCCAAATCCCACACCATCGTTACAAACAACTTTGTAGTGCAATTTCCAAGGCAAGATATCTCTTCACTTTCATACTTTAAAAGAAACATTTCTAATGATAGCAAGGATGCATTTTATATGTAAAAAGCTGGGATCTGGATGGTTTGAACACAATGTACTTCCCCGTATCTTCTACCAATGCATACACCATACTGTAAAGGATCAATTCATACAAATCCTTCCCTCTCTCAAAGACACATTGTCTTATCAGTCGAGAGCTAAGGTGCAGTTGGAGTATAATGTAAGTCCATTTCTCACAAGCTTAGAGCTTAAGCACTTTGTTATTGGTTATTAGGGCTGGACTCCTAGAGATAAACCTACAACTACTGTACACCAGTGAAGGGCAAATAAGCAAAATCCCTGACAGAAGTCTGTTGTAAAATGATGAATAAGCCTCCTAAATTGCCATAAGGCGCTAGTCACAATGGAATTGTATTTGTCAGACATGCATTGTAACCCTAAGGTTATCATAGTAGGCCAGCAGATACAGGAGGAGTGCTTAACACTATCACCCCCTAATCATATCTCCTACAGGCTAAAAACTCTGCAGGGAGCATTACCACTTAAAGAGGTGGTAGTGTTTCTATGGACTGAATGCAGACAGCATTTGGTAGAGAGAAAAAACCTATAGAAAAGACTGACAGATATATTCACCCAGGCTGCTCACATGTACACCCCAAATTGAGATATAAAAAAAAATCCTTGCAAATCATATCCCCAAGGCTAGGGTTCTAAATAATAAAATACTGTAGATTACTACTTTATTAGTTTTTTTAAAGCTTATGAAAAATTATCTTTTGCCTGTGGAAAGACATTTTATCTGAAATTATAGCAACTCCAACAGTTTTAAGATATCAAATTTAGAAGCTAAGCAGCTGTAGGAAATAGATGATATTATACCCTATTCTTGCAAACTAAATTCTCAAGTTCTAGTCCCCCTATAAGTTATTTAATTGTATTTATCTTAAGCTTGACTAACACTGATGTACATTGGAAACCATGACTAGCTAATATTCTAAATCCCATTTATTACCAAATATGGCCAAAAACATGACAAAACTCTTTTTCCCCATTGGAAAATAATAACTCTTGCAGAAACGTTTGCCCTCAAAACCCTCTGACTGGAAATGATGCCCAATTATCAGACACATACAAGTGAGTGAAAGCAGCTCCAAAATAGTCCTCAGCCTGGTGATTAGGACATTCCTGCAAGAAATACGAACGTTGTCTCATGATTCAGAGGAAGAAACTGAGCCTGGGTTTCCCTGCAGCCCAGATGAGTGTTCTGGTCACCGGGCTGTGCTGTCATTCTGCTCACTTGCTCTATCCCCCCCTGCCCATGGCCAGTAGGACATTCAATTATTTATACCAAGTGGAACAACTCCAACAGGAGAGATTGAGGCACATTGCATGCACCTGCTCTTCCATTCGTATTTTGCACATTAATAAAAATTTCAAAAGCTTGACTCTTTTAGGACAAAGGATCATTTTCTGGCCAGTCCTATGTATTATGTGACAAAAGAGAAAAAAAAATTGTCACAGCATTTGTAATAGTGTATTTCAGCTTTTCCACTGTTGTTTATAAATGTGTGCACTTACAAACACATGTAAAATGTGGTAAATCTTCAGATAGGAGAAAAATAAAGATTAAGCATCTCTGATCATTTTAAAACACGTAAAATAAATAGAATCCTTATTCCCTTAACTGAGCACTAGGTAGTTCTCATTCTCATTTCAAGGATTATCAGCCCAATAGTAGCATTTTCATTTTTAAATATTAGGCATAATTAGGCATCAAATATAGCAGAAAGAGCAAAATACAAATACATTCAATGAAATGCACTTTAAAGAATCCATAAATAGAAGATGAGGGACTGCTGCATTAGAGCAGATTTAAAGTACAACCACATACGATAATAAATAGAAAAAAGGTAGAGCTATGCATTACAATGCTTCTGCAATCTTCGTGATGATTTAGAAAGCCCTTTGAATTCATTCATGCTTAGGCAAACAAGAAATTTAAATATCAACAGTTTTGCAGTGATACAGCAACACAGCATAAATGCTGGTTTTGCTGAATGCATGAAGACATAATTAAAAGCCCAGTTTGGGGTTTTCTTTATATGATGTCTTTAACTTAGAGTCATTCATATGGACCTCTAGTGCTTGATGTCACTATATATCTCCTTTGGATTTCCTTCCTGTAGAGTAAAAACAAAATCAACCTCCTTCACTCAAAATATCAAACAAGTAACAGAACACCTCAAAATTTTTCCAAAGAGAAAAAACATGAGTTTCAATATTTGTGAGATTAAAATCACACAGAAAAAGTGATATGGTCTCACTAACACAATATTGCACAGCAGATCTGGCTGCAGGTACAAGAAAGTTTCTTGTCCTCAGGAAGGAAAATTTTCTTCTACTAGGCCATGGAGGGCAAGAAAGGCAGAGCTCCCTTTTTCCTGATAAGTAGCTCTCTTCCCTTATCCCATGCCCCACTGGCTCCACTGCAATTTAATATCATGAAGATTTAAACCTCTGGAGATGGTAGTGATGCTTTTCAGGAAAACGAGCCCACCTTTTGGCTCTTCAAGCCAAGAACTCACTTTCACTGATTGCTTGATTTATAGTGCAAAACCACTTATTGCAATTTACACAAGCACTGCTATCACTCTCTCTTGGTCTAGTAAAACCATTGTTTAAGTACGAGTAACAATGGGGTTTTGCCACGGAAATTAGGATGTTGCTGTTCCCCATTTAGAAGGAAAGACTAAGGCTATCGAGAGAAGTAAAAGGATAAGACAAAGAATTAAAAACTGTATATCAAGGAAAAATTCCTTGATACTTGGACACTGAGCATCCAACCAAAGTTTTTCTACATTTAATTTCTAGGTTTACACAAACTGAGACAAAGCACCTTCTCTCTAACATGTTGCAATTCCCCATGTAGGCAGACAAGCATTTAATGTGATGCGCAGTGTGAACCCACCCATAGCAATACCTCTATATTACTATGAAACATTCTTTTCCCTTTCAGTGAAAGAACCAATAAAACCTCTCACACAAGCTGAACATCTCCTATTCCTCCTTTTTTTTTTTCTTTTTTTCTTTTTTAAGCTGCATTTGACAAGCAGCCAGTTTAAGCAGTTAAAGTCATTGCTGAAGTGGCAGGCAAGTAGATAAAAGCTCCCTGTTTGGAAAAGCTGGGAAAGATTTTACAAGGTGCTGCGAACTGCTGGCATTGCAGTTCCATTCTAGAGGGACTAAGAATGAGATTGCAAAAGGTGGGCTATAGAACTATGAAGAAAGGCTTAGGAAAGAATCAAACTTTCCTGTATGATAAAAAAATACAAGAATTGCCTTACAGCTGAGGAATAAGCAGTCTGGGATGTACAACCTATACCAGAGTAGCTTGTTCTGCACTGCAGATACATGAATAGCAGCCATTAAAGTAACTTTTGAGGCTTTAACATCTGGGATCAGCAATGGCAGATCATATTTTCTTTTCTGTTCAATCCTGAATTTACAAAAATCTTCCTCCAAGTTCTCCTGGTCATTCCACCAGCATCTAGCTCCAACACACACACAAGTCACCCAGCCTTTCTGAATAACCACAGCAAGTCGACTTGCACAGGAAAACCGCTTGAAGAACTACCACCGACGTCAGTGATAGCTGCCAGTACTATGTTCTAATGGACGATGGTGCTGTTTTATGCAGGGCATCAGCTGTCCCACACCTACAGAGCTGCTGAGGAGTCCTCCGTTGGAGCCTTCCTTGCCACGGGACACGCAGCCTTCACCCTCAGCAGTGATGCAAAACCTTCACAGCCAGCGCAGAGAGGCACGCACAGAGTGGCAAGCACACAGTCCCACCAGTGCCCCCGGCACTGGCGGGAGCGACACCGAAGCGTCCCCACCACAGCGGAGACTGGTTTGTTTTCCAGGCGCGGAGCAGCAGATGGCACTGTCCGCTGTGCCTCGGCGCCGAGCGGGCTCCCCGCGGGGGGCACCGCAAGAGACGGAACCTCGGCGTAAACTCAGCCCCAAGGCCAGCCAGGCACGGCCAGAAACCGGCCCGTGATGTTCACCCACAAAGAAAAATACTTGTCTCAACACTGTACTCACGTATCACAGCCACAATTTTCAGTGACTGCTCATGGGCTGGGTTCAAATCATTCCGCACAATTACTCCCCAGAGGAGGCTGTACCAGGGATGGGTGACCAGCTCTGCTGGTCTATCTAGGGCAAGCTGTGGGTGGCCACCTATGGAGAGGGATCATTTTTCCATATCAGAACAGGATGTTAACTGGAAGAAGATGAAAAGCAGAAGTGCAAGAAAAAAAAAAAATAGGAAATTAGTTGGCTAGGAAGGCTGGAACAAGCATTACCTCAACAAAACTAAACAGAGAGACAGACTGAGCAATTTGTGGTATCTCTGTTTATTTTGTCTTGTGACATGAAAGCAGACTGTGCAAAAGGGATGCACGCTTACTCATCAGATCTTCTTCCTAGGGCTGATCCTTCATGTCCAGTCTCTACTGAAAATGAAGGAAGTTCTTAGCAATTTTATTCAGGGGTTACATTCAATCATTTTTGATAAAGGAAAATATTTTTCACTATAAGGTACTATACCATACTAAAAGGATTTTAAGTGCCTTTGTGAATTCTATGTCTATGTACATGCAAAGCCTTCTCATCAAACAGCTGCCTTGATTCACACTAAAACAAAAGCCACCTGACTTGCAGAGCAGTAGTTCAAAACTACAACTCCTTGGCCTGGTCTCCCACATTTTCCTTACTCTCAACCCAGAAAACCACTGTGGTTCCAGTGCCACGCTCTCAGAGCATGCTAGCTTCTACCAGTGTTCATTCAAATGCACAGCATGCCCAGAGGCTGATGGATGTCAACAGTCCAGGACACGGGAACAGTGTTACAGGAGAGAGATGGAGTGACCAGGGCTGAGCAGGTCAGGTGTTTCCATTTGTCTCTGTTGTGGCACAGACCCACAGGTAGTCTCCTGAGTAGCCTGCTTTGAAGGCTTTATAAATCATAATGATGGTTGCTCAGAAATTTTCCTGTGAAACATGTTTCTGGGAGAAAACATCAATTTATCACTACTAACACATTCTAAGGGTATGTACATTAAGTTTGAAAAAAATGGGGAAAGATCCTCACCTGACCAACAGATTTCTAATGGAAATCTAACTTGCCCAGTAGCTTGCCTGCCTTGCGTGCTTGCAGCCCACATTTACGTGTGATTGTTTGATCCATGGAAACCCCGTTCCTGAGCCATCAAGGCTTGGACTTTGGGACTGCTAACACCCATCAGGTGTTCCTCCTGAGGTGCACTGGCAGGGGCCCATACAGCTCACAGAGTCATACAAAGGCCCAGAGGACAAGAGCCTCACACACAATCACTCACACTCACACTGACTCAAACAGAAATAAAAAATAGAAATAATAGACTAACAGTTTAAATGTCTGGGTGAGGAATCTCTTTCACAAATTTTAGCATACTGAGAAATAACACATCAAAAACAGTTCCCACAAAATGCCACAATCAAATCTTTTGCTGCACTATTAGAAATGAAGACCAAACCCAATCCAACGCTAACTCTTTCAACTGCCAAATACAGTGCAGAAGACCAGAAGTGACCGTCTCTGACAAGCCCATTCAGAGACAAAAGGTTTCAGATGTGACTTGTTGCCACGTGCTGCCAAGTAATTGTTCTGAGAACGAAATCTGCTAATGCAATGATGGTGAAAGGAACTGCTGAACTCTTCACTGCACCTCACAGCATTGGAGGAACCTTTAGATGAAAAGAAAAAGCAGCAAGCACAAAATTGTAGAATAAAACATTATAAAGAGACAAAAAAAAAAAAAAAAGGAATGAGAACATGACTTAAAATAAAGCGAGACATCTTTATATAAATGTTTGATTACTAAATGAGTGCATTAGAGAAACCCAGTCTACTCCCTCCCTTATTGGTTTTCCTCTGCAAAAGCAAAGTCAGAACTATTGTTACACTGTCAAGCTAGATCTATTTATATACTGGGCAAAAGCTCTTCTCTGTACTGGTGTCCTTTCACCCGCTCAAAATAAATTGACCTCCTCACGAGGAGGTAGATTAGTTACTATTATGATAGCTCTAAAACTGAAAACTGGATATTACGAGCTAAACTCTGTTCCTGCATAGACAAAACAAATCCAGTGATTTACTGAAGTCACTTTGGAATTGCAAGACGATAAATCTGGCTCACTTAGAGTAATGTTTTCAATGTGGGCAAAATAGAGAAATTTAGAAGTCTAAACTCGCATGAAATGAGACTGAGAAATACAAATAAGTAAAAAGTGTAAGAGTAGAGAAATCTGCATTAGATTTCTCATTAGCACATATGATCTAGGCCTTCGTTTTTCCGGCTTGCAAAGGAAATAATCATGAAAATGTAATAATGCAATATTTTGCTCAAGTTTCTTCATAATGACATTTTCTAAAGTCTCAAGTCAGTCACAGAACAAAAAGTTCCTGCTGCTTATATCCATTTATAAGATTTTTCTTCCAAAAACCCAAATCCTAAACAATTACACCAAATCAAATGATATTGGAAGTACAAAAAGTTAAGGTGCTTGTATTGATATTCAGCTAGTGTGCTTGGGGGGGTTTTTTGTGGTTTGAGGTGCGTTTTTTGGAAGGTGAGTTACTCCTGTTCTGCACTCATCTGAGGTGTCACACGGATTAGAGCCATCGGGCATATTTTGATCAGTTTCAACAGATTTTGTATTAAGCTCTCAGTAAGATCTGTAACTGGGCATCTTTGTGACTCGGAAAAAAAAAGCAATGAATTTAACTACTAAATACCCCAAAATCAATGTCTACCACCCATTTCAATTTTATTTGCATTTTTGGAGATGCATTGAAGAAAGAAGAGCTGGGGAAGAAGAAAGGTGCCTTACCACTATGGCACCATCCCCTTCTTCCTGGAGGGGAGGCAATTTGCAAATCGACCTTTGGCATGTGAAGGGGGAAAATGACATTTCCCTCCTAGCTCTGTATAAAATGATTGGAAAATGTGGAGAGACAGTTTTAAAGGAGACTCTCAAAAAATAATGAAACCAAAGAGCAGATGAGAATTTGCGAGGGGCCCCTAGAGGTAACGGAGAGATCTGGAAATCAAACATGCTTAATGTATTCCTGTGCTCCCTTTTGTATATTTAAATATAGGGCTAGAAGGAACCACTGTAATAAACTAGCCTGACCTCTCTGTGCAATAGAGACCACAAGTACTGCCTGAAATAATTCCTGTTTGAGTTAGAGCTTTTTTCCCCTAAGGGGAGAAGCAGGAGGAGGATTCCACAATAAAATCCTTGCACTACTTCAGCTCCCCTGTGAGGCACTGGATCCCACAGCGTGCTCTTCACCAGCTCTTGTTATGTCTTTTCAGTAAGTTTTAATATAAACAGGTGACAGTCTCGTCCTTTAAACAGTGTAAGAGGGGTCAGCCTTTGCCTTTGCCACTACCCAGAGTGGTATGCCATTAACTAACTCTAATATGTTAGTTTATTTTTTTAAAACAAGCCGAGCAGGGCTCAGCCCACAGTTTCCACTCTTGTTGCAAGCAGACCGTCGCTTTAGGACCACTGTGGTCTGAACTACTTTAAAAGCCTTTAGCCCAGTTCTAATTTTGCTGTGAGTGTATCTTTAAAAAGAAAAATTGTTATGATGACAGCTAAAGAAAGCTGGAGTCTCTGGGGCCAGTGTCATGCATTCACATCAGGAAACTGACCACTGTTGTTAAAAGTTAAACGCTTGACATGAACTAAAGTCACAGAAAAATATGATTCAGTCTTTCAGCGAGCACTGTTTATGAAAGCTTGAAAGAGCTGAAAGCCCAATATGATTTACATCCTGGGAGCTGGTATGCAACTTTAAACTTGTTCTTTTTTCAAGTTCATCTTGTCATCCATGGATAAATATAGATTAGGACAAACCAAAATAAATGGGTGGGTACCAAAAGCCACAAAACAACTAACCATAATGGAAGTGCTTGTTCTCCTGTTCAATAGCAAAACCAGCATATACTTGGTTTAAATAGCTGGTTGGAGTAAAATGAGTATTACTGGACAGGAACATTTAGCCAGTATGATCCAAACAAGTCAAAAAATAGCCAGAGTACAACCACATAAAATAAAACACTGACCAGATTTAAGTATAATTGGTCACCCTCCCATGTTTTCGGATTCCTATTATTATAGCTTGGGAGGCTCTGCAACGTACCTTTGGAAAAAGTCTAACAATTTCACTGGGGTTCCAGCCTTTGCACTTCAGTAAGATGACCTACTGAGACTGTCACTGTATGAGACTAAAAAATAATATATTAGAGCCCACTTTACACAAAGAGGTGTAGCAGACACTTCTGTGACTGTTCATCACCACCAATGTTTCCAACCCTGGTTGCTCAATGTATCCCCATCATGAAGGCAACATCTAAGCCATACTAATTTTGGGTGTTCCACCATAACAAGGCACCCTATTTTCAGCCTAAAAGTGGCATTTAAATAAATATTTGTGCTATGTCATGGGGAAATAAAGGTCAGACAGCATCCCACTGTTTCCAGGATGAGCAAATCCAGTGATTAGACCACAAGTCGCCAGGAACACCTGCTTGGGGCAGTGAGAAGGATTATTTAGCCATGTTACATAACACAGCAGGTTAAATGGGTGCTTTATACATGGGAACAAATTCAGTAGTATTTTCTTCACTTGATTTTTTTTAGTTACCCTTTTCTAACCACTTCAGCCTTTGCTGTTCTGAGCCCTTCTGATGATACACCCGAATTCCACCCACATTCTTACCAAAGTACCAAACCCTGGCAGTTCTCCTCATGCCAGGAAGGCCTGGCTGTCCTGCAGCCCCAGGAAAACAAGGAGAACATCAACGCAGACCTGCCACATGGCACTGGTATCCTCAGCCACACAGTGTCCACCAGGTTACCTCTCACAAGCATCTTGATTTAACAAGCAGGGCACGAAGGACACTACTGACATTTCTTATCACAATATTTACAAAATGGTTACACGTATATACAGGGAGAAAAGCCTTGCAAAACTTGGCAAAGATCAGAATCTTTCAGAACTAGAATAAGACATGGCAGGAAGCATTTGAAGTTTTCACATGCACACACTAATGTGTACTCATTCAGTAATTTGTTCACAAGCCCACTGCTGTTTTGAAGAGGAAAGGAAAATCATGTGTGACTGTCTCCATTGTTTTCCCCCGGTCTTTAACCTCTGCTTCCCTTCTTTTTCTTCTCACGGATTGTAAGATCCTCTAGGAAGGATTCTCTCTTCTTCAATGTTTAGAAAGGGCCTAAACAAATCACTGCCACTAAATAAGCATGTATTAAATGGCATCCCAATTTTGAATCACAAGGGGCTGGAAAGTGCAATTCAAACAGCTGCTTTTTTCATTTACGCATCTGTAAAGGTCAACCATGAGCTTGAATGTATAATACATAATCTGTCTGTGCTCATCAAAGGAGAGTTCCAATCTTCAGTTACTTTAGGGAGGAAAGAAACCAGTCTGCCTAACACCTAGTAAGATGCCCTGTGGGAAGAAAAACTGGTGTCAGAAGCAATGTGGGTGATGGTCAGTTCTTTATCTAATCTTTATAACAGTTGAATCACTCAATGCTTAGGTTTTAAATTCTCTATCAACAAGCAATATATAATCTTTGACTTCAGGAAAGCAGACTTCAAAGGAATAGCTTCCTGAGACAAGTGACTGAAATTTTGTAACATACAGAATCTCAGCATTAAACATAAAAGCCATGATAATCCTAAGTCAATTTATAATGTCTCTTTCTTTTGCATTTTCCTTTAAATAATGAGTTTGTAAATCATTAATAATAAGATGAAGACATTTAAAACATTTGTGTGAAATATTTATAGTTGTAACAAAATTTAAAATACATTAGCAGTTCCTGAGGTGGCAGGAACTGTTTACTAGTAGAGCATTAAAATATTGGTACTGAGTTTATGAAACCAAATTCAACACAATATATTTGATTCTGGTTGCAAAGTTCTAATTCCCATTGAACCGGATGGGAACTGAAAATTAAAAGAATTCATGCTGCATGTGAAAGACGGATGTAGTATATTCTCTATAAAGAAAGAAGTGTATGTAATTCACAGACATTTTAATGTGGCATGAACAGTTTACATAAAAATGTAGTCCTGGAAAATTTATAATTAAAAATACAAATGGGCAGATCAGTAGTGTGGCAAAATGTATTTTGTGTAATGCGGTACTGACACTTATGGATATTTAAATAAAAACTATGTAACCCTTTAAAAAATTACCCTGACTGATATAAGTTGTTCATTCAGAATTTGTCTGCAAACAGATTTGAGTGGGTGAAGCCGGGCTGATAATGTGAAAGATGAGACATCCTGTTAGCAAACCAACAGATCTCTGAAATCCAGTCCTGGGCAGACTTTCTGGTCACCTCAGTCCTGCTGTTTTTCTTTCATCAAACGATGGCTTGGGTACCACAGACACTGCCCCCCTTCCTAAACAACATTTTTATTCTATCCACATTGTCAATCACAGGAAGGACAAGAAGAGTAACTAATCCACCGATTCCATTCTCTCTAATAAGCAAAGGAAGGCAGAACAGTCAAAAGTAGTTCAAGAAGATGGTCAAAGACTATTTCCTACCACTGTAACTGTATCTGGTGAGGGATAGAGGAAGACATCTGACTTATTGGCACGGGCTGACAAATATCCAAGCCAGTAACATCTAACAGGGCCATTTTTCTCTGTAGTTTGATAACTTGATTGCAGTTTCTGCTGCTTGCCAACTAGTTTAAAATCCAAAAAGACTTTTTTATATCACTTTAGCAGCTTAGTGAACAAATTGTGGCAATTAAAAAGACCAGTTTTCATCATTGCTTTAGATATTGCACTAGTCCTAGTGATAATAAGTGGAGTTGACTTGAAGGTCACAGCCTGTTGTTTATATATTTGCAGAGCTGCCAAATCTACCGGTCGGACCCAAACTCAAAGTCTAAGAACAGAGACTGGCTTCACTTTATTTTTATTGTGGCAAGTTTGATGGGTAAAATGATGCATTATTATGGTTTATTGTAGCTTTAATAAAGGAGAAAATTGTAGCAAGCATTCTGGGAGAGCAATGCTGCACAAGCTGTGATTTTCAAGGATTAAAGAGATGCAACATGAGGGAAAAAAGAATTGATAAAGGCTATATACTATCAGATAACTCAAGAAGTGGCAAAGAAAGACTTAGAGGAAGAAAAAAATTGGGGCAATTTACCCACTGAAGATGTCTCAAACATACTGGGGACTAATTCCATTTTCAGTCAAAGGTTCCCTAATGTCAAAGTGCCCACAAAGATACCAACAAATCACATTTTAGCTCTCTCCATGTTATGAATATTTTATTTTCTGCAGTTCAAAGCACATTTTATCTGCTAGGGGAAGACCCTTGTATTTTGCAGAGGCAAGGGACCTCAGACCTATACAAACTGATAGCACAATCTCCTGTTTATTAGCCAGACCATCCTGCCACAGACAGTTGGCTGTAAGCAGTTTGCTCTGCATGTAAAAGCAGCCATATCCCAAACCAGAAACCTGCAAGTACAGAAGAATATGGAGAAGTCTAATAGATTGCTTGAAGATGCCAGAGGACGTTTCGGATGTATGAACTCAGCTCTTGAAGAGCACCAGACTGGGTCCCTGAAGAAGAAATTACTTCTCCTGAACGCATCAGGCTTAAAAAACAAAACTCATAAATTTATAAAATTTATAAATCTGGTCAGTTTTGGGAAAGAAATGGTATGACTCTATGAATGTAGGGTTGCACCTTAAGTGCTGATTTGAGACACCAGCCAGGGGTTTTTTGTTGAGCATTGCACCACACACAGAAGAATCTGACTTTCAGCACGCAAACTGACATGCTGATAAATCCATAGAAAAAAACAACATGAAAGCTGACACATAGATAATTCAAACATATTGCCTGTTTTTAAACAAGGTCCTACTATTCCATAAACATGAAAGTTAAACTTTTAAAAGAAAACTATTTTCCTAATCTTTTTCATTAAAACAAATATGATGACATTTACTCAATTTAAAAACTATTCCTAATCAAAGCCTTTCAATCAGCCTCATACAGAGCTTTTTGGCTAATTTTGCCATACTTCAACATGGACTTTCACCACTGACCCAGAAGGCAGCATCTTTGTTACCTGATACTGTTTGGGGTTACTAAACTCAAGAAAAAACTATGATCAACATCAAAAAATGGGGCTAGGTCCAGCTTGCTTGTTTGGTCTTTAATCCTCAGGTCTTCATATTAATATGATCTTGACTGCTAATCACAGGACACTGATATCTTAACTCAATTAACTGCTATCTTCAACTCTCTTATAAGTTTTAAAGACCATATTTAAAACGCACTTTTATAAAAGCAACCACAAATCCAAGAGCTTGAGAATCTTCTGTTAATGTAAACTTGCTTTTTATGAGCAACACACATCTGAGAGGGCTTATTTTGATTCTCTCCATCATGCACATGACTAACTCTGCCATCAGCCAACTGGTCTGTCCAGAGTTAACAGTGAAGCCTTTACTGGCTAGTTCCACTACAAGGTGAAACTCACAAAGTGAGGTCAGGAATATCTCATGGCGATGCGGTGCTCTAAGGTTACTGGCAGGAAATGGGTATTCACAACTGCCACCTAAGTTATTTTCTAATTTAATGTGCTGGACAGAGCAGGCAATTGGTCAAATTCTTCTCTCAGCAACATAAATGTAATTCTGAAGTGACTCCATTGACCTGAGCACTGAAGTAGAAATGTGAATCTATTTCTATCTGAAATGTATTGCAGCCCTCGCATTAGTTCTGTGATGCTGGCAGATCCTACAAGTAAGCTGGGTCAAGACATGTCAATACACAGATGGGAGATTGTCAAACAACCTCTAAATGGGTGAAGGAAGTGGTGTTGGTACCTGCATAGCCCTCCCTTTCTGAGCATATCTCCTGAGGGCCTTTCTGTATGGTGTCCACTTGGACCCAAACCTTCTCCTTACTTTAGCTACAGTGCAAGGAACCCCAAGTCGAGAAAGGCTAAAGCACATGAATTCTTCCCCTCATCCCTTTTCATGTCCCTTAAGGCTTCCTCAGGTTATACCTCTGACAGCAGCTCTCCTCCCTCCCCATACTCAGCTGGGTGAGCTGCTCCCACAAATACGCCCTATTACCTCTCCATCGGGATGAGGTTTCTCACCAAAGATCTGTTTTCTGAATTACTTAAACCAGCAAACATCGCTCAGACTGAAATGTTGTAAGAAATTAATGCACCAGTAAGTCTGCTGTGTGTAACAACAGGGAGGCAGGAACTGCTGCATCCCAGATGGAATGCCTGTCTTTGCCAGGCACTTGGCTCTTTAAGGCAAGGGAGGGAAGCAGGTCTTTGCAGTGAGATGACCTAAGACTCATTTTCAGACAATTTAATCAATTTCAGAGCTTGCTTGCTCCCAGAAGGATTGCATCTATCCAAGGGGTTTGCTTGGTCCTAGCCCCTGTAAAAGCAGCTGTGACCAGTCATCTCCACAAAATGCATTGAAATAGTTTGGGTGGGCAGTCTAAAATATTGGGAAAAATTCCTGACTGGCTGTGTGGTGAAGATGAACTGAATTTATGCTTTGTGTGATGTTAGGTGGCAGTATGCTGCTATGTTAAAGATCTGATATGCTTTCCAGTGCTCTAGGAACATTTGGGATACTAACCCTGGAGCTCCAGGCAGATTGCAAATTTCCATTCTACTGACCTACATTATTGCTGCAGTCTTAATGCCTGCAGTAGTCTTTGTTTCTTGTCCCAAATTGACTGCTATCTTCAACCTCCATTTTTCCAACAGACAACCTGAGAGACTTCATTACAGGGTAGTGATCTGAAACTACATCATTAAGTATATAAAGCACTTCACAATTATTTTGATTAAATGAAAATACATATGTCAGATGCTATTAGTCAATAAAAATGCTTAGAAGATACAAAAGTAGAAAAAGTCAGAATATTCTCTTAAACCATTAATATATTTTATTCAAGTTAACAGCACAATTCGAAAAAAACCTCACTCTATTTTAGTCATCTGTTATGTAAACCACCGCAAAATACCAAAACACACAAATAAAGCATGCAATCCATCAATAGTGAGATCTAGTCTTTTAACAAATGATGAAAGCTTCACTTCTTCACAGAAAGTTAAAAACTCCCACATGAAGCAACTTAAATTTTGCCCATTCTCTGCCCCATAACAGTGCTCCAGTACTTTAATTATCTGTGGCTCTGCACATACTCGACAACAGGATCAAGCCTTATAAGACAAGTTCTCCATTATTTCCACTTCCCAAAAGTCACTAAACTTTCAGTGAACTAAGACTGCGGGATCAATTCTGCTGTGCTCTAATTTTAACATCTGAAAATAGCAATAATCAATACAGCTGAACAATCCATGATTTTAAATTAAAAATCAAATAAAATCCACATGAATCTTCTGTCATCGAAAAAGCCCTTAGATAAGACACACAAATGGATTTTCTGAACCTGGCAGATTATAAATAGATGAAGGTACAGATTAAAACTTTTTGATGCTATCCTCAACAAAACTTTCCAATAATTAACCATCTGTAAGCAGGACACAGCAACACAGTTATATTTTTACATCTTCAGTACATCCCCTGATAATCTGGCCTTCAGGTTTCTCTATTTTATACTTGCATGAATGGTAATGAACCTTATACTCAGGGTAAGAAAAAAAAAAATCATCATACTTGCTTCTTTTTTTTTTCTCATAGAATATCTGTAAGCAGCTGCAAGTTCCTTTCATTAAAGAGATGTATTAAAATATATTTAAAGCTTTATGGAATTTAGGTACTTTCAAAAGTGAATTACACTGGAAAAACTAAGTATTTTTTCCACAGAATACTTGCTGACCAAAATGGTTTTGGTTTTTTTTTTACCCTCTGGTCTTCTTATGGAGGAAAAACACCACTTTCTATGTTTTTCAGCAACTTTGAAATTGTGTGCAAAGCAGGCAGTAAATGAAGGAAAACAGTCTTTCCATAAATAAAATAACAGAAATAAAAGCAACTTATTCTTTAATAAATATTAGATTCCCAAAAAGGATTACTAGTTGGGATGTTTCAAAATGGGGAATTGGTTTCTAAAACTATGACTAATCAATACAAGACAGCAGCCTCTAAGCCTTCTTTAGCACCAGCTAAAAACTGCTACAGCCCCATGATATAAAGTGTTGGTTTGGTATAACCTCACCCTGCCAGTTCCAATTTGATCCAAAATTTTTGATGGGATAATTTTGTGCTAGCAGAGCACATACTGGATCAGGTATCATCTGTCTGTACCACTCAGAGTTTATGCCAGACAAAGTACAGCATGTCTTCTACAGTCACCATAAAAGCACAGAGCTGGGACAAGGCCTGTGTAATGTGCTTTGACTAATTCACCAGAAACGTGATCATGCCAAACCCAGAGCAAATTAGACCTGCTGGGCGACGCAACAGTGCCCAGGTCTAGTGTTAATGATTGTGAAAACAGCACAGTCACAAAGCCACCAGAAATTATTTCTCTGCCCTCAGACTCAGAGTGCAGAAGTAATGTGCACATATTTGAAATTATGATTTTGGTTCTAAAAAGAGCATTTTTTGGTACAAATGAGAATATCTTTCTGTAAACAAATGCATCATAGAACTTCACTGTGAGCACGTTCTGGATCAACCAAATGGAAAAAAGGCTTTTAAGCACAAAAACCAAAAAGGAATCTATTTGAATAATGCAACCAATTTGTGAAGTCTAGTTATTGTTTAGGGTTTTTTTTCATAAGAACAATTTTATAGTAATAAATCAACCCATAATAGTAACAATTATCTAATGATCAACATCTCAGGGCCTTGTTCACGTATGCAGCAGGGTGAGAGTGCCAGCCCCACTGAGGCTGACTGGCTGTCTGCACTCCCTGCACAGCTTTGCAGCTCGCAGCCTGCAGAGCCGCTGCATCAGTCCATCAGCAAACCACAGGCCTGGCTTTGATAAATCGTATTCTAAGTCACATGGCCAGAGAGCAAAAATTTGGATAGGTGATAAAAGATATCTTCAACTCCTCTGAAACATTTCTCATGGATGCTGGGCTTACTTTCAAGCCACTGCCTTTGCAGGCTCTGACACCCCTCTCCAGCAGCACTGCACGAGCAGAGAGCAGAGGCTTTAGCAGTGCACTGCTGTCTGGTGAGAAGGGGCAAACTAACCCAGAGCTGTGTCATCACTGCTGTGTCCTTGCCCCACGCGGTGCCCGCTCTGTGGGAACGCTGAGGCTGTGAAACTGCAGCAAGCACAAAATTACACGTTAGCTATCTCCATTATCACAGGCTGTCATCGTTCAGCACGGAGCAGCCATTAATCATCCAACAATCATTCATCCATCCTCTCGGTGAAGCATTAAACTGTGGCCCTTTCTGTCTGTCTCCGGTGATCATCCAGGTGGAAATTAGAAATCCCAGAGTGCTTTTCTAAAAGAACAGGGGCTAACCTGGCTGACCCTCAATAATAAAAGGGAAAACCTGTTTCCATTGTCCACAGCTGTGTGTAAGCTATCGCCAAGTACATAATAGGCACCACATTTACCTACACAGTCACTGCTTCGCCAGCATTTAACTCATTCATCTGTAGAGTGGTTTGAGACACCTTGAGTATGAAATATGCTTTGTGAAATCAAATTCCATTATCCCTTACAGCATGCTGACAAGCATTTTCAACCAAAAATTTCACACTGCCCCTATGATTCAATCTTAAAAGAGTCTCCTCCTGGTGTAGCAATTTGCAGTAGTGCTTCACCTTCATGCGGGGAAGTAAGTGCTCAATACATCATGAAACACATGCTAATAATGGTGGGTGAAACTCACTTAACATGGACGAATGTTTGTTTTGGTTTTTCCTCTCTTTTTTCTTAAATTGATTTTCTTTGTGGTTAAAATAATGATGCTTGTGCTCTCTAGAATGAATAAAATCTTGCTCTTCCTTTTGGAGCTCCTGGATGAAAGACATTTAGGGACTTAGATAATCACCTTCCTAACTAGATTTGATCTGATTTTGAGGTCATTTTCATGCATTAGCTTAAAAGAATTACAACACAATTTAATAATAAATTCTGTTAATATAACTTAGCCTTGAAAAATTGCACTTACATTGAGCAAGTAATATTTTAATGTTTTATTCACTAAAGCCCAATTCTAAAGACATTTTGATCCATAATCACAATGTCCTTAAGCACATCCAATATTTCAGTGCAATGGTGAAATTTAAAACCAGAGAAAACAACAGAGATATAAGGCAGTTAAGTGTCTAAGTCTCATTAGAAGAGGGTAGAAATCAAGCTCCTGATGCCCTTAATATTTTTAGAGTCTCTAACCAAGGACATATAAAGTAAGTGTTAAGTGTTGACTGAGCCCAGAAGAAGGGGCTGTGACCTCCAGAGGTCCAATCCCATCCCACAGTCTTTTCCATTTGTGTGTGCTCTCCTACCTGCTCATTTGAGGGAATTCAAAGTACATCGATTCATTTTCAGAACTACAATGGATTTTGCACCCTGCTCACTATTATGTTATCCAAGTGACATAAGAAAACAGAGAAGCAATCTACTGGATTTTGACTTAGCCTGCAAAATTAATTTTTAGCAAAGTTACATTATATAGAAAAAAAAGGAGGCACAAGCACAGCTACGTGGAACAAGAATAAATATTGGCGTAGGGGACATACCATTATCCATGCTTTGGACCATAGCTCTGAAAAATTTCATGACTACACATATTAAGGAAGAGAAAAATGTGTAACTATTCTCCCACAGCTTTGTTTCAAATGAAGAGATTACATGGACTGAATTAATTTCTAATTGTTCCCTGATGTGCACTGGAAGGCAAGATGCTCACAGCAGAGGGTTCTACAGTCATGTGAATTTGTGTACATGGATGTGCCCAACTTCACAGACCACTGACATGATGTTAGAAAGTAAGCTCTACCTACACTGTGTGCAAAGTTGGTAAAGTTAAAAACATATATTATTTGGGGAGGTAAATGTAGTTAAACAGCAACTGGAAAATGAGAGGAATATGAATGCGGGGTACAGAGATTTAATTCATTTTTTAATACAGTTTCCATGAGCACTAAACTTTCAAGTATGTTCTGCAATAAGGGATTATTTACAACATGTGTTGTGCAATTGCACATTCCTTTTTGTCACACCCTCAGCTAAAAAAACTAGGACAAATGGTCCCCAAATGCAAAGCTAGAGAACACAATTAAAATAGCACATTGGAAAATGGAATGAACAACAAAATGCATGAAACCATATAGAAGGCCAAGGTGAATTTAGTACACAGACAAATGGGCATGAAACCTCACTGAACCAACATCCTCCTGGTGTCTAAACTGCAAGTGTCCTGCCTGCAAGGAGCAAAAGAAAAACGCCTGCAAGGCCCCCACTTGATACATGGCTGGTTACTTGACCAATGATTTATATCAGGTGCCTAACGCATCCAGTCTCAATTTTTCTGCAATTAAGGAGGGCAGGGCAGGCCAGTGACAAACGGTTTTCCTACAGCACTTTTGGCTTTAGCTATTATCCCTTAGATATCTTTAAACTAATTCATCCCTCTCTAGAATCCCAGGTTTGGGTTGATAAATCAAGCGAGACCTGTGTGTGCTGGGAGCTGATTACAGGGTCATTCCTCAGCAGAAATGTTTGACCATAGTTTCCCAACTTCATATTTTATCTAGCAGCTGGTGATGTATCATCACTAATCCAAATGCAAAGTATCAGGAAATAAAAGGAGGCGGCGCTGTTTATAACAAATCACTGACAGGGGAAACTTGACCTTTTCGTTTCCTACAAGGTATTTCATTGTTAGACCACAGACAAACAGAATTTTTCATCTGGTGCTTAATATGCATCAGAAGAGA
The DNA here is from genome assembly GCA_013398015.1 of Oreocharis arfaki. Lineage (NCBI taxonomy): Eukaryota > Metazoa > Chordata > Aves > Passeriformes > Paramythiidae > Oreocharis > Oreocharis arfaki. The sequence continues at coordinate 139,871 of VZRR01001962.1, read as the reverse complement.
ACAAAGGTTTATAAGACAAGAAGAGGAGGGTACTACCTCCACTAGAGGACATTTATATTTCCATAGATCAAAAAGGCAATGCTGTTAATAACACTTTTTTTTCTTAAGAATCTTTTGTTCTTCTTATTAGACCATAATTTAATAATAAAATGCACTCTGCTGCGTTTCATCCTGAAGGAACATTCAGAGACTCTGTTAACTTTACAGAGCTTCTTTAAAATGTGTTCTTTTAAAGAAAAATACTTATCTTTAAAAGCAAATATATATGACACCATGAAGTAAAAACAGAAAATTATATCATTATTTTTAATGCTCAAGCTAGAAAGGTATCCCCCATATGTTATTTTTGGTATAGCAATTGTGGCTACAGGTGACAATGCGTTCAGACTGGACAGAGCACAAACACTTAATAAAATGTGTCCTCTGCGAGGAGCTTCTCTTTCACCTTTCATGTGAAAAGGATGGGAATCAGAGGTACAAAAACCAGACTGATTAATACAATACCTTCCTTGAAGAAAAAGGAAATCTGTTAAACTCAGGTATCTCCTTGGTCTATCTCCCCTAACCTTCCACGAGGTTATGTGGTACCCAACTGCAAGATTCAGCTCCTTGCCAAATACAGCAGCCACAGCATCTCGTTAGAAACATGGAGGCTGCTGGGATACACATCCCCTTTCCTCCATTTGGGCAGCACGATTCAGCACTAGAAAGAGACATCAGGCATGGCTGCCTTTGCAGCCCAGAAGGATTCAGACAATGGCTCTGTGTGCCTTAGCACCAAGAGCATTCTAAACACAAATATTCAACTGCAATCACATGGAACAAACTCAGAACGACAGCAGCAGGTCCCCTGTACCATCTCTTCCTGTAGAAAATCACAGTTTTATGTTTGGGCTTCATTTATGTTGGTTTCTCTTGAAAGCTGGTCAAATTCAGAAATCCTTTCTGAAAAAGATCAGGTAGGAGCTTGGAAAAACTGAAGCAAATTTTATTTCCTGTGTTACCAGGCAGAGCACATGAATGCAGCTTCATTGGCTGTAAAACACCTACTACCATAGTATATAAACACCTGCACAGCTTCTGTCAGTAGTGCAGGGATTCTTTGGGGGTCTCTTTTCCCGTTCTCACCTCTCCCAAAGAATCATACCAGGAATGTTTCATTTGCATCTCTAACAGACTTTTCCTTCTTGGATTTTCAGTGGGTACTTACATGTTCACCTGAGTTAGTACAGCAACAAGCATTAAGAGATGTTTTACTGTGGCCCACTCACAGTTTTTACACCAGCCTGCACACTAAGTTTGCTGACAGCCAGTGTCTTCAATGGTAGCAGCAACCTCAAAAGGGACAAGAGGAGAGCAGAGCAGCGGCCTTACTCCTGCTAGGAAGCTGGAGGTTATTGTAATCCTGAGAAAACATCAGCCCAGTCTGCTCAACAATAAAAATGATACTACAGCAATCCCTGTGGGTGTTTCTGTTGTATTGGTTGTCTCCAACCTCACCCTTACAGGGAGCTGTCATATCACTACCACTAAGATGCAAGTGGCTTTTTTAATTTGCCAGCATCTTAATGTATTTTACTATCATTAGCTGCTACTTCTCCTCTCACACAAAACAGGTTTAGAAAATCTATTTTACTAAGAGCCAGTATATCTAATTTGTACGAATTTACTAAAGCTTGTCAGTCACACTAAAGCATTTAATCATCTGTGACATTAAAATAAAACACTTTAAAACCTTTGGCACAGAGTGTTACTGTTAAGAAAGTACTGTAATAATATTCACTCTGCTGGCAACACAGAAAAGAACAGCAGAAACTAACTTGAACAAAATACAGTCACTCGCATAAAACTTCCATACAGGTCAAAGTTGGAAAATCTTCGATGCTCCTTCAAAGAACAGCTTATTCCCATTGTAATGATTAGAGATGTTTCAGCCTTCTATACACAGCAGCCACGTAGGCAGGGGGAAGCTGTTATAAAGTCAATACTAGGGGGTTTTAGTGTAATTAGAACCCCTCATTGCCCAGAGGGAAGAAAAAAAAGTAGAAAACTTTCTCTCTGCTTTTATATTACTACTGAGAAAAAATCTGAACGCTTAAATTAGAGGAGTTATCTTAAGGGGAATATCTTTTTGCCCTCCTGTGCTGAGCCCTCACTGGAGTCAGGATAGTTAGAAACTGCCATTTAATTTCACTCCTTTCCTCCTGCCTTTCTCTCGAAAAGAGAAAAATAAATTGCAATTATCACATTGACTTCAGACCAAGATCCAGTCTCAAGGAACATCACCAAATAAAATGAGACTTGGTGTTACTTGGTGCTAGGAGTGCATTTCAAACAGGCAGCTCTTGGTCCCCAACCTACAGCAGAGGGGAGAGCCCCTGCTTGGCCACAGATCCAGAGGGGTGACAAGTTGATGCCAGAGCACCAACTTGGGGCTCCCTGCAAAATTAATACTTTTGTTCAGTGAGGCCAAATTGTGGATTGCAAGATTGATAGTAGTGTGGCACATCTTCTTTGAGACAAAAAAAGAAAGAAAGAAAGAAAGAAAGACAAAGGAGGAATAAATTGCTGTAATTTCATATGTATAAAAAAGCACCCTGCTAAACATACTCTGAGGCTGGAAAAGCTGCCTATGGCATGCTCTGAGTCCTATGCAAATACATTGAAAACAATATTGCTATAGCCTGGTTTACCACTCTAATTTTCTTTTTTTATACACACACTTCCCAGTGCTGTTGATGGGAATTCTGTTCATGTGTTAGCAAGGGAATAAATTCCTTAATTTCCAAATCTCAGTCCTATCATCTGTAAACTAGAATCTCCTCTCTTCCTAATTCAATTTGCCTCTCTGAGACTGTCCCCAGTAGAAGGTGAATCAATCACTTCATGAAAGGCACCTCTGCATGACTGCTAGAAGAGTCTCCCCACTCTTTAAGCATTAAACCTGTGCAAGGTAAAACAAAATACATCCAAAAAACATAGTAAGGAAAAAGGAAGTGCCTGTAAATTTGCCAAATTCTAAGTTAGTTTAATTTGAGCATTATCCACAACCCAAGATTGTGATATTTCACTGCAAAAAAAAAATTAGCAATTGTTCATGTGTTCACTGAATTCCTGTATTATGCAGTGGTATAATAATAACAGCTGCAGTGGGTACTATGCTAAAATTTACACTCTTGAGAAAAACCGACACAGTCCTTTTGAGGGACCTGCAGTTCCCCCTCTGATTTCCAAGGGACTTGTGACAAATAAGCTTATAGGCAGCTGAAGAAGAGTCAGTCTGAAACAGGAGCATCTTTTATGAGGAAAATCACCCCTTTCTTAGACCTCTACATTTTCTACAGTAAAATATCTACTTTCTCCGCAGCAAGGTTTTAATCTTACTTCTGTAACAGGCAACGATCACTTTTCTTCTGGGGAGTGTGTTTGTCAGTGGGGAAAAAATGAAGAGGCAGAGGCCAGACACAGTAGGGACTGAGCATCTGTGGTTCCTCCCAGACCATGAGCCAGGGACACCCCTCACAAAATTTGCAGTTATGCAGCCCCTTCCAGGTGAGAGGTGGAAACACCCTTCATGCAAAGCCTGGTTAAGTAACACCTGCCTGTGACAGGATGGAGTGGTACAGATGCTAATGGCTCCCACTATTTAAACAGTAAAAGGATGAATGCTTAGGGAAAAAAAAAGGTGCATCCAGCACTATTCAATCAAGAACTGCTTAAGAAACTCATGAAACAAACTCATCTATGAGAACGGGCATCCTGAGGAGACACTGCTGTAGGATTGCTCTGTTCTTATCCTGCCCCCCATAATATTCATGACAGACCACTCTCAGAGATACATCCTGGGGAGACAAATCTCCTGTCTGACCAGGTATGGCAATTCTTGCACAGGGCTGCGCAACCTGATTGCTTTGCTTGGACGTTAGACACAGGAGGGGCTGACACTAACTTCATCCATTTCCCCCATTCTCATTTTCAGCCTGGTGAAGATGAAAATCTGCTGTCCGTTTCAGGTGTAAAACTGAGAGAGGCTGAACAGCTTTGCAGAGGAACCAGCTACGCATCTCCCTGTCAGCTGCCCTGGGAAAATCTTCTCATTTTCCTCCCCTCCAGCCCAGAAGCAAAACCAACCAATATCATGGCTGCCTACACAGTGCTCCCAAAACCTTGCTGGCAATTCTTTATAGTGCTTCTGGTGAAAAGATTTATGATTTTTCTTATTTTTTTCCCCCTAGAGCCTGGTTTAATATCCCCTCTTTTTTTATGCCTCCCTCTCCCCACTAGAAAAAAAAGGTTTCCCTTTTGCTGCCAGGGACAACTAGAAAGTGATCCAATACCCAGCAGTTTCTCCCCAACCTGTTGAGATTCCCACCCTGCTACCACAGCACCCACAGTGGCTGTGGCACTCCACTCTCGCCAGGATCCTGCAGGGGGAATTCCTCCAATCTGGAAGGCTTTCCTGAAATTATGAATAATGAATACTTGGAGTTTTTCATCACTACTGCTACCTCGTCTGCAGTGGTTCAAGGCCAAACAAAGCAAAGCGTAGGGACATATGTGAAATATTACATTGGACTAATATAGTTGGAAAAATAGACAAGTTCTTCAGTACATAAATCTCTCTTTAGGCGACCTTGTGCATCCAAAGTTTGTGCTTCTTCCTGACAGTTTTTCTAGTAGACTTCTCCTTTGGGAGTTTCTTTGTTTTAATTCAACAAACAATTCAGCAGGCTTGTCAAGAATTAATTAGGTGGCTCAGGCAAAAATACTCACAACAATCTCCTACCTCTGTTTACAGCAGGCCTGTACCAGCCTAGCTTGCACCTCTGTTTCTGCTGCAATTCATAAAACCTGTATTAATCTGCAGATTGCCTTCCCTCACAAAACCCCAACAGCTTGCTGTCTCCTCTGCTTCTCTGTTTGGCAAAACAAAACTCAGGGAAGAAAGAAAATGATATGGTAATTAAATTCTCTCTCTGTTTTAAAGGGACAAGCAGTCTTTCTGTATTAATCTGCTCCTTGCAAATTCAAGACAAATACAAGAGAATTAATATAGTACAGTTCTTGCTAATGCACTAATTATAAATTGCTGGCTACCAAATGAAAAGTAGGAACAATGATACACAAAATGTTATTAAAAACCATTTACAGTAACAGAAAGTTAACAATTTCTATCCAGAGGATTCTGCTATAGCAGATGGGATTACACTGCAAAAAATAAAATCTCCAGTATAATTCACCAATTCATTCTTCATCAATCCTTTCAAGATTAAGGAGGGTTTAAGTCATGGTAATTTGGAAGGGGAGGGATCTGAACCTGTGGGTACTCTCAGTACTGAGTAAACCCCAGAATTTCCCATAGGTAAACAGTGAAACTTAATTAACAGGTCAAGTGAGTGATTTGAGGGATTTTTGTAACACCTGTTTCCATATGCTCAGAGGGACTATTTTTAGCAATATTTGACAGAGCACCCATTTTGAATACAGGCCAAATGCAATAGATCAGGTAGACTGATTTTTTGATTTTACTTGAGACACAGTTGCCCCTTTTCCATATGTTCAGATTTCTGCGGATTTTTTTTATTTATTTCCCTGAAAAATACATCATAACTATGCAGAAAGGATAGAGGATTTTTACTTTTTAAAAATTTAATAAAATAGAATATTGTCCATCAGGGTGTGTTATGGCTCAAAATAAAAAGGGAACTGACAGCTGATATATGAAGCATACATACATGATGATACAGAAGTGTTATACCAAAAATATTTCTAACTTAGCATATACAGCATGAAATTGATTCCAAGGGAAGATTATTGGTTTCTTAGTGAGTAATATTATTTAGGTGGATGCATCTCATTCTACCTCTAGGATTCAGGTCTAGTGCCTCTAGACCTGTCAATCCCTCAGGACTGCAAAGGTTTAAAGTTTCTCGGGCTGGAAGGTTTTAGAGACTGGCTCTGCAGAACTGACAACACAGCAGACTAAGCCAACAAGTCTCAAATCTGTTGATCTGGATCTCTCTGATGCTGCAAGGACTAGAAAAACCATTTAAAAGGCCTTCATCAGTTCTAACATAAAGAGAAAAATTTTCATCTTATGAGAAAAGGTCATGAGTCCCTATTCTCAGCTTCTTGGGGTCAAAGATCCTATACGAATATTAAAGTGAAGAAAATATAGAGGAGGTAAATCAGGCATGTTATGCAAGAGCCGTGTGAGATCAGCAAAGCTATGCCTTTGTAAAAATGCATTTATAAAACAAATATGTGTGCACTGTGAATTTTACCTGACAGCCACTAATAGCAGATAAAAGGATTCTCAGTAGTTGTCCGATTTTTCACTTATGTAAAATCAGACTCCAAGGGAAGTGCTCCAGGAGGTACTGAGACTGTCCATGGTGCTGTGGCACTGATGTATTTCATGGAAAATGTTGTGATGGATTACCTGTATTCCTTATGTTCTTATGTTGTAAATTGAATTTTCTACCTGGACTACACTTCCCGTGCTGCAATAGGGCCTCATCATTCAGAGAGAAAAAACAATAAAGCATCATGCAAGACATCTGACCATGAGATCTAGTCACTAAAGAAATATGTGAGCATGAAACCATGAAATAACCAGTGCTGTAAGATATTACTGCAGCTTTCGTAAGCAGAGTCTTCCGGGTCCAGCTGCTCCTCCCTTCCCCTGCTACAAAAAACTCGACCAAAAATCCCCAAAAACCCCAACACAAAACATTCTCCCACATAGACCCTTACGTGTGTAAATAATGCTACTGAAATCAAGAGAGCAGGCACATCTCTATTAATGGGACTGCCAAATCAAGTTCTCAACCAGTCAGCATGTAAAATAAAAACATATGGAATTAAATTCATTGTGTTCAATCAGTAAAAAGTGAACTCAAATTAATTATGCAAACTTTAAAAAACACATTTAGGGATATGATTTGTTCAGAGAGGTACGTTTTGCACACTACCTGAATCTAGCTGAGAGAACACATAAAACATTCATTTCATTTTCTGGTATGTGCTCGTTTAGTACAATACACTCAGCCATAATGATGTAGCTAACAATTTTATGGTCTTGTATGATTCATGCTGCAAAGGATACCATGCCACACTGAAACCTTTTTATTATCAATCACTGGGAAACACAAGCTTGAAGACTGGCATTAATTAAGAGGGTAAGGATTTACAAATGCTTCTGCTTCATTCTCTAAATATAAATATTCGTGGTAGTATCTGTGGATCACTTTTTGAAGTAAAAATTGATCTTGGAAAACAGGAAGTTGTAAAGGCAATAGAAGCATCATTATGAAAGGCTGTCTTCAAATCTTACAACTGGAACACTTTATGACAATAATTCTCCCCTTTTTGTAGAAACAAAAATATTGGAATAATTATGGAAATATAACAAAGGTGACCATGAATTTAGATTCCTTGTTAAAATCCGCTTTTAAAATAAAAAGGATTACATTTCTATTTACTTTCTTCTCTTTCTTTACCAGTTGTTTCTCTCTGAATCCTTTGTGTCTGTTTCTCAGGAGGCCTGTTAGACACACGCCTCTCATACACACCCTTACATTCCCATTTCCTTGCGTTCATGCCAATATTGCTGCCACTTCTGTCTGTACATCTTCCTGAACAAATCTCACAGGTTTTTCACATGTATTCCAAACTGGGCCTTAGCCATAAATAAAGTAGCTCTTTTTCATTTGCATTTATATTCCTAATTCTCCTTGTGTAAGCAATTATGGTAAATGCGTGCTCATCAAGCACACATTAAAAAAAAAAGATATATAACTTAATGTACCTGCTTGATAATCCATTACTAGTTTATATTTTTTTTATTCCAAAGAACACTAAGTAATATATAAATTTTAAAAAATTACAAATGTAGTAATAATAAACTCAGAAGGATTGCTTCCAGCTCACCTAAGATATGGAAAATAATTCATTTATTAGAAACAGATTGAATACTGCAAATAAAAAGACTGGCAGCAACTAGTAATGCCTGTGGTGAGGAACTCGTTCCTGCAAAGAGTCTATACCTCATTAGCATGAGGTAAGACAAACACTTGGCTAACTACAGATCTGAAGAAAGTACAGAAATTTAAGTTTTTTCCTATCTTTAAACACAAAAAAGAAAACTAGGTTTCAACTGCAATATTTTCTAGGTCATCAAGAAACAGATGTTTTTCATTTAACAATTCCGTAATTGAATAAAACAGCTCCTGGTGATAAATATTCAGGCAAAATGACTGAAAACAGTGTCTCCTCAACTGTCCTGAAGGGAAGGGAACAATCTGAACTTGCCCACACTCGCTATCTCCAAGTTTAAAATCTGCCAGCTAACAACTGGCAAAGGACATTGATAAAAACCAAACCAAACTGACTTCTTAGTTACTTTGATTTTTTTCCCCCTCTTTTAATGTTGTTGACAAGATTAGTAGATGATGCAAAAATATCTTTCTGTCTTTTCAAACCCCCTGTTGATTTATTTTGTCTCTATTATTTTGTTCTAACAAGCATGCCCCAGCTTCTGGAATTCATCAGCCTAAAACACCATTTAGTATCTTCTATTTTCAGAGCAGGACTTATTAACCTACCTACTTATAACCTTATAAACCATTCAGTGAATGATGCCTATGCCCGTACAGTGTGTGATTAAACACAGCTATATTCAGTGCTTTCATGTATGGATTCTGCTTGGGAGAAAAATTGCCATGCTGCTGGACAGCATATATGAATATTCTTCCCTATCACAATTATTTATTATTTCTATTAGCTAATGTTGTTTTACTCCTAATTATGGGTAATTAGATGATGAGTTGTCAGCACAATCCATTCACTTAGAAGCTTCTACATTTAATTAACTCAAGATGGTTTTGAACATTTAAATGTCAAAACAACATTTAGAAAACAGAACATTAATATGTTGTTCATTGAACTATACATTATAGAATGTGACTTGAAGAACCAAAGGTTTTGGCGTGATGACAGGTCTCAAATTCTGCTTGTAGAGAGTCCCAATTTGCTGTACTACAATGGCTTTGGGCTTAGCAGGTCACCTGTTACAGAACTTCAGTGCTGATCCGAGAATACCAACTACTGCAGGACTTGGTGGATAATGGAAAAACACCCTTCCCAAAACCAGCATCTAGGAAAGCTGCAACATCAACCTCCATCCATTTTAATGGGTTCAGCATGGGGATGGCTCCTCTCAAAGGAAAATGGAAAGGAAAGGTAAAATCAGACCCATTATCAACCGAAGAAGGGCTCTAGACAGATGAATGTGTAAGATGGCAAGGCCTTCACATCCATGTTAGTTCTGGACTATGTGATAAGGGACAATAAATGGACCCTTTTCTGTTGGTTTTACCCCAAAAGGTTCTGCAAAAGGATGATCAGAGCAAGTCAGGAGAATACTGATGGGAAGTTTCAGAGAAAGAAAGAATCTGCCCTATCCATAAATTTGTATTTACTGTTATTATTGCTGAAAAAACACCCCTGAAAGCCTGACAAACTGTTACAATAGCTGAAACTCTTCGATATTTACAATTAAGTTCATTGCTCTGTTTGAACATATTTTTCCAAAATAATCATTAAGCCACCAACTGACCATCCTAACATTAAAGTTTCCTCTTTAACATTTGAAATCATAACACGATCTTACAAAGCTTAGCAGCTACTGAACCTGTGAGAGAAGTTCCCTGTTCCTGGCAACAGTCTCAGTCTTTCTCCTCAAGGATGTACAATTGTAGTGGAAGAAGTGGTGAAGGATGCCAGACCAGCCAGCAAGGACGCCAGGCACTGACATTGTATTGTTCATGAAGAATAGATATAATCAGGGGTCTGGCTTAGGGGGCCCTTATGAGCTCTCCTGGAGATGAACAGAGAAAGGGTGGGAGAAGAGCTCATGACTCATCGTGGTTTTGAAAACATACCTGGGAATATCTTCCTTTCCTGTGACTACACCAAGCGTGCAAGGTATTGAGCCCAGGCTGGCAAATTCTAAGAGTTAATCCTTATTCCCACAGTTAACCACATGTAAGGGTTTTCATACCAGAAAACCTGCCAGAGGGCAAATGAGATGTTTGAGATAACATCTGATGAGGAGTCATGTTTTCCTCTCATCATCACGACTTTTGGAAGGAGGCTTGGAAAGGCTTGAGAGCCTCATGCCTTGCTCAAAGCCAGATAGATCACTGGACAAAGGCGGATTCTTGCCCTGTGAGATTCAAGGCTACACATTAAAAAATGGTGTCTTAAAAGCTGCCTTTTTCCAGCCTAAAAACTATAATTGTAAATTTCTCTGCTGAAGATTCAAAGCTGATGAAATCCATCCTTCTCTAGAGAAATTTCAAACTATTCTCCAGGGTCAGAACTTCTGGCTTTGGGAAAGGGCTTTGTGGCAGAATCTAATCTACGGTCATCTTTCAGTCGATACATTCATTTGCTTAAATTTCTTACAAAATCCCTATGGCCATCCAGACTTAGCTTTACAGTGCTGAACAAAGCAGCAAAACAAAAAAAAGTCACCATGTATATTTCCAGCACTAAGTCAAGTCATACATATTTCAATTCACATGGCGTTTGCTCTTTCACGTCTCTGAAAGTTACCCCGCTTTTCACTCTGACAAGCTGTCATTGTTTCTAGTAACACATTTTTGTTTCAATGTTGGGAGACTTTTCATTACCTTCTGTATCAGAAGAACTGTTTTCCACAGTACATATCCCAAAGGCCCGAGTGAAAGAATGCTGCTTGCTTTAATACCAAAGCCAGAACTTGAGAGTCAGCACAAATGACAATAAAAAGAAATTACTGAGAATTTGGGGGTGTCTCATACCAAGTAGACAGAATAACTTTAAGGCCTATAAAATAAACACAATTTCCTTCTGTTGTACAGTAGGCATTATTCATTACCAGTATGGTTTTGTTGTGGCTGTGCTGTGTTTTGGTATTGAACATCAACAACATGACAGAAATGTTTCAGCCTTTCTATTCTTTTTCTACAAATGCAAGTGTAACAGTAAAGCCAAATGACAGGTGCTGCCACACTTGCTGGTATTCCATCAGTCAGGCACAGTTTGAACAGCATGGGGCCCAGATGAAGCTGCGTAAGCCAGCACCTATTAGCTGCTTCCTTTGATTCTCCCGCTACCGCTCAGACACAGAGAAGGATGTTGCAAAGGATAAGCAGCACTAAAAACGGACAAAAGAAATTATTATCCCAAACAAAGGTCAATAAGGTACTCTGAAGATCTCTTCTGTTTCACTTTCTGGTTTTTAGAACAAACTGTCCTGTCAAGACCTCAATGGTTTCCGTGAGGCTGAAAGATAATTCAAGATCTCTGTGTAGTTTGAGAAAGTTTTTAAAAATGCAGCATTCTGAAGCCTCTCATACAAGACTGAAAGGTAAAAAAGCAAAGTAATCGTGATGAATGCCTTTTCTTGCTCTTGTTCTTTTTCTCTCCATTCCTAAATTCCTTTCTATTACCAACCATAAGACACGATTCTCAAAATAATATTACAAAATTAGTGTTAGGCTGTGGCAGGACTGAGGATGCTACTTCCTCAAACTAACAATTTTTTACATACTATTTTCAGTCCTTTAAAGTGTACAGAATGAGCTGGGGCAGTGAGATCAGTTTATGGCTATCACGTTCATGACTGTGCATTTCTTTTCCGCACGATAGTTTATGCTACAGATTCTTACATGCAAACCCATTCTTTTTCAAATGAATGAATTCAGAAAGTTAAAATGCATGTCCTACAGGCTATGAGTGAATCTGTACACATATACATGAACATAAATAGAAGAAGTCTTGGGGAACTCAGTGGAGTTTCTGGCTGTGTGCTCTTTGAAGTTTTATGCTGTACAGTTGGACATGCCAAAAGCCGAACCTTTGGTAAGACTGAAATAAATTAAAAATAAATGCAGAAATTCTCAGAAGTTGATATGTGACTTGGAGAGCCTAAAATGGCCTATGAATTTCAGCTTGCAGAGTCACTGTGCCATAATTGCATGGTTATGAACTTTTATTAGTTGATTGCTCCCTTCCAACCTGCCCATTTTTTAAATCATCACAGGCCTTTCTCCGCTCACAGTGAAACCAAAGGCTGTGTTCCAGCTGCTGCTCCTGGCACGTGGGGCAGGACTGCAACCCACAGTGCACACTGCAAGCAGGGGAAAGGTCTGTGAGGAAAGGAGTCCTGCTGCTTCCAGTGAAAAGCCCACACCTAAAATAGTCTTTTTTTCCATTGGGGATGTCCTGGATGTTAATGTATTTCCTAAGTGGGTTTTCTGGAAACTGTGCATAGATAATTACTAGTGGATTGATTTCCCAAGCACCAGTTAAGAAAAAAAAAAATAAATCAGCCTGTGTCTGAGCTGGTCGCAATGGTGCAGGTTTGACACAGTCAGGATAAGGCAGGAAACCCCCTTCTTCAATTTTGAGGCATGTTTGGACAGCTTTGACTATGTTTCTCTAACCAAAATATTTGGCTGAAATAATCCTTCAGGCAGGCACCAATCTCTCTCCCATAAGAGAGACATGGAGTCCTGATCTTGACTGAAATATTTTCAGTCTTTCAGAATATAACCACATGCATAAGTAACAGCTGGGATACGTTTCAGCATTTCCCTCATCTCAGTGAAGTATACACATAAGTGGCATCACAGTACTGGATATTTCTGCTCTGCAATACTTCTGTAAATTGTTACTATTTTGGACACAGTTCTCTGTTAGCACCAACATTTGCGGCTTGCAAAAGGCATTATTCTACGCTTATGCTTGGCATTCCTACTGGAATTATAATTCTGAGAAATCATCACAGCAATCTAAAGGGGCCTGTGCATGAAGTTCCTGCTCCCTTAAACACTGCTTAAGCCAGAATGACTAATGGTCTTTTTCAAGGATGACTAGATTTATATATCTTCCCCATGGACTCAATGCTCCCATGCAGCCAAGGAACCTTTTATTAAAATGCTAGCAATATAATTACATTTTACTCACAATACCTGCAGACCAAAGATTTCTACAGAGTAGAATACTTCCCAGAAGATCAAACTGCAAAAACAGCAAACCAGGAATGACTGAGGATCACACTGATCTCACAGAAAACTGGCACTGCATTTCCAAAAATAAATTCCAGTTCCAACCCTTTCATTCCCACAATCAAACACAGGTGCAGCTGTACACCAGTAATCAATGGCGGATAGGGACAGATGTGCAACTATCCAATTTGCAAACAAAGAACGCACATGTCAGTAGCATGGACGACCACATCTTCACTTCAAAGGGTTTAGGACTGGATTTTGGCAGGCAAAAACATACATGTGTTTGGGAGGCTCAACAGTGCAAAAAACGATCGTACGCTCACTAATCAAAATCCAACGGAGGCCTTCTTTGACAATTTGGCCCTAAATATTAAGCAGTGCCTGGGGGCTGATTAAAATTGACCTCTCCGGGGCATAGATCATGCAACACTAAGAAAACAAGCTGAAGAAACAGAAGCAAAGACTGCTGTTCTCTGTGTCTTTATTGGTATGAAAACTCTTAAGACGCCAAACAAGGGGGGTGTTCAGGGGGAGACGTTAATATCTGAGGAGGGAGATCAAAAGCAGTTAACGTTCCTGGAACTGCATTGTGGCATGTGTATCTTTATAATTTTAAACTTACAGTAAAAAAAAAAAAAAATGAAAAAGAGGAAAAAAGAAAAAAGAAACATTTCTTTGTTAAATCAAATATTGCCACATGTTACTCATTTTAAGTTTGCTGTCCTAAGATCCAACTTAATTTAGTCTGCATTGAACATTTCTGATCTGAACATTTAATGTGGCAATGTTTTGCTCTGCCAGGAATATTATCTGAATGTTAAACATGAACTCAATTTACTCATCAGAACATGGCAAGCATGATACCAAAGGTCACTTTGTTTATATTGTCCTCCAACTCCATAACTTACAGCCTGTTTCTTTCATCTTCAAACCTCAGAACACTCAATATTATTGGATGTTACAGTGAGTAAGTAATAGATTTTTTTTTTTTTTAAGGTATTTTTATTTGGAACCAGAGGGAAGGAAACAGCCTTGTTCAGCAGCAAGGAAAAGCACAGAAACATGCAATAACACATCTGATCCATTATGAACTGGTAACAGATATGCAAGATAAGGTTGCCCTGGTATGGGGGATGCACAAGAAGCTATGTGCATTACATCTTAATGCTCACAATGCAATTATAGCTTTTTGATTCTGTAAGCAGTTGCTGATCTCAGCCACATCAGAATAAAACCACAACCACCACATACACATTTTTCATGCAAAACATGGCCACAAAGTCTTTGCAGAACCCATGAACCAAATTCTGACATTAATTACACTGGTAGAACTTTGCAGTAGTACCACATTCATATGCAGCTCTGCTATTCAGAACTGTACCTACAGCAGCAAGATTAAATTAGAAACGGATACCTATTCTTCAGAAAGCATCATATATTGCTCATATTACTAGTCAAGATGATTCCAACACTGAAAATGCTTTTCCCTCCTCCCCTCAACATCTAAAGGCAGCTTGAACCAAAAAGAATAGAACCATACAAATGCATAAGCAGGTAGATGAAAGAAATGCAAACAGAAACATCCATTTTAAAATAACACAAACCACTGTCTTTCTGAAGTGGCAGAAACATATTTCCATTCTTTATTATTTGTCACCCCTTCTAAAGAAATAATTCACCCTGCTTGCTGATAACTCAATATTAGTCTATCACTTAATGAATACAGACATGAAATTTTCTTTTACTTTATTAGAGTCATTTCCCTGCTATTATATTGAATTGCTAGCACTTTCACACAGTCACATATCAGATATCAGAAAAGAAATATCCATCTGCTAATGCACTATCAATAAAATCTGAAGAAACAAAACTGATTATTGGTACCCAGGCTTTTCAAATCCAGGCCATAGAATCATTCGATGTGGTATTGATAATTCCCATCAAAACACTCCTCTGTGCACTATAAGCTGAAGAAAAGACTGAAGAAAAAGAAATGTTTCAAACTTTATCAGAAGGAGCACCTTCATAGAAAACCCTGAGCAAAGCACCCTAATAGCCAAGGGAGCATCCAGAAATGCTGCACTGAGAGAAGGCTGAACAGGTGACGTGATGCAGACATTCAGATGTTCAAGAGGACTAAATCCAGTTTCAGGTGCACTTTTGTTGACCCAAAAGTCTCAGCCCCCCCATCTGAGTGTTAGGCTGATCCAGAAAGGCATTCTCATGACACTGGAACTCCCTAAAACTTGTAGCTCTAAAACTTGGTGTTATTTGGGGATTGATGGCAAGCGGGCCAAAAGCATTGGACTAACTCTGCTTTCACAATCTTAGCTCTTATTTTGGTGACAACAGAACAAAACCTTAATCCCCCTCAAAGAGTACTCTGCTGATGACAATTTAGAGCATCAAGGCTGTATATTTAAGTGCCCGTGTTAGTAGATCCCATAGTTACATTTCTCCTCAATCATATTTTATGAAAGTAGTGACTTCAGCAGTTCATCCTATTCATTCAAAGGCCTCCATTTTTCAAATTTTACAGATTCAACACCTTAAGTCCAATAATTACAAAGATTTTTTTTTTCACTGACAGGCAGACATATACACAAGTGTGTTAATTGACAGAGTACCTTACCTCCATAATGCATTCCTATGTTTTATATACAGGTAAGCTTCAAGAGTGCATTTCTTAATCCAATGAAATATTTATCAGATCTGAGATCTAAAGTGTACATATTCAATTTTTTATGCACACCTTTACATGATTCATGAAATTCACCCATAATGTGAGTTCTTTTCATTAAATTTTGTTTTTATGTATCATTGTTACCTTTTTTTTTACAACTAGATTTATATCGAACTGACAAATATCATTCAGGTATCTTTGAACAAAGTAGCTCTTACCTTTTGATAGAAATCATGAAGCTCTAGCTCCTGTGGTTGGTTTCTCTGTAAATAAACAAACAAAAAAAAAGAACTAAATTCAGGATAATGCTAAATTTGCTGTGAAAAACAGTGTGAGTTAGTTTCTTTATTAAAGTTTATGAATATGTTCAGAGATGGCCACTGCTACATGGAATAACACTGATTAAAAAGAATATTCTGAATGTATATAAAAATGCACTGTCACACTTAACCCAGAATGGATTTTGGACCGAAGATGGTTCGGTTTCTCAATCAAATTTGTGCTGTCATACATCTCAAAGGGCACCTGGGTTTTCAATCAAAATCAAACTCCTGTAAACCAAAATTTAGTCTTGCATTACAGGCACAAGAGACTACAACTTCCTGGTGAGAAATAGTTTGAGTGTCGGGACATACACGTTGGGTTTGTGTGATTGCTTTGTAACCCTTCTACCGAGCGCAGCACGGAGGGTGGGCACTTGGCCCCTGGAGCACGGACTGAGAGCTCTGCTGCTGCAGCAGCACTAACTGGCCCAAAGAGGTTTGTTTGGGGTGTCCTTCGCCCCTGCATCCCTCTGTGCTGCTCAGGGCCTCCCAGCAGCACTCGGTGAGGGTGCTGTGAAGTGCCCCCCATCACTCAACAAATACTCCTTTGGCTGCTCCAGGAAAGAGCTACCCATCACTTTGTAAAACTGGGCTTGATCCAGTCACGCAGGAATACGTTTTATTCCTCTAGAAACCAGCTAAATGTCACAACACACTGATACCCTGCAAATACAAAGACATGCCACAGAGTTTGGCCAGCATTCTCCAGAGTGCAGAGCATTTATTTATAGAAACTAGCTAATAGACAGGTGGCATCCCACCTTAGCCCTTCTGTATTGCCTTTTTTCTTTTTTTGGAGACACAAGTTTGGGTCTTACACACTAACACATCTTTGAGGTACACTTGACTCATACTGGCTCTGCAAGAGGCACGGGCTTGACACTTTGTATAACCTCCCCTCAAAAACGGGAGTAACAAAGAAAAGTTTACAATGTCATTTTTCAAACTCAGCTAAACAGCACAGAACTGCTGATATTACATTACAGAATCACAAAATCGTAGGGAAAATGTTTTAGCTTTCTAAATAATTTGAGGTACAAAATTGCACTACTTAATGCTAACTGCACATTGTACTTATTTTTCTTAAGAGAAGGAATACTTTAAAGTACTAACCTCAACTACTGACCCTTTATGTGAACTAATTCCTCAACTAACATTGGAATCACTTCTTCTTTCCCTTAATTTCAGCGGGAGGAAAAGAAAATCCAAACACCATCCCTCTTTCCTTCATCATTAAGATCAACATTTGCTCAAACACAAGTTATAGGCAGAAGACAGAATGTCTCTACTGCGAAAATGGGGGTAGGAAATATTTCTCAGGCTTGAAATTAATTGATGTTCAAAACCAGCAAAAGGATTCTGGCTTTTAATACTAACTCCTATATAAAAAAATACTGTACACATGTGTATAATATACAATATGTATAGCTTTATACATTTTATACATATGTTCTGCTACATACAGTAGTTAACTGGCTGAGATCAGGATTTTATTTTTCCTTGGAAAAGTTGCTCTCAAAAATACTACAAAATATTATTGAGATAATTCCAGTGACAGGACTATCTGTGCAGTTAGCAATTTAAGCTCTGTTTATGGTTCAGAACATACAAAGTATTTTTGCAATTAAAATGAAACAAAAGAAGAGACTTGTTTAATAGCTGAAACCACTGTAAAAACTAAGGTCAACTACTTGAAAGAACAGAAAGTGACTGCAAGATTAGTTTCCCTTGAAGTTTTCCTCTAGAGCCTTGTAATCTGGCATGCCAAGCAATACACTCACTTCTGAGAAAGTGCTCCAAAACACCAGACTTTTCAGCTTTGGAACATCACTAAACCTTCATAAAACACAGTCCCATGCTACTTTTACTTACATTGTTAAGTTAATCATTGCTTCTTGAGATGTTTAAAAAAAAAATTAAAATAACCTAATTGTTCAGTGGTTTAATTTCTCCACTTGGTCAGGATTTCCCAAACTTGCACAAACACTTCTTGTTATCTGTAGCAAATGACCATAAGCTTACTGGCCAAAGGAATGCTCTCCCTCTCAGGAACATGAAATAATATTTGGGCAGAAAGATTGTCCTAAACTTCTACTCAGAGACTAGAAAACTACATTAGTCTAGAAAAAAGCGTTCCTCCAGCTGAGCATGCATGCCTGTGGCTGGACTAAACTCTTTCCCCAATTAAATAATATCAGTGTTGATAGCTCAATCTCCAGGAAACTCTGTCATTATGCCATCAGAGAAAACCGATGTTGATTCCCCCCTGCAGATCTCATTAGTGAGGCCAAAGGTGCGAAGAGAACCTCACTTACTCTTTCAAAAGGAGAGGATCATCACAGAGGTGTCCTTTGTGTGAAAGTACAGCCTGGTGTGTAAGTCATGTTTTAGATTCATTTAAAAAAATGAACCAATCCAACAAGAGATGCTGCCACTCTCCTGCTAGTTCAAAGCAAAAAAAGCACTTAAACAATTCATGGTTCATAACAAGGCAGATCACAAAGAATAAAAGAAAATAAATGTTACATAAATCATGTAATCTCTTTCCCAATGCAGTTCATTAACAACTTCAAAAATAAAACAAAATAACATAGCCAAAAAAAAAAAAAAAAAAAAAAAGANAAAAAAAAAAAAAAAAAAAGAAGAAAGCTGAGATAATTAGATCTGTACAGCGAACTCATTGTGCTAGCATTCCAAGACATCTCGAAAAGCACTCCAACACGTTTCTGGTAAAGAGCATTACTAGAAAAGATCCTTTTTTTTCCTTTGAAAAATGGCTTAGTGTAAAAGTAGTCCATCCAAAACAGCTCCAAACACTGTTCCATGCTGCATTTTGTCTTTCGCAATTCTAAGACCAAATGTTCAAACTACGTATCCCAAGTAACAAATCAGAAGAGCTGAGCGCCTGAAGCAGCCAGGGCACAGAACCTGTGGGCAGGTCACATTCCTTTCACAGCAGCCCAGGAAGGCAGAGAGCACAGATTTTCTTCATTCACTTATCCTGGAGAAGGGAACTGTGCAGCAAGTGAAACCTGCTGGACTCAACACTTACAGCCCTGGAGATTACGGATCTGCTTCGGGCCTTTTGTACTTTAAAGTCATCGCAGATTCTTACAAGTTCAGTAGAGCTGTGAGGAAGAGAAGCTTAGATATGCCCCAATGAGCAGCTACACACTTTAGTAAGTTGCTACATCCTGTGCACTATATAATATTTATACATCTTAGCATTTTTTAACTTCTCAGAAATTTCTACCAATGAAATTTTTACCAATTTTCCTGCGCCTGCCCAAACCTTCTTTGATATTTGGCTTCAAAAAGACTTTTTTTTTTATTTTCTGAATTGGTACCAGTATAGTCTATGAAAACTATTATTCCCAAGACATGAAGCAGTTTTAAAAATCTTCACAACATCAGCTCAACTTCAAGATGCTGGAGAGAAAGTCAGAAGTCATGGCACAGAATCTGGACTAACACATCAAGCCATGGGTTCAGGAACTTCTCTGGGACCACTGGAAAATCCCTCATACTTTTGTCTACCTTCTCTGAGAGGTGAGATGACACCACTGCAATTTCACGAGACTGAAAGAATGGTGAAGTATCATAAAAATGGGATGTCTGGTGAATATATAACATTCACAAGTGATATAAAATAGTAAGAAAATATAGTATGCAAAAACAAGCAATAGAACAGCCATAGCCAGGCAAGCAGAAACAGATGGAAAAATGCTATTCAGAGACTAGAAAAGTCATCAATAAGCTCTCCCTGGAGAGGGAGCCTATAAACATAATCACAAGACTTCCTTTGGGGAAAAACTAGAAGATAGGCAAACAAAACCAAAATGAGTTAATCAACTCCAAAAAACCACTAAAAACACTCGAGCAAGTTAAAGATGCAAAGTCCTCCATTGAAACCTCTTAATGGTTCTACAGAGTCTCCAAAAACACAAACCAGATACAGTCTCTGGAACGATATTTTATAGCCCAAGGTGATTAAAAGAACCTACCTTTGTCATGTATAGTCTCAGAGCAAGCAAGAAAATACTGTGCTGGAAATAAAGCACCAGTAGTGCCAAACAAAGCCAAGACCCAGCAGGTGTGGCAGAGCTGACTCTCACATGTCCTGCTTGCCAGTACTTGGCCTCATGCTTTGTTGGTTGCCTCTGTACATCGTAAAGTTCTGAGAAATTTGAGTCGCTCCTCACTTTCACAGAATAATTAAAGTTTGTACTTTTCAGACATCGGGTGTTACAGAATAAAGCTGACATGAAAGAAGGACAAATAATACAAGAATTAATAATTTCACTTGCAGTAAGACTTGCAAGAGCTGCCATTGAAGGACTGGGTAATGCCTTGGTCACAAGTACTCAGCTGGCTGCATCCCTCTCTGAAAGGATTCACTAAATGGGTATCACTGTGTAAGTAGAATTATTACTCTCTTGGGTTTCAATATAACCAAAGAGCAGAAAAAACACCATGTGATCTAGACAACCAACCAGTTATGAGCAAGAACTACCCATTAAATTATATTTACGGTAATTCATTAATAATCCACAGGCTGAACTTTGTTCTCTAATTATATCGGAAATACAGAATCATGCATGCAACTGTAGAAATCAGAATGATGCATGAAGATGGAAAAAAGCTAGATCCATCATATAAATCACACACAAAACATAAATTGACAATCATGACTTACAATATTTATTTGGCAGTTAAAACAATTGCTCTTAACCTGCTTTGCACTTGCTCTTATAAGAAACAATAGTCTTGCAACACTTTTGTACATTCTTTAGTTTTACAGACTAAAGCTGCTACAATTTCTTCAAGGAAAACACAACAGTGGAGCCACAGACGAACTCAGATGTCTTAATTTTCAATACAGGAATTATTCCAGACTTCATTCCTTCATTCAGTGCTGAAGATAGATGTTACAAAAATAATTTACACTGCTTTAGGTTTATTTTTTGAATTTCAGTGGAATGATCTTTTTCTAATTCGGTAAGTGAAATGAATACAATGTAATCATTGAAATAAATCCTGCCATTGAAATTATGCTTGGAAGAAGGAACCCTAGCTGGTATTTGCACAGACAAAGAACTCAAATTTCAAAATAGAAAATTTCAGCAAAGTAAATTGAAAGAGTTCAACCAGTCACATTTTCTGTTTGAAAGACCAGTTTTGAG
The DNA here is from genome assembly GCA_013398015.1 of Oreocharis arfaki. Lineage (NCBI taxonomy): Eukaryota > Metazoa > Chordata > Aves > Passeriformes > Paramythiidae > Oreocharis > Oreocharis arfaki. The sequence goes on along the minus strand of VZRR01001962.1, from coordinate 118,621 downwards.
CCTCTGACTTTCCTCAAGGTATGCAGAAGGAACATGTTTTCAAGAATATTTTTGTCCATTAGGGGTGTAAAAATACTTAAATGTCTTTCAACAAAAGTTTAGGCAGCAAAGCTACTAAAGAAGCTATGCCTCCTCATCTCTAGAAATGCACAGTGCTGATAAGAGAGATAATTGGTGACTTTTTCACTATTATTAACTTTTGGGAATAGGGGAATAAAGAGCAAGTCTCATTAGCTACTCACAAAAAAACCCCAAACAAACAAAAAACCAAGAAAACCTCACAAATTTTACGATATTATGGATACCTTTAAACGTTTAATTTCTGCTCAGTGCATGTGTTATTGGTTACAAAAGCACAGCAACAAGCATGGGATCACCCCAAAACAGTGCCCACAACACCTGAGAAGGGAGGCAGGTGCAGCTGGGAGATGCAACGTTGTCCTCACCAGAAGCAGCTCTACAGAAACAGCCAGGGACAGGCTCCCTTCCCTTCTGCTCCCCTGACTCTGGGCACAGCAAAGCACCCTTCCACCTCTCTGTAAATCCAAACGGAATGCCAGGTCTACAACATGAACTTATTCCCCATTTTAAAAGGCTTTTTGTGGTTAAAGGAGATACATAACCAGGATGACAATCCACAAGACAGCATGAACTTATGAAGACAGAATTACCAAGTCAGGGCAAGAAAACATCTTTTGGAATTGCCTCAGATTCTAATATTTTTCCTCAATAACTTTGCCCAGCAATAATAGAGAAAAAAACAACCACAGTGGTTTCTGGGTGGCTAAAGTGGTTATATCCCAGGCATAAAATACCAAACAAAACTATCTTTTAATAAAAAACTTTCTTTCAAATGTAAAACTGATACCTTTTTCTGGTTTATGGATAATTTAGCTTGATTACTATAATTGTCACAAAAATGCTGAAATATAACTCTCTTTTTCTTTAAACAGAGATTGTCTTACAGACTTGGGATCAGTCCATTGACTCTTTTGCATTGGTGGAACAGCTCAGAGGGTAAAGTTTTAAAGGGACACAGAAATTTGCCTGTCCTGATCCCCCAGACAGCGTAGAAGGAACATGACATTCCCCATGACTGCTTGGCACAGGGAAGGCAAAACGAGCAAGAAGCCAACAGCTCCCAAAGCATTTCCCAGCTGAGGGAGGGAGGGAGGCACCCAGAGCTAGACCCTGGCTGCAGGTGCAGAAGAAGACTCTGAGACTTTTTGGAGGTGTAGGGAGTGCAGGACATGATGCTGCCCCAGCCACCTGGCAGCAGGCTGTCTCCAGCCACACTCAAGCCAAAATGCCTCAAGCCAGCTCCACTTCACTGCCCCCTTGCTCACCAGCCCCAAGCACGGCTAATACGCTTTAAGACAATTTTATCTGAATAGTTGCTTCTCACAGAAAACTAACTCTCAGTTTAGTTCCTTGAAAACATATGCAAGACCCTAAGACAGAAAATACTGACACTTTTCACTGCCACGATGCCAACTTCAATAGCAAAGCGGTTCCCACTAAAACATGGACAGCATTAAATTCTGTAACTGACAAATGCTTTCCCTGCTGAAATTAGATCATCTAATAAGCAGACAGACCATACATGCTGAGTCCTAATTTTCTAGATTTAGAGTCCCTCTGTAACTAAAAGCAACTTGTCTCTTTCTCTCTGCAGTACTGGAGAAACTGGCCGAAGTTTTATCCCATTGCAGCCACCTCCTTAAAAGTAATGAGCTACTGTATCATTTTCAAATTGCTACAGTAAGTCACTGTCTGAAGGAGATTGTTCATCTCTGGTTCTTATTTCCTACACTGATGAGGGAGATACCATCTTTGGGGTTTTTATTGTTAGTTTTAGCTGGTGCAAAACTGACCTCCTTGAATCAAGCCAGAACACTGCTACAGGTTGGTGCTCCTTCACTGAGAATAGGCTACTTGCTCACACATTTCACGGTCTAGCACGGCTTTCCCCCAGTTTCTCAACACCAAATGAGAGATGTCATCACCTAACAGTTTGGCAAATGGCACCTTTTGCTAAATGAAGCGTGGAAAAAAATTAATTTGACTTCTTCTGTAGCTTATACGACTTCTTCTCTAGCTTTTACCTGTTCAGTTTATTTTATGTGGACACAAGGTCAGAGCCTCAACAGTAAAACTGGAGACAGATTCAGGAAAAAATGCAGCAGAAATTGGGGTGTACAGTGTGTTTGGGGGATGTTATTTAAATTCCAACTAAAACTAAAGATTGTAAAAATGGGCCTGACAATATCCAGTTGAAAAACAACTGAGAAATTAATAATGAAAATCCTGCATAGCCCTGGCCTCTATTTACTTGCAGACTCACAAGAACGACTTTACAAGCCATTCCTTCCTGCATCACAATGTTCTCTACAAGCTTTTCTTTAGTACTTTGCACAATGGCCAACTCAGAGAGGGACTACAAAAACTTGCTGCAAGCATTTAAAAACTGAGAAAATTCCTTGGCATTAGTGATATAGGCCTTTATAACACATCAAAATTCCTTTGTAGGGGTTTTCTGTTGTTTTTGTGTGTGTTTGTTTTCAAAACTCAAGCTCTATTTCAACGGTCAGGTCAAACGTGGAATTTCACAGTGTATGTTTTGCATGCTCTCATTCATCTCTTCACCCTAACAGCTTCTCAGTTTCCATCACTCAGAGTAAAATATTTCATCTGTCTTAAAGCCTAAACAGCAATAGAAATACTATTAAAACACCAGCAACTCTTGTTCAGAAATACAGTAAATTATAAACCACATTTGGCATTTCTACTGTTGTATATTATAACTGCTTTGTTCAGAATGCTTTACATATACTGGAATTTAATAGAATCTCTTTAAGTGAATAATTTGTCCTAATTTGCTTGAAATATGCAATACCTATTAGTTATAGATTATAGTTTTCTTTTTTCTGGCTCTCCAATGTTTAATGTTTCAGTTTCATGAAGCCTGAGATTAAAAAAAAAAAAAAAGTCCAGTCCTAGAAACAAGCAGAATTCACAATCTATTAAGATTCCACACACAATAATCTTAGCAGTTCATATAAAACACAGAAGAGATTAATTGTAATGTAACTTTCATTAAAAAAAACCACCAAAAACAAAACAAACAAAAACAACCACAAAACACGTAAGTGATCAAAAGCAAAAAACTGTAGCATGAATAAACTAGTGAGATTGTTTTATGTGAAATCTGATAGAGAATTAGTTACAAGGGGCTCTGTGGTTTGGAGTGTACACAACTTAATACTGGTAGGACTATTTTCCACCTAACGCTCCCAAGGATGAAACAAGCTCCCTTCATAACTTGTCTGCATGTTGGCAGATGTCTGTTGTTAACAAGAGTGTCTTGCATATTCTATTCTCTCCTGGAGTTTTAATTTTGTTCTTTTATTTCATTGTCAGTTCCTTTCATCTACAATGAAAGTCACGCATCCTGAAAGCAGAGCTCCTTGTGCACGTGGAATACCTTTCTTTAACATTACCACATATATATGTGCACATATGTTTTCTAATTCTAAGGAAAAAAAAAATCAGGGAAAAATCTTTGGGCATATGTTATTTACCAGAATCTGGATTTCAATCTTCACTCACTGCTGCAAAATGGTCCTACAAAACCTATGATCTCCCAGTTCCACACGCCCCATCTTACACGTGAGACCTTTTCATGCAAAGCAATGCTTAACGCTTTGTCAGTTCTCAGGTCTCTGCCCCATCAGCACAGACCATGCTTTGGGGTGTACAAGGGACACCACTCATCCCTGGCATATCACCACAGAGGCTGCCTTTTTTGCATTACATAACCATTATTTAGCAGTTAAAATGCAAGTGCATGTCAGAGAAGCTTTAAGAGTGGATTTCTGTTTTATATGTACATTAGCAAATCTTCAGAGGCTACCTGGCTAATTGAATACCATCATAATTCCCCTGCACCGAGCCTGTGGAATGAACTGCCATTCAAACATGGAATGGAAACAGAGACTGCAATATGGCAAATTTAATACAAAGACTTTTAACAGTGATTGCCAGAGGAGCTCTCAAAATTAATCACTTTCAGACAGAACAATGTTGCTAATTCCTATTTAAGTCTGAAATATTTAACATACTGATCTTCTCAGAATGTAGTTCAGAGAGCACACTCCTCCTCTTCAGAGGCAACTAGGGACCAAGCTTCTTTAATAGGATTGCAAGAGCCCCAGAGTGGCTCTGCAGTAGCTTATAAAGATGGTGGGTTAGCCTGTTTACTGGGATATTTACTGCATCAGTTCAGCTCAGCAATAATTTAAAGAAAAACAAGCCAAAATGAGGAATCAGCAATGGTCTCCTTTTCTGCAGACCAACAGGGACCAGCAGTGGTTGACATTAGAGCAAGCCAAGAGTGAGGTGTCACCAGTCGCAGTGGGCTGAGTGTACCCATCCACCTGACCTGTAAGCCAGGTCTGTTTGGTTTCCCAGCACGTGCTGATCAGTTTTCGTGTCAAACAGATGCACCTGCAAACTGCTTATTGTCAAGCCTCTCTTGTGCTTTGTTCCTCTTGCCAAATAAACATGCTCAGGTTGTATGATCATTGCACACCAGCTGCCACAAGCTCCTGCAAGGAAAAAGATGCAGATGCCAAGATCCAGGTGAATCCACTAGCTGAGTGCTATCAGCACACCAAGTACTGCTCTGAGGCCTGACCTATCATAGAAACACTCCCCACGAACCAGCAATGGCTTTATACATGCAAATTAACGGGTGCATCAAGAAATAAACAGGTGAATAACTAATCCTTTAGCCTCAGCAGCTTTCACCAATATCCATAAAGCTGAAATTTGAGGAAACAGTAGGTTTGTTTAAGAGTTTTATTAACAGAGCTACTAATCCTATTGGTTTTCAAGCATCATGGAAATGATCTACTCCTTCCTTTTACAAGAAAAACTCTCAGAGAGCTTGATGCGAGGCCCAAAATTGCCATTTATCTTACCTGCCTTTAGAGTGAGCCACATGTAGTTCATTTTATTCTGCATAAGATACATGAAAATGCACTAAAAGTAATCTGATTTAATTAAACCTTGGCTTAATTATATCCATTGGAGCTGAACTATCAGATACAGTGTAAGTTTCCACAACATTTTCAAGGCTTAAATTATTATTATTTTCAAAGTATAATGTTTGTGCATTGACAGAGCTATTCTAACATTTATCTATAGCAGATATCGACTTAAAATAGTTTCATTTACTTTGGTTTCATTCTGAAGCTGCATAGGATTAAAATGACGTCTAAACTCAAGTGGATCTCAGCCACAAATCCCATTCATCTTCTTCTTGTGGAAGAGGATTTATGGACTTTTTGTTGACTAATAAATGCCTTGAGTGTGTAATGGCAATGTATACTGTGCACACTGCCACACACAGGGTGAGGTACCCTAAGTGTGCAATGTGGCCACAGTGCAGTGTGGCACACGGTGCACGATTTGTAGGGCCTTTGGAAGGAAGAAATCTGGGAGACAGCTGTCTGCCATTGCAGGGAACTAAATCAGGAACATATGTTTCTCAGTTTTCATATTTTCCTTTAAATAACACCCTCAAATATTTACACACAAACGTACATAAGCTCACGCACACAACAAAGCCTCCAAAAACACTGGCGAAATGATTCACTCGCTCCTCAGTACTGTATGTCTTCTGGCATACAAAATTCCAGCTGCATAAAACAGTTTAGCAGAAGAATATATTGAAAATCAGTTTCAAAGAACACAGAAGTTAGTGTGAGGGAACTAAATTACACATTCATCTTGTTGCTGTACTGTAGATTAGTTTTCATTATATGAATCCTGCAGGCTACGGAGTGTAAGACAGTTGTAGGTGGCTCTTGTGGAATAAGACATTGTTTCCTCACCTTTTCCATCTATATTTGATGCCCATTTTTCAAGTAGCTACAGACTGAAACTGTGTAATATATATCTACACAGCATTTTTTATTTTGCTATGATGATGAAGGTATATAGTAATTTCTTCCCCTCAGTCATGCCATTGGCCTATCAGAAGAAAATGCAAATGGGATTAATCCTCATTCTACACAAAGATCAATTTCTAAAACATTATCTCCTGCTTCAGACATCCACAGGCTATAGCCACTAGGCAGCGTGAGAACCACTGCACTCTTGTCTCATCCTGGAGCAAGTATGACAAAACTACTGGGGACTCTGCTAGTTCTGCTTCCAGTTTATTGACCATGTGCAAGTCACCTTTCCTGCATCCCAGTTACTTCAGTTGCAAGAACTGAATGAATTCCACCTCTGAAGGGTACTCGAACTGAAACCCCAAGCTGAACTCCCAGTTGCACACTAGGTACCACTTCCCTTCAGGAAGAACACTCCCTGCTGCCAGCAAAAAATTAATATCAACGTTATTGTTGCATTCACTTCTCCTGAAAAGTTTCAGTAAAGCATACATATCCTTCCATTCTTTAAAATACCTGCTGGCCAGCTTCAGGGTGGATATTTTAAACAGGACTAGATTACTTCCTTTTTATTACTTTATGCTAATGCTTTTATCATCATGTGCTAATCAACAGGAAAATATAGTTCCTGTTCTAGAGGATGTTAATATAAAAAAGTACTGATTTTATAAAACTATTCTTTTAATTATGTACTTGAAAAACTGCTTAGATACATGAAAATTAAACAGATCTAATGAAGTGGAATGGAGTGCTAAGTTTAATTAAACAAATTTAAAAATTTGCAGAAATGATATTAAGTGATCTTTGAAATGGAAATGGTGTACCGAGTTTTACACTTCATGTTAAGATTACAGCTGAGTGAGCAAAATACTCCCAAATGCACCCTGGTAAATCCTGCAGGGCCGACCAAGTACATCTCTACCCATAAAATTTCCTACAAATATTTGCTCAGACAAAAAAAATTGTCTGCACTGCTAACAAACATCCTAGCAAAGAAGCTTTTTCAACACCTTTTTTTCTACAAATGGTGAATTTTTACTGAATCTTAGAGAGAATAACTTTTTAAAAAATCGACCTCAACATTCATGTATCTCCTGAAAACCTGAGTGCTAGTGCTCTGCTTGCCCACATACCCCGCTGCAAAGCGCCATGCAGGTGACCTGGCAGAGCTCTCCAGCCCTGCCCCAATGCCTTCACTCACACGGTATTGCCCCTGAACCACCTGCAACCAGGAAAATCTGCAGAAATTGTCTTATAATTCTGAACACCTATACTCAGAAAATATACCAACTTCTGCAAAACTGCTGTGAAGCTAGAAATGAGAATGTTTATTAAGTTATTGTTTTACAGCATTTCTACCTATTTTCCCCAAATCTAACTCAGCAATGTGGTGGTTTCCACGGACAGCCCCCTGAAGGTTGTTAGGCAGTAACCTGCTCAGCACCACATGGGTACAAATAAGCCTTCTGTAGTGTAGCCCTGTAAGTTTACAGCAACTTTCAGAATTCAATGGCTTTTCTTCCTAAACCATGAATTAAACACAAGAAATCTATACCTCATAAAAAAAGTTCTCTACCCACCACGTTTGCTGCCGGTACAGATGATGAGCACTTACACGCAAAGAAACACCCTCACCACACCACCGGCACTTCGGGAAGGCTCATTCTCAACCCTCCTGGCTCTCAGAGAAGGTCATTCCCCATTTCCCCGAGCCCTGTGGGGTGGCACTGATGAGCCCAAGACAGCAGGGTGCTCCCTAGAGCTGCACACCCCATCCTGGGCACTCCTCGATCCCAGCCGCCCATCAGCCACCAGCAGGGCACAGGCTGCACAAAGGCCTCAGCTGTTTGACACAACAGCCACATTTAGGTTCTTTTAAAGCCGTGGTTTGAAGATGTGAAACACATGCTGGACTCCCAGCCAAGCTCTACGTTGCATTTACATCGACAGGGCTCACAACTGCGCCATCACCGCCGGGGGCGATGAGGGCCGAGGATGGAGCGGCCGCTTTGGCACCTCTCCGCACCCATGGCTGAAAGCTGCGCATTCCTTTCCAAGATGCCTGGAAACACAGGCTGTTCCCAAACACACACAGGCCCTCATGGTGCCCTCAGACCAAAGTGGTGACCACTACACTGAGGAGTGGCCTAAGGTGAGGTGAAATTTGGCCCAGTACATTGACAGACCTAATGCAATACCACAGGCGAATGGGGGCCTTTTGCTCACTGCAATGAGGCCAGTGATGAGTACAGGATAAAATGGGAGCAGAAAGCAAGGATGACTCGTGGAATTGTGACATATTGTGCTGCCAGCCATGGGTGGGAAGACGAAGTCTGATTTTAGGCTAAAGCGGCACTAGAGTGAGCATGTGCTATGCACGCTGCTCTGAAACTCTGTAATTCCAGCATGGACAACCTCATTCGAGATGTAAAAAACACTCTAGCTCAATACAAACCAAAACAGGGCACACAAAAACTCTTTAAGGGGTCTGGTTGTGACTTTAAGCTTTGAGAAAAGAAGGGTCGTCACTTTCTACAACCACCTGAAATGAGGTTGTAACCAGGTGGAAGGGTCAGTCTCTTCTCTCGGGTAAGAAGCGACGGGATGAGAAGGAACAGCCTCAAGTTGCACCAGGGGAGGTTTAGATTGGATATTATTGTTAGAATTTATCCACTAAAAGGATTGTCAAGCATTGGAACAGGCTGCCCCAGGAAGTGGTGGAGTGACCAACACTGGAGGGATTTAAAAGACGAGTAGATGTGGCCCATAGGAAGAGTGCTGAGTTAATTGTCATGTTTGATGACCTTAGAGGTCTTTCCTAACCAATTTCTATGATTATTTCTTCTCCCTCACACTCTCAATTGCAACAAGTCTAGAAAATAAGAAAAAAAAAAAAAGCACCTCACCACTAACATAATGCCTGAAAAGCTGTCGAGAAGACTTAAAATACACATTTGTCTGTCTTCATAATGAGTTGAGCTCAGAAGTCACTGAAAGGTCATATCACAAAAGGAGTGGCTCCTGAGGCACAGGGAAGCCTTTATTGCTTTAACTAACCTCCTTGAGGGCAATTTCACATCCATAATACAAACTATCCAAACAATGTGCAATGAAAGTAGGTAAATTATCACCTTGTATGTGCTCAGATTTTATTTTGCTCTATTTAAAATCTGGCAGAGCTAGTTCTTTAATCCAATATTTTTAATGTGCTCAGTTATATCTGAAAGAATTTTTTTTTTGTCAGCGCAGCTGAATGGCACAGTAATTAATAATAATCCTAATGATCAGAGCTTATGAAAGAAATTTTTACTGAATAAGCAGAATTAAATTTCTATATAGTCCTCTTACATCTGAAAGAAATTCTTTCATGCCTCTTTAAAGTCTTATATTTAATAGATAAAATTTGACTGGTGTGAGGCTGTCTTTCAGATATGTTGTCAGAAATGGGAATGATTTTGTAGTGTAAGGTATGTACTATAAATGTACAGAATTTCTAAAAAGGTGTAGCACCTCCTTACTGTTAGTAGAAAATCTTATTAAGTTCTTGCATTTGAAAAAATCACCAATAATGCACTTTTTTCCTTGTAGGAGAGTACAAAGCAAACTCCACTTTTTATCATCTTTGCAGAGTGCTATGTGCCTTCTTCCTTCCCACTTTTTGGTTCACAAGAGTAGTATCACCTGCTCTGCGTGCAACCTTCCCCCAGTCATGACATAACAAAGGCAAAATTAAGAAATAATCATATTCAACACTTTTGTCCTAGGTGTTGCCAGTTTTAACACAGAGGCCAAGTAGGATTGTGTACACAATCCACCCCATCCAGGAACTATAAACCGTTTTCAAAGGCAGTTTAGAATTTTACCTGTACTTGCATGAGAGCAAAACAGAGGAAGAAAACCAATTACCATCAGTATTTAAAAATATTTAGACTAATATAAATAGCAAACCCAGCTCCCACACAGTGTCCAACAGAAGAAAAGGCCCTCTGAATTTCAATTTTAGCACAGGGCAAGAGCCCACTTGTCCAGGTACCTCTGAGCCTGAGCACTCCGAGTGGGTTTTTGTGCTACATGAGACCACTCCAGGTGTAAGGCAGATGCTCTTTGTAGGTTGTGTTATAAGAAACAATAGCATTTTTTTCCTGTTTTGCACTCTAAACCCCTAAAACAGCCAGTGAAAGAACCCTCCTGTCACACAGAACAGACAGAGTTGGTTTTGGGTTTTTTTTTTCCCAGAGATTCTGGGAAAAAAACAAAACAACAAAACAACCACCACACCAAAACATGACAGGGAGAAAAGAGGAGAAAATAGTCTAAATTAATCAGAGATTAGTATCGTTAACCAAGGCCAAGATGCTTGAGCCAACAACATTGTTTTAGAAGAGAATAATAGAAAACAGTGAAGAAAAACAATTTATTTTTAGGAATTACTAAGGAAGAAGAAAACTCTGGGACAAAACTTGATAGCACTGGCTTTTTTTCTCATCACAGAACAGTTCAGTAAAAACACACAGCTCATCTGACACCAGGACAGAGGAAGGCTCCACTCAGTTAAACACATGTCAAGGAAAAGCAAATTCTGAGACTCCATCCAGAGTCTCAGATAACACTTTTATCATTAGATTAGACTTCAAATTTTGATCATTTTAACCTAGGGTTTCTATTTCACTTTTTCTTAGAGTAACACCAAGTGCACATTTACTTCTCCAACACAAAATGAATGAGATTCTGACAGGGCTCCAAGAGGCAGGGCATTAAGCACAAAACCCCTAATATAGGAATATCACTAGGCCTGCAATAAAATTAAAAGGCTTGACATCACTGCTGTGCCACCTTTACAGTTTTGAATGGCTCTGAAGAGATTTTCTTCTCAGAAAGATCAAACAGAAAATAAGGTCTAAGGAGTCGGTCAGTATTCTTTAGTGCCTGCCAAAGCCTTATTTGCAGCTCTACTTTTGAAGTCACTAACCTGAGTGCTTACCACACTCAAGTGCAGCACAGATTTATAATATGTTTTTATTTAAAGAGAAGAAATAGCCTACAGTACCAGGCGTGAGATGATATATATCCTGTCTGTTCTGAATGAACTGCTGTAGCAGACATTAAAAAGGAAGGGTGAGTTTTAAGAATACAGGTTTAGAAGAAAGATTTCACCAGCTAAACCTATTTCATCCTCACTTATATCTTATTTTTAAGAAGGGAAGACAGAATGAATTAAATTGAAAGCTGTGTATTAAGTCTTTAGAATTTTCACAGAAGTTTATTGAACAAAACTCCTAAGAAGCTGCTTGCTTTTTTATCCACAGAAATGTATTTATAGGAGCTGAATTCTAATAAACACAGATTGCAGTGCAAAGAAAAAAAGGTCAGCAGTGTGTGCTCAAAGCTTTATTGATGTCTTGTCAATCAATCTTTTATTTTGTTGTTTAATTTTTTTTTTTAAGAAAAAAATGCATGTAAGCACTTTTTCTCCTAATAGTGGATTTATTGAGCATTTCAACAAATCAGATGATAGATACAATAAGCACTGATGGCCGATTATCAACTTTGTGTTTTCAGGTCAGGTTGTAAATTGACCCTGTGTTCGCTTCTCTTCTTTCTGGGGAATAGCCAAGGCCCTTTTCAAATACAATAATTTCCAATAAACTTTTTTTCCATGCGTTCAACATTCCAGAAGAGCAAGTTTATGGGGGAAAAAAGCAACCTTGCTAGACAAATCCATGCAGTCCCATATATTGTCTTCTTGTAAACTAGTTAAATAATAAAGCTGACTCTTAAATCTAAGAATGGTGAATTCAAAGGACATAAAACTTTAGAGCATGACCTTTAAAACCATAGTTGGAGTGAGCTCTTTAGAGCCCAGTAACAGGCTTCAGCCCTGATGTTACACACAAAAGGAAGAGCTGCAGCCATTCTGCCTCTGGTTACGTGGTCACCCCTTCTTTCCAAGGCAAACCAGCTACCTTTCCCATCTGGCCACAGCCCTTCCTCAGTATTTGACTTACTAAATTTTCCAGCATCCCATTCAGTCTTGTAATTTTGCGAGCCAGAGATCAGCAACTGCACTTAGTGATTCAGACAGGACTGCCCATGGCAGTGCCATGTTACTTGGCATCTATTCATCTTGCAGCTTTACCATGCTTTTTAACTTTTTATCTGCAGGTTCATACTGAGGAGAAGTTGACACTGAGGTGTCCATGATGACAGAGGATTCCTTTGCCTCAGTTGACACAGATAATTTAAGAGTGCAAAGTACAGTGACATAGTATTTTCTTCCCTTCCAGTATGCATTACTTTGCATTCACTTGCCATCACATTGTCTGTACACATTCTTAATTAGGTCTGTTGTTCTCATGAGTGGTTCCTTCCCAATCTAAAAAATGAGAACATGCAAAGCGAAGAAAGCACAGGCATTTGCAGAGACCCTCACAAGCTCAGAGAGGATGTAAACCACATTTTATTCTGTGGGAAACATCCACCCCATGAAATCCTTCACAAATTATGTAACACACCAGCAACTCCATTGATCTCTCTACCCATCCTTTCCATAATTCAGTGTACTGGCACAGTCTGGGAAGCAACCTCGATATTTTAGCTGCTCGCTTTCTGCCATATGGCAGCAGCATGAGCAAGCATGTAAAGGGGATTCATGCTCTGTATTTCGATGGCCAAAGCGTTATAATTTTTACTACTGCAAGTTTAGAATGCACTGGAGGTGCCACCAGGAGCGTGTCTCAGACTGGATAACCATGGCAGTTAAATCACTGCTGAAGGCACGAATGCAAATGAGGTCACAGAAATGCTCTTTGATTGTTGTCACAAAAGTTATGAAGTTATCTTCTAAAGAGGGAAGCACCTTCACACTTAGCAGTGTGTACTGGCAGACCGATTAGCACAGCATTGTGGAGCTGCTGTCTGGTTTGACACCACCTACAACCAAATATAACATTACAAACATTTGTCTTTCCTTAGTGCCTGACTGCACTGTGACATTCTATAAGGGCCAACAAGTGAAAGTGAAATCCTCTTGCAGCTGGCATTACACTCTGATGAGGACACTGCATTTGATTTTTTTTTTCCTTTATTTTGTGAGAGATGTGACTCACTAATGTAGGCTAATGACAGTTAGCTGCATAACACTTTCTGAGGGGTCAAAACCAAACTGATTGCCATCTCTTGCAGGCATCTCACAAGCAGCTTTTAATTTCTATAAATGTGTTCAGAATTTACAGTTATTATCTGTCTAACTAAAATTAGACTAAAAGTATTCCTGGAAAGAATTGGTTTGTATTCCATTTTCCCATTCTGCCTTTAATGGCATTTGATTAGCTACTGAATACTTTCAGCTGTCTGACTAGATATCACATTAATGTTACATTTTAAACAGAAGTAGAATAGAAAAATAAATAATGTAAATGCACTTCACAGTCAAACTTTTATAAAACTTTCACAACATTTTGACGTATACCAGTGGCCACAGGAAAATTCACAACAAGAGATAAACAGACCCTACAATGAGCAATAAATCAAATTTGGGTCTCCCTCCCAAAAAAACCCACTTCAGGAATCTGTTTTTTATTATTTGGACGGCTCTGTCTCTCATCCCGGAACAAAAATCTCTGTCCAAGAGTCCCTTTGGGACTGATCTTGATGGTTTTCTATTTTAGATAGTTCAGCTGATTTTTAAGGAAAAAAAAAAAAAAAAAAGGTGCATCTTACCTTAACAAGATCTACAAGAAAACATCTTTGGAATCATAAATTGTGACTAGAACTATTCCAGCACATCTCAGCATGATTCATCTCTCAGATGCAGGGGGATATTTCCTATTGCCTATGAGAAAATATCTACTTGACTCTGCCAATACAGTCATTACTATATTTATCCTTCCAGCATCCCTTTGAGGTAAGGAATACTAATATACAGATTGTACACATGGAAAACAGAAGGAAGTAGTGACCTACCTAATGGCATACAGGAAGTATGTGGAAGACAAGGAATGTGTGAGCATGAGGCTAAATGTTTTACAGCAGATGTGTGACATATAAAGTAAAAGAATTAAACTATTAATGGGGAAAAATTAGCATGCTACAGGATTTTAGTAAAGGATGTCCTAGGGTGCATGTTCTGTTTTCTCAGAATTTCAAATAGCTTCCATGAAAACGTACAGAACTTTTCTTCCCCTGTGTTTTCATTAAGACAGTGGCTGGACTCAAAGTGGAAAAAAAATTCACTTTGAATCTATTCGAGAACTATTTTTTTCGTCTATGGTGTCAGTTAGTTTAGGTACTTCCTGTCTGTCTCTGAGCATCATACCCTGGACAGAAAGCATAAGCCCTCAGCTTTTATTTTGCCATGTTAGAACACATAAAATCCTTTTGCTTCTTCTCATAAAACAGGCTTTTCCATTGCCTTAATAATCCTTATGACCCTTCTCTACCTCTGTTCCAGTTTTACTGAACATTCTTGTCCATGGGTGACCAACACTACACTATATTTCTGAGGTTGACCCGCAGCCTCTGTAATAGCACTAGCATTTCCTCTCGAAATTCCACTCCTAGTGCATCTTAAGGTTGCATTGCTTTCTTCACTGCTGCATCATTGCTTAAAACAATCCCTGTAGAATGCACGATATACAGCAATAGAAGTATGGAATCACTATAATTGAAATATGGTTGGGTTTTGAGGAATTTCTTTGAAGGAGAGAGCAGTGGACACATTTCATACATTACCCAAGAAGTCTTTTTAACTGAGAAGCACATGGAGGTGTGAGGGAAAAGAAGAGATGGAAAGTGAGAATTGGTGGGTGTTACACACAAACGGAGCAGGAAGATGAGAGCACAGGAGTAATGATTTCTGATGTGCAACAGCAGCAGGATATAGGCTCTCCTTCCTGTTTGGAAGTTCTCTGAACAGCTTTACAGAGAGGCTTGCCTGACTCTCCTGATTTCTAAATGAAAGGGAGTGGTTTGGAGAGTGCTTTTTTAGAGAGCCTGCTCTGGGAATACGATAGATACTGAAAAAGTTGAAACTCAAAGTATACCTCTTTGAATAAGCTTTATACAGCAACAAGGGTCTAAATGAACAAGCTTCTTTAAACCTTTGGCTCAGTGTTCAGAAAGAACTATACAGCTCATAAAACCAGGGCTCTGTGCTGCCACCAGGACTATGTTATTGCTGCAAAATAAATAGAAAAAAATCACACCATTTTGTAACTTTTTCATAAAAATTAAGATAGTACCCTCTAGTGTATTTACTTAATGTAAAACGAAGCTTTTCATACGGCTGCCACAGGACTTACAAAAAGCTAGAATCTGAATTCTTTTGGAAATTCAGGATTTTCTTTCCTTTTCTGGTATCTAAATAAGGACAAGGAATTTCCTGTGTCAAAAAAAAATCAACTTACTATAATTATGCACTTTCCTCTGAATGTGAAATTAATGAAAAAACTTTTCCAGTATTAAAATAAAAGTATATTTTATACTGCATATGTATGAAATATACATCAGTAAATACAGAATGATCTATTCAATAGTCTTGAAGCAAAATTTAAAAGCTGACAATCCATTTTGACTTTTTTATGTAAATAAAGATTTCAGCAGCATTGGCATGTTTCTGTGAAACATCTTTCAGCTTAACTTTTTGGTTTTCAGGTCGAAAATGTTGTATTGAATTTTTTTTAAGCCCTAATGAATGTCAACTGGCTTTTTCATAGGAAAAACCTTGAAATCCTTAGTCAGTCAAAACCCTCATTGATTGTATCCTCTGATGTTAAAAATTATTCATTGCTACTGTATTCCCAGAAAGGCAGAGAATGTTGAAACATGAACAAATACATACTGGTTAATCACACATCTTTTTATGCAGTGTATCTTTTTCTTACACAGACTACTTTCTGAAGAGTCACCCCTGGATGAAGGGTACAAATCATCTGGCAAGGACTTCAATCATCTTGCTCTATAGAACTTCCAGGTCAAGGAGAGACAAGGCCATGTAAATGTAAGTGATTCCTAATGAGTTCTTTACCCATAGCTTTTAAGGCACAAATAACCATAAAACGACTTTTTCTATTGATTTTGAATCCAGCATAAGACTTAATTCTAAACCCTGAAGAACAGTGGTGGGGAGATAGACAATTCCTTCAGCCAGGTCAGGAATTATGACCAGAGTAAGTTGCCTTCAAGAGTCATTGTCAAGTAATCAATAAACATGTAGGAACCATTGTATGTGAACGGGGAATGCTCTTGCCACTGCCTGAGCCATGACAGGAGGGAGGACACCCACAGCAGCCTTCCTTCTGCCCAAAAACTCCACCTGCACTTCACTTGAACAATAGGAGTGCAATTCTCCCAGTGACAGTAGGTCATACTCCAGCAAATTTGCAGGCAGGAGATCAGAAATCACTCCTGTGGGTCAGGTAAGTGGCTGTCTGTCTAGTCTCTAAGTGGGGCTACCTCTGGCTGTTTGAGAGAGGTGAAAAGGCCCATGCATTATGCATCTGTGGAAAGATTTGCATACAAGGAAAATATTTTTATACACCTCATCAGTTAGAAACTGCTTTTGCTAGACAGATAGAGTCTTCCTTGACTTCTAAACTCCACGGAATATTTTACAACCTTCTCTCTTTTTACGTACTCCTGTTTCTGGATGGATGGGTATTTCATAATTTGCAGTGAAGTCTGTCCCCCTTTAAGAATCCCTAAGCCAAAATCATGGACACTTTTTTCATCAAATAAAAATCCACAATTGTAATGCAGCAGTTGGCAGTAATACATTACAGTAATACAATACAGTACAGTAACAGATTGTCTTTTAAATTAATATACACATACAAGCTCTGTATGGTCACTATTTCTCAACTCTTTTTTCTGACTTAATATCTGATTCTCTGATTCTGTTTCTATTCTAAGTCTATTGCTTTATGAAAAATCTTGTGACAAGTTTTATAGGCTATGTGATTTCTGAACAACTCCTAAAAACTTAAATCAATTTACTCTTCCTTCACTTCTGATTTCACCGTGCATCACCTAAACTTCCTAAGATTTTGTCCTTTGATTCTTCTTCCATGTAAAAATACCTACAGTGCAATTAAAAAAATTTACAGAAAGAATGCAAAAAATACATATACTGCTAATGGGCCTACTTACATCTTGTGATCTCTTCTTCGCAATAAATGCATAATATATATAACATTGCTATGCATGCTGCTGCATTCCCCCAGCCCCCCAAAATGCATCCTAATTACTACAGCAAAATTGAATTTGCCTGTGCATACATTAAGGTTAACCATGCAGTCAGTAAGGAATGAAGCACTAAGAATCAGTTGTGTAACCAAGAAGGAAATACATATTTAATATCATGAACACTATTATAATTACTTTGTCTGAGCAATAACTCAGTTAATTTCTGCTCTAAGAAATAACTCTAAAAGATACTAAGCTGCTTTCCATGCTTAATTGGGAGCTCAAATTCACTGAAAAACTCCTGAAATGCCATAGTCAATGGCTGTAAAAGTATCTATTTAAATTGTTTTCTGGGATGTCACAGTGTCTTTGAGAGAAAAGTGTTATCACTTGAAAACTTTATGGTATGCAGCAAAAAGTTATTGTATTCTAGTATTACAATTTTGCTAATAGACAAATTGTCTAAAGCACCACCAAAAAAACTTGGAAGCAATTTACATGGTAGCATAAAAAATTGATGAATGTGGCAGAAACACCATTGAGATGAAAAAAAGGCATTAAACGTGAAAAAAAAAAATTTAAATTAAGAAAGTCCTGAAATTGGAAAGCAACTACATCCATTTTGACTAAATAACTCAAATATTCTCTCATCAGTGTAACTAATTTGAGTTTTAATTCTCATGGAAACCCGCTACAAAAAGGAAACAGCAGAGAATTTTCTTGTCAATGAGCAAACAGTCAATGGTAAATAGAATTTTTTTTAAAAAAAGCCATTTGTAGCTGGGGAAGAGACAAAATAAATGAAAAGTCAATGTATGGCAGGAACTGTTACTGACATTGCTGTAGAAACATAGAATGGTTTAGTTTGAAGCACCTTAAAGGCAATCTAGTTCCATCCCCTCTTCCATGGAGAGAAGGTTGGGTTGCTCAGAGCCCCATCTAATCTTCAACACTTGCAAGATGGAGCATCCACAGCTTCTCTGGGCAACCTTTTCCAGGAACTCACCACCCTCACAGTAAAAAAATTTCTTCCTGATATCCAACCTAGACCTGCCCTCTTTCAGCGTGAAACCATTCTCCCTTGCCCCTCACTCCAAGCCCTGGGGAAAAGTCCCTCTCCAGCTGTCTGGGAGCCCCTTTAGCAACTGGAAGACAACTCCAGGGTCACCCAGGAACCTTCTCTTCTTCAGGCTGAACAACCCCAGCTCTCCCAGCCTGTCTCCACAGCAGAGCTCCAGAGCTCTGACCATCTTTGTGGCTTCCTCTGGGCTGGCCCAAGCAAATCCATGACTTGTGCTGGGAGCCCCAGAGCTGGGTGCAGCACTGCAGGTGGGGTCTCACAAGAGCAGAGCAGAGGGACAGAATCCCCTCCCTCGACCTGCTGGTCACACTGCTGGGAATGCAATCCAGGATTACAGATGAGCTCTCTGGGTTGCCAGTGCACATTGCCAGGTCATGTGGAGTTTCTTGTCAATCAAGTAGCTAAGATCGTTATCAGTATTTCCCTTCAAACCTCCATTTTTAAAGAATTTATATTACTTGACTGTTAAAATATGTTTCTGGGCAGAAACAAGGGCGCACTGTGCACAGGCAAATTTTTAAATTAAAAACGGCCTCCAAAATTGCTTCAGCAATTTTCTGCACACAATTGTTTCCATGTGAAAAGATCCACATTTAGTCATGAAAACAGCACACTCAAAAAAGTAAAAAGATTTTATCGACTCAGCATTCAATCTGAAGTAGTGCTATGACCCTCAGCCCTGTATTCAGTACTGTGAATACACACCCAAATACACAAACTTCAAATAGGAACAATGCCAGAAAGTAAGGCTTGGTAGATTTGTCCTTGCATTTGCACATAATTACATAACAAGTTTGAAACTGCAGGTTTTGGAGTAAATTTGAAATCAACCAAGAGATTATTTAATAGAATCTCAAATCAGTAATCATTTTCTTTCCTAACATACGGTTGTGTCCCTGGGCAAATATGCCAAAAGAAAAGAAGCAAAATGATGAGGCTTTAGGTTTCTAATATATTTTTTCAAATATTCATTTCTATTCCCTAAGTGAATAATGTGATCTAAATCTTATCAGCTGACACTATATCTCTAAATTCATAGTTTTGCCTTTACAATTCTAACTATTCCACATTTTTAACACCTCATTTTTTTGGTAGGTAAAATCAATATTACAAACCATTGTCTGTGTATTAATAAAGACAACATAATTGCCAAAAATGTCAGCACTTTTAAGCAAGAAAAACACTTCTCTTAATCCAAAATGTCAAAGCAATTTTGTTAAACCAAAAAGTCTTTTTACAGAACAGCGTGACGGTAGGAACCCATGTCAATAAATTACAAAGCAAAGCAGAGGCAAGTTGCTAAACTGTTTCTAGCTTCAATGGAGAACACACACGCACCAAGCAGCCAGCATTTCTTATTCCCTCAAATCCTCAGTCTCTGAGCAACACAGGTAAATAGATGAGTTGGAAGTGCCAGATCAGTTACTGATCTTGCTCAGCAATACATCTCTAACAGTGACAGAAAAAGACTCCCAGGAATAAAATGCAAGAAATCTAAATGTAAGAAATTACACCTTCCTCCAGACAGAGTTTCCTGCAACTACGTGTATGTATCTATATAAAAATGTGTGTGTGCCTGTGTATACACACGTGACTAATTAAAAAAAATTCTTCATTTATTAGCTGTATGTTCTAGTATGGGTATTCTTTTGAAATACTCATATAAAGAGTTTCTGCAGCACCATGCCCCCTAGACTTTGGGTGAAAGAACACGATTTTCTTTTTTTGGAGTTTGTACACCAGTTAAGCTGCTCTGCATGCACGTGGCCTGAGCACAATCCACAGACTCAGAGCCTTTGCACTCTTAATAAAGAATTGGGTTTAGTTTAGAGAGATGAAGGCCTTTTGTATTATTACCCACCATGTAATGCATGAAACTACTCTCAGCCAGGCCTGAAGGCTCGGAGCACCAAGGGCTGTAGGCACACGGATGAAAAGACAATGCTGGCCAGAGACTGGTTACGATGCAAAGCTATTTGCTATTTAGAATTGAAATAGAGCTCACCATGACAAGCCTTAGGTTTCTAATATATCACTGATGCCTGAGCCACTTCTAAAGTTTGAAATTCACATTTTTGGAGGTGTTTTCTCTCATTGCTTGAAATTGTGTGTAACTAGCCCTCATTTCTCACAACAGCGGAGCTGACTATGCCACTGCAGTCATCACCCAATTCTATATGCACATATTTTCGAACACAGCAAATTAAATTATATTACTCTGTGCCACTATTACAAATCTAGAGAATCAGCAGCATATGTAAAAAAAAACACCAAAAGAAAACAAGAGCCTTTTCCCCGCCTAAACAGTTTAGGAGGATGGCCTAGTATTCCAAATTAAAAATTGAAGCTTTTAGTCACCACACCTTTTTCTCTCTCACTAATTGTTATTGTATGATCAGTGTTGCTTTTGACTGGTTTTGCCTTTAAACTGTATCTAAGTTCACAAACTTGAAGACAAGGCTGGTTCCCAAGGGACTTTTCTTCAAGACCTTATAGTTCTAGCACTAAATCTTTAAAACATGAGATGAAACAAAACATACACAGCAACACTAGAGATCTTCTGAACCACATCACCACAAATCATTTTTTTTTAATGCTAATCCCTCCAGTCAGTGGCAAGGTAGAGCTCATTCCACTCCCTGTCCCCAGGCCAGCTGGGCTTCACCACTGCTCTGCCAAGCTCTAGAGCTGTGGAGACTTCCATGGGAGAAGAACAGATACTATAAACTAAAATTATGTCTCAGATGATCCCAGCTTTATCTGGAGCTGAAGCCTGGCAATTCACAGAGCCCCAAGTAGTCCTCAGATAATCTGTCCTCTGTGGCCCTTTGGCACCCCAGTGCTTGTGGTTTAAGCCTGATTCAGACAGATTCAGAGAGATGTGGGGTGAGTGGGACAGGATTTTGCTCTTCAAACGTGAAAAGTAAATTAATTTCCCCCAAATCTAAAACTCAGGCTCCCCCACCAATCTCTGTGTTTTCTCTTGAAGGGACTGTTCTATTTTCCTGCCCCCAAGATGAAAAGCCAGTACAAGTATAGACTTTCAGAGCAGAAAAAAATAAAATGGCTGGAGGGTAGCCACAAAAAAATACAAAAATAAGTCACCTAGGCCACAAACTGTATTGGCTCTGGCCTCATCTCTCCAACAGACTTTACTATTAATATAGCTCATTGCTCAGACTCTGAATTAACAGAGAACTGCTTACTAGATAGAACACCAAGTTTCAAGGAACTCACACTGATTGTACACTTTAGCTCATCCTTACACAATTTAAATACTTAAATTATTTGCTGAAAGGAGACTGTAGTTGCTTACATAAGTCAGTGGCTGATTAGCTACCTAATTTTAGCACCTGCAATAAAAACAACAAACAGGTCTGTTCATTGTTAGCAGAGAGAAGGCTTCTTCCCAAAAAATACTCAGAACAGCAAGAGTTAAGTAGTTTTAAAACATTTTCCTACTGCTCCCCTGTGAGAAATGCTCAGAAAAGCCTTTTTCTGACCTAGCCATCAAGGCCTTGATGCAAATGCTGAAAAAACTGGCCTGCTTTTAGTTGTTTTCATATGACAAAACATTTAAGCCCTTGGAACCAAAGT
This sequence comes from Oreocharis arfaki, assembly GCA_013398015.1. Taxonomy (NCBI): domain Eukaryota; kingdom Metazoa; phylum Chordata; class Aves; order Passeriformes; family Paramythiidae; genus Oreocharis; species Oreocharis arfaki. The sequence goes on along the minus strand of VZRR01001962.1, from coordinate 96,802 downwards.
TTCACAATTGTACTTTCTAAGCTGACAATGGACATATGTACAAGTAATTTAAGACTAATACAAAGAACAATATAATTTTATAACCATAGACAAACTATCCACTGGAGACTGGTTTGGCCGGTCCTGTAGCATGTTCCCTACTTTACACATAGAGTTAGTTCTTCTCTCTAAGGAAATATTGTGGCTGGAAAGGGAATTTTAGTTCACTGTCTTAAAACCGGTTTTCTTTTCTTGACCTGGAGATGCCAATAAGGTGTAAATATTTTTGAGGAGACTTTTATTATTGAATAATGGCATTGTTTTATTTCTGGTGTGTGCATACTGTTTGGGTTTTTTTTTCCACGTTCTAGTATACTCAGCCCACACAACTTTTTTTTATTATTAATGGACTAATTTTGCTTAGGAAGCCAAATATTCAACCTTTGGATATAACAATGTAGTTCTTTTCAGCACAGAGGCAATGCTGTGGTTCAGCAAGCAACTGAATTTGGCTCAGGAACGACAGGAGCCACCTTCTGGGACAATTTTTTTTAGTGTCAACTCACAGAGTGGGTTAATAACACAGGCCTTCTCCCTCAGGGTTCACAGCTACTCCCATTACTTGATGGGACTATTCCTACATATAAACATTTGCAGACTAAACAGGAGCATTTGTATTTAGATACCAGATAGTAGGACCCAGCATATCCACAAACACCTGACCTCAACATACGAAGATCTGCTAATCAGTGCACTATCTCAGAACACAAGGGCAGTGTTTTTTACACATACACAAAGCAAATTCTCCCTTCTTCTCAAAATTCCATCTTCCGGATTGAAAGAAGCAAACCCCCCCAAATTCTGTGCTTTCCATCAAAGCCACTGTTCTCTAAGTCCATCTATTTCCTGTTGGAGCAGTAGAACAGGGGTACAGGATTCTGCGTACTTCTTAATCCCAAGCCATCACTGTCCCATCTAGTCCTCACCTCAACAGTACAAAGTGATGAAGTACTTAGGAGATTCTGGCTCTCTTGTAACATTTTGTGAGGTCACATGGTGACATAATTTTGGTAGGAAACATCTCTCCCTTAAAATTCTCCCCCTCCTTAGTACAAATTCAGCCTGTAAGGCTACCATACCTTTAGTGCAAAGTCTGTAAGTATTTTTAATTAATAGTGAAGTATAAGATATGGGATGTACTAATGAAAATTTTACTATTTTAATTGCACATGGATATTGCATTCTCTAAGCTACTTCTGTTACTAAAAAATAGTTGTGAAAAATTCTTACTGCACATATATTTACATCTGTCCATTACCTTACCATGAACATTTAGATTTCCTCTGTAAGAAATACACACAGCACTCAGCATTTAAAGACAATTACTCAGCCTATAGGCCTCTTGCCTTAATTACCGTTGGTATTTTTACACGCTTTCTTCATCAACTAATTTTTCTTTCCAGTGATATCACTGCAATTATTTCTATTCAGCCTGAATGTTTTACATTACTTAGGCAGCTAGACAGCTGTCTTAGACTTGAATTGCTCAGCCATTTTTGGAACTCGGTCCCCTGTAAGATTTTATTCCTTGCTTTCCAGCCAGCCATCATGGTATTGCTCCGAGGGTAGGTCACAGACATTTAGCATTTCTATATCCCAGCGTCTTGGCTTTATTGTAACATGGGAGCAATGGTTTCTCCGAGCACACTGGCTCATGTCACCTTTTCCTTGGCAGGTCAGGCAGCAATCACGAGTCCAGCAGAGGCACTGTGATTGAAATCACTGGCATCATCTGTGCATTGGAGTGTCTCTGCTAAGAGTCATAGATTTCTTCATTGATCAAAGCAAGTTCCCTAACCAAAGTTCCAGAAAGCACTTCTACTTGTGCTAAATTTTACATCTGTGGGCAGTTTCATACATGTGAAACTTCTGTGTTTTCCTGGCCTGGAGTCCTTGCCAGCCATTATGAAGTTTGAAAGACTTGCTCTAACATGGAAGCCCCAGAAAGCCTGCTCATTTTCCTATGCATTTCAAGGAATAAGTATCAGTGTACCACAGAATAACAAAGGAATGAAAAATGAATAGTTTGGCAATTTTCCTCAGCATCTAGCAAATCATTTATTATCAACAATTGCCAATAATTCAGCAGAAGCCTCTCCTTTGTTGCCTCTATTGCTTGCCAAAAATTCCTCCTTATTTTAGTAAGTCTGGCTGAACAGGGCAGAACATGTTGGTAACATTTTGAAAACTGTCTTTTTCATCTAAAGTGACAAAGACCTTTCCTCCAGGGCACCAGTAGAAAACAGCAAAACCCTGTACCTGAGTTAATAAGTAAGAGCAAAACAAGTAAAACCTTGGGATTTAGTACTTTTTCCAATCGTGATTTTCCAGAGTCCCTGTTCATCAGCATTTATTATTTACCTTTTAGCTTCATAGCGTTTCCTTTTCACCTGGGACTTGGGTTATTGCTTTGCAAATTGTATATTAATATTGCCTACCTACAAATACTTAAGGTATGATCCCAAGGGCAGTGCTGTATGCATTTTGATGAACATTTGAACTTTTAAAATTCAGCAGCATTTATTTTAACCAGAACTAAAAGACAAAGTTGAATTCCAAGTTTGGTGATTAATTTACATCTACTTAAAGACAACCTGAAGTAGGGCAAAATTGTCTCCTTTGCAGAAGACTTGCAATTAAGTTTTTGTTTAAAAGCTCCTAAAAGAATTTATATGCTTGAAAAAGCCAGTCCTGAGACATGCCATGAAGAGAAAATACTAGTTTTAACTAGGAAGGAGCAAAAAAAAAAAGTATTTAAGACACATATGCCTGCTTAGAAAATTTAAGACTGTAACAACTTTTGAAGAAACCTGGCAGAGTAGCTTATAAAACAAACAGTTGTTCTCTCTTTGGATATTAGTAAGACATCATGAGAAAATTAGAAGAGCTAAAGTATTGTCAGATGTTTGCAGTGAACACTCCCCAGTACAGTTTTGGAAAATCCAACGTGTAAAATTTCCCATAAACAAAAGGTTTTTTAACATGTCAGTTCTGGGATGTTCTTGGCTGAGATTGCTGGAACAAATAGAAATAGGTTTGTGAACATAAATAGCTGATGTGGAGAGTCCTTGGCAATATCTGCGCTAATAAGCCAAAGATAAAAATAAAGAAAAGAGTAAAATTACAGCTCAAAAAGTGACAGAGCTGGGAAATTGGGAGTTTGGATTGCCTGTCCATTTTCTCTCATCCTGCTACAACTTGCTGTGTTAGAACACCTGGTATAAAACCTGTCACCAGACACTAATCCCAGAACCAAACTACATTCTGAACAATCCCAAAGAAACTGTATAAGGATATGTGTGAACCTCCCATCTTGCAGCAACGCTCTTGCAGCCCCAAGTCTTTCATGCAGTAACTGACTACATGGGTGACAGTGTGCCTTTCACATAGAGGACTTTCTTCACTTTCTGCTAGGCACAAAAGCTGGTTGACTCTTTTTTTATTTCACAAAATAACCTCTTATGGATAAATACTCAAATTCCAGGAAAGCATGTCTAGAAATTAAAATGCAAAGCTTTAGAAATACAACTGTGAGCAGCAGTGAGACGTAGAAGGGACAAAGCCCAAACTCTAGGAATAAAACTAGTTTCTTACCTTTCTGTCATGATTTGATTAGCAGCAACAGGTTCCAGGTTTGATTCCTGGCTCTTTTCTCAGAAACCTAAGAAAATTAAATGAAACTGGTTGAGTGTTCAGGGAACGATACTTTCATCTTTGTAGTGAATGAAAATGCATAACTTCACTGGAGGGCCAGAGGTGAAAAGAGTAAAAAATTAAATTCACTGAACAGCTGGTGTTCCCCTAAATATAGTAATAATTAGTCAAATCTTTACTCATTCACAATGACAATGAAGAATTTCATCCTTCTTGACCAAACCCTCTATTCTCATCTGCTTTAATCTGGAACATTTTACATTACCAATCTTTAAGCATTAGATTTCAGATAAGATTTTATCAATTACATCACAGTGACCACAGTCAGGTACTGAATTACCAAGATTTTCCTGCTTCATTACAAGCACATAATGTCATCAGATTTTGGGGGGAAGTTGTTTTTGAGTATGGGTTGTTGTGGTGTGGGTTTTCTCAATGTATGTTTTGTTTTGGGGGGCTTTTTTGCCCGTGGTTTGTTTTTTTTTTTTTAATAGTCCCAAATAGGCAAAACAAAATACTAAGTGAAGCTGCTTTACATCTCTCTTACTACTACTGCCAAAAACATTTCTTCTGACCATCTGTTTTCTGGAAAGGGTTCCTCACATTTTTTGGGCCTTAGCTGTCAAGATTTTCTGCATTTGAGAAAGGATATGTGCCTATGCCTGCACATGAGGCCTTCAATTTGGAAACCAGCACAAAAATTCTGGTTTATAAAAAGGCTTTTTTCTAAAGATGCCCAGAAAGCGTTTCAGATCAGTTGCAATCACAGCTGAAGCCGCAGAAGGCCAGTGCAAAGCAGCAGAGCAAGCTTCCTAGCTAGGATTAATTACTGACCATTGGTCTGCTCGAAACCATAATCTTTCTACCACTATCTTGGGGGTTCTCCTTTACACCTCTCTGGGTTCAGTCATCAGAGCACTATGCAGCTGTCTGTAAATCACTCTTCCAGTGTTCTCAGCACATGACCAGCTATGTACAAACCACACTAACATGGGTCCTGTTGGTAGCTCAGCGTAGTCTCTGTTTTCTCTCTCTGGATGACCCAGTGCTCAGGATCACTCCTGCCAGGAATGGCCTGAGCTCACAAACAAGCACTGCCACAAGGCAGTGTAGCAAGACCTGCATTATTATTATGCCTGCCTGATGTGCCAGCACATGCATCAAGCTCCTTCAAAGCATTTACTCATTTGTTTTACTGCGCCAGCTACTCAACCACAGCAGCAATGAGTACCTACCCAGAAGAGTAATCGTCTGCATCATGGCAAAACCCTACACCAGATGCAGAAACAGCTATAAAAGCAGGCAAAACGGGAACCAGAGTTTGGGCTCCTCTTGCCAAGAAGTAACTTGGGTGGATCAGCATGCCCCAAGGCCATTGTGCTTTTATGGACAAACCAGCCTGCTTTTATGAGCTCCTGGTAGCTGAACACAAGGAAACCAAACACAAGATCACAGAATCTTAAAATAACTTAGGTCAAAAGAGACCTCTAGAGCCATCTTGTCCCATCCATGCTCAAAACTGGGCTGACTTGGTTCGAGTTAGGGCCACCTGCAAGTGTCTAGCATACCTTACTTTCTGCTGTGTTAGAGACTTGGACACCAGGCACCACATGCATACATATCCATGATGATATTTTGGATCACATCAACTACTACACCCATAACAAACTGCTAAACAGAGGGGCAAAAAGAAGAAACTGCGAAGAGGAACAGCACATTCACAGCAAAATCCAGACCCCATGCTTCCTTCTAACCTCAGCAGAAATACATAATGTGGTTCAATGCATACAATGCTATTAAAAACCGTACACACCCACAGAACCCAGTCAGGTCTGTATTGTACATTTTGGCCTTGCTGATACATGTTTAGTCCACCAAAGTTCAGTAGATATGAAATGAGAAGGGAAAGCATCTGTAAATGCCACACATTTAAAAACTGCCAGCTGGATCCTATTGACAGTGCTCAAAAACATCAGAGTATTTATCATGTCACACTCCCAGGATGGGGCCAAAGCACAGAGTCTGGGTTAGCAGTTGCTGTTTTCATTTACTTGGCTTTAGCTGAGAAATATCACTTCAAATGAGGGTTCTGCTTTGGTGAACTTTACATGTTAGTTGGAAAAGTAGGAAAGGTAAGACAACAAAGAACCTCCCCAGCCTCAGCTGGAGAGAGTGGGTAAGGCAGAAGTAGAACTTACTTGCTTCCATAACCATGGACAGAAACCCTAACCCACCCAGCCCCGACCAAAAACCCTAAAAAAAAATCTTCCTGACCATAAAAGGACTGGAACTTTCGTTTAGCTAAATTTACATATAAATTTCACTTATTTCTCTCTGTGTGTTTGCTTTTTAAACAAAATACCCAATAATACATGCTCCAAGGAAACATTATTAAAGGAGATTGTACAGCTCTGATTTCTTGTTGCCACTTTAATTTAATTTTGCTTCCCTGACCTTTTTCCTTAAGAAAGCTGATAAAAATATTTTTAATAACAAGGATAATTTGGTCGAGGGTAAGAATAAAAGGGTTTTTTTCTGAAGCAGGTTCCTCTTCACATAAATGTACACATATTTAGTGTGCATTCTGTGAACACTTTCTGCCTATGTAATAGAGAGCCAGAAAATCATCTGTCAGGGGATGATGGATGATGAACTCTGCTACTTAGGCCTCAGGGCCCAGCCCTGCTGCTATACTTGACTTAGCCTTCAGTAGGCACTCCCGTGGTTTGTTTTTTCATGCCAAGGGAAAAGCATATGCCTGGAACTCCCAAAAGTGTGGGAACCAGAATAAACAGCGACATTTTTAATGTTACCACAGGTTTTAAATCTGCTGTGTCTCTTTCCTGTAAGCATTGTCCGTATTTTTGCAATATATACAGTCATTGTGGGTTTGTTGCTCTGCCCATCACCTCTGTTCTTTGTTGTACACTAACCAAGAAAACAAATGAAAAATAAAAGGAATGCACAGCATACCTGACCATTTGGTTGACTACTGCACTCTTTTAGCAAAGGAAAGACAAGTTCTTGGGGTTTTCTTTTCTCCCTTCCCCTTGACAATGCTTTTGTTGCTTTGTTGCAACAAGGCTTTTCTCACCTCATGCAGCTTTATTAATTCAGGGGTTCTTTTGGAGTCCTCTTGGGCATTGTATCACCATACACAGACATGTACAACAGGGCTATAGTTAAAAGCCATCTTCTCCTCTTCTTTGCACCCCAAAAATTCCATTGATCATTGAATTATGCTGCTTGGTTTGGATGGACTGCAGGACTCTCAAAATCTCAGGCATTTCCGTTATGAGCCGAAGGTCCCACAGGTCCAAGGTAAAATGATGGTTTAAAACTGATGCCAATCATAAGCATGGTTTTCTAATGCATATTTTTATTTCATATTGCCTAACCACTGATTATAACCAGGCTTTTAAAATAATTTTCTTAAAAGAGAATTGGTCAAATGCAGCTATGATGGAATTTCCATCCTTCAGAAATTCCTCAGCAATGAATATCTCTGTCTCCTTCTCTCTCATCACAACCCTCTTTAAATAAAATATTTATATTGTGGCAAGTAGTAAAAAGTTTTATTCCTTGTTTAGGAGAGGCACACAGAAAATGCCATAAAAATTAATAGCAGCTCAAGTTACACAAAACAATATTGAGAGTCTTCGTCCCCTCCCTACTTCAGGTATCTTTACCAATAGAGATCAGTATAGAACCTTCCTGAAAAACTTCTCGTTTAGATGTCCCTTCAGTTCAAAGGGACATTCTGCAGCCCTCATTTACCACTGGATAAATTTTGAGGGAGGAGCTTACCAGCATTTTATACTCCCTTCTAATACCTTCTCAGAACTAGCAGAATTCATTGAGGCCTAATAGGCCCCAAAAAACACCTGCATTTACATTCTTCAATCAGTTGCATTAACCCTTAGAGACATCAGCAGGACTCCTGCAGCACCAAAAAGGGACGCAGCAAAGCAAGGACTGAGAGTCATAGAAATGAAGGCATATTTTTAGGCCAGAGTCACCGTCACAATTCAAGCAAATTCGAAATTTCTTTGATTTTGACATGAATATTTATCAGAGAGTGATGCCTATTCCTGAAAACTGGCCTTCCCTAGCCATGTAAGGACTGTCATTTGCAACACCCATGTCAAAAACTGAACTCAGATTATTAGATGAGGATCCACTCCTCCCAAGTGTTATTAGACATTTCTTTCCCACAATACACATTAATACAAGAAGATATCCAAAGGTCCATTCATCTTAACTTCACAGATGGGTTTAGCTGACAGCTATGAGCCTGACTTGTCTTTTATTTCAATGCATTCATCCCAGCACCACTCCAGGCTCCCCTACGAAATATGCCTGTCATTCAAAAGCGGCAGAACAGTTTAAATGCTCTTATCTACTCACTCGAAATCCCACCCCTCCAGGCAAACTGTTCCCTGAGATGATCTTTACCCTTCATTTGAGTCTAATGCACCGAGACCTAAAAAGACATTATGTCCAGAGACTGGTGTGGCTACGGTAACAATTACCAGTTCAGCAAATCAGCTTCTCGTTGCAAGCACTGCTTGGGCTATATATAAGCCAAGAAGAACTCAGAATCATTGTGTCAGCAATTCTCAAAGACTATTTTAAATGGTATCAAGTTTAATAAAACTTTTACAACACAGTACAGAGTGTACTTTGTGTTCCTTTGAAATTGATGGAACAAGCCAATTTTTCCAGGTTTGTAGGCATAACATTTATTAAATTATAATAAGAAAATAGCTATTTAAAACCATGAAATGAAAGACTACAATATACATTTAAAGGTCAACAGTTGCATGAGTTTCCTTATTATATATTTTATCTGAGAAGTCCTGGGAGACAAAGGAGCTCTGACTCTACCCATGTGCAGCTGCACACTTGCTATTCCCTGCCTTGACTTGGACAAGGAACTACATACTCTTATGGATGGCCCTGCTTCACCCAAGCCTCTTACAAAACTGCCTTCACCCATTAAGATGGTGAATTACATCCTCTAAACAATTTCCACCACATATAGATGGAGCTTTCCTAGCTGCAATAGCAAGGTCAGACTGAAATACAGTGATTTTATTCCATCTCTGCACTATACTTCCTTTAGGACGTTCCTTAAATCAGTTTTACCACCCCCACCCCAATTTCCTTTCTGCAGCTAAGGAAGGTTAATACATTCTCTACAAGGGAAGAGAGGCTGTGTTAATTAAGAGTGCTGAAAAGAAACAACAGAAATGATCAACAAAGAAAAGCTGATGAGAAAATACCCAGATGAAGTGGAAGCTTCAGCACCAAGAGTCTGGAAAGAAATGTGATCTAGGTTTCGGCTTTGAAAAGCATTTTAATGTTTCAGCATTAAAACATTTTTATTTCTTCCTAAATATGTTTAACATCAAACCTGAACTACAAGGAAAACAATAAATATTGCTGGGGTTTTCCAAGTGCTATTTCAGTGGGCCTCATTCCACACTTTTCACTTAAACTGAGCTGGTACTTAGAAGGATTTAAATAGGACTTTTTTTAGCAGCCCTTAGAGTGACACAACTTCCTGGATGCACAAACAGCATACATGGACAAGAGCACAGCATAAAACTTTTGTTTATTAATAATTGCAACTATTTTTCCAAATTAATAACATGAACCCCGACATTGTAGCGCACTGAAATAAAATCTTTGTGATATGGAACTGCCTCAGTCTGATAGACCTCAGAAATCTTCATTAATGTTTCCTTCTACTCTGTGGGTGTATACATATTTATTGCATATGGAGCCTGATATAAATCCATTGACATCTGTGGAGCACTTCAATAGAAAGTAATTTGGATGAGTACAGGCAACCTTATGCCTTTAGGCTACTAATCAGCTTTCGAGCATTAAATTCAGCTGGTGTAAATGATATATAAAAATATAGAGACAAGCTCTTATAGTATTCATCAAATATGTAAAATACAACACAGAAACACTATCACAACGCACAGGTCCAGGTGTTTAAAGATAAATGTTGCAAAATTGGCACAACTTCGAAAAAACACAGCTGTGATTAGGATATAATTATCTTATGCAAGAAATCCATTTCAGAGCTACAATTCTTTGCTGCTTGCAACAGGAACAGATTTTTATTATTTTCCACTCACCTTAATTCTGCAAAGTCTGTGCAGCTATAAAAGAGTGATTTGGATCCTAGTCTAGCTCAGAGTTCTAATTTTTTTTTTTTTTTGTAACTGATTAAATAACAGCAAATTCTTGTGAGGAACCTGGCTTTAATTTTTGATCTCAGATTGACGGAACAGGGCTGTCAGCAAACACTCCTATTATTTATTACTGGATACAAATTATATGGAAGTAATTGGAAGAAACAGGGACACCATTTGTAGGTTACACAGCTTATCTGCATTGAGATTTTATATCTGATGCATTTTATCACATCTGAAAGACACCACATTATCAGAAAATAATTGTACTGGTGTATGAATGCAACAAAGCTTGGATGCACAGGTCACCTGCTGAACTTGCTTGTACCTTATATTCTGCATGGGCATCCATAGAAACACACATGTAAACCATATGTATACTTATATTTTCTCAGATCACAACCTGTTACCCTTTGAATACAATTGCAAAATTGCACAAGAGCCATATTGTTAAAATTGGCTCAAGGTAGGCAGAGATGTAGCTATGGATATATAAATCTCCTTCCACCAGAAGGAGAATTTTCTTCAGACACAGAAAAAATACAAAAGGGGGAAAAAACCTCACACTAAAAACCAGCCCCATCCTGTGTGAAGAATCCTTCCTGAGAAAAACACACTAAATACAGCAAAACCACCAACACTTGAAAAGACTAATTTTTATAGTGACTTAAAGCATCAGAGAAAACAATCTATCTATCTGGCATTTTCCCCTTCTAAATTTGAAATGCGAAACAGGAAATAAATATGTTCCAAAGATATTTCAGGATTTAAAAATCACAACCTATATATGGGCTGTATCATTTGCAAAGCCTAGATATTAATATTAGAACCTACTTCTGAGAAAATTACTGTCTATTTTAAAAATATTTTTTTAATGTTTGGTATGTTTAATTTAAAAATGTAAGACTGCAGACGAGATGAATTTTCCAGTATCTTAGTCATAAAATTATATCACAGCTACATTTTCACAATATGGTTAAATAGCAGTCATAAATTAAAAGAAGAGTCTAATAATTTAGACTGCTCTAAAAAAATACTAAAGGCAAGTAAAAATAAAATACTCCATCTGGATATTTCAATTAAAATGTGCTACATCGTATTGAGAAAATAATTGGAATTAATATAGTCAAATATACCTGGAAAAAATCCTTTTGCTGTGATGGACTTTAGCTGATTCAACTCTGCCAGGGGCTCTGGCCACAAGAGAAAAGCTGCACTGGATTACATAGTACTACTGAGCCATCTTCTTTAAACCAGTATTTTAAAAAGTCATGATCCCCTTTTCCATAGCTGTTCTCTGTCAACATCCAGGAAATGAATTGCTCAGCAGCCATAGAATATAAGCAGAAGAAAGCACTGAACTTGGAAAAAAATAGCTGTATTCCTTTAAAGAGACGAGATGGCTTCCTGTAATATGAAAGCAAAGCTCAAAAGACATGTTAGATCCAAGGAGATCTATTGTATAAGGATGAAATTCACCCTCTGTGTAAAGTATCAAGACTTGCCCAGTGATTAGCCATGATTAAGTGGTATCTTACAGATTTAGGGAGGACATAAGAGAATAATAGGTATTATGATGGCCCTCTTCTATTAGCATTAATTTACCACACAGAGCTAACAAAGATATCAACACCTGAGTTACACCTCACTTTGAATTAGTCAAAGTGAAAATAACTATGCTGCAAAATAATAATTTATAGACCCACTTTATCACCTTGCCATCTCACTACAGGCATTTCACAATTCTTTTAATGAGCTAGAGTCTCTGTAACTGTTTTTAAGTTATGCATGGAAACCAAGTGTGCAGATAAAATGGATTAAAACACTCCAGGAGTAGTGGCATTGAGCTAGGCTACCTCCTTTCTTTCTTTTTGTAAGTCACTCGCATTTTGGACAGTAAGTCACACCAACAGAACATGTAACCTACAACTGGAACAGGACTCTGAGAGAGGGGGTTGATGCTCCAAGTCTCTCCATCTTCCAGAGACATTTGGAAAAATGTCCTTAACAACATGCCTTAACTTTTGGTCAGCCCTGAATTGCTCAGGCAGTCGGACTAGATGATCTTTATAGGTCCCTTACAACTGAAATATTCGATATTCTTCTACTCTAAACTTAACCCTTCAGACTTGTTTAACAAATTCTAGCCAAAAGTACCAATGCCCTAGAGTCAAGGAATTGCACGAACACTTCTGGGAGAATGTTTATACCTGAATTATAGCTCATAGAAACAAACTGCAAACAGAGGAGACTAGGATAGATTTTAGAGGGTAAGAATGTTTGCAAGTAACTCAAAAATCACAAAAAGTCCTGAGTGTTCCAGTGATAAGGCAGTTCTGCCTAGAGACGGGAAAATCGAAAGGCATCATTCAAAGACTACAACTCTACATGAACCAGAGTATGTCTTGGGCCCTGCTCCTTTCCCCAAACTCTCATGGCAATGTTCTTCCAAAGAAACAGGGAAACACTACAAGAATGAAAATTCTCACTTTCTGAACTCTATAGCTAAAGTGAAGTTCAGCTGAAGAAAGCATATTACCACATAGAACTAAGTTAGACTGGTTTATTAATTCAGGAAACTCTTGTTCTCAAAAGGTGACCAGAAATCGCAAGGCAAATAAATCTCCAGTCAAATTTTACTGTTTCTGTACTTCCCACTAATTCTCAACAGGAGAACTAGAGGAAAATGTGCACTTTATTTTAAACTGTTCTTTGTCTTCTCTCATTTTCTTTCCTGCTAGCAGGATAGACAGGAAGAGACAGAGACTGCAAAATAACTATGGTAAAGACTATTTCGCTGAGATTTTTCAAGCCTCATTAAAAAAACCTCAATTCTCAATTTTATAGTCCAGTAACATTTGTTTTGAGAATTTGTCTCTTTCCCAAAACAGGGGGTGCCAGTAAATCAGGTCCAAGCTCTGTATTTATCAAAACGCCTTTGAGTTCAGGAATTTTTAAACCCTGTAAATAAATGTGGAATCTGTGACATATCCAAAAAAAGTATGTAATTTGTTTGACATGCCTAGCAGTCCAGTGCATTAATTAGCGGACAAGTTATTGGGAAGTATCATCTAAGCATAGAAAAACTCAAATCAGGAATATAATCAGTATATTATAGAGACAATACACTCACAGCCTGAAATAGGAAGAGAGATTGTTGGTTGAATGGCTTAGAGCATGACTTAGTAGCTATAAATCTATCTGGGAATATTTAAGTCAAGAGCCATGATTTGTTTCTATAGAAAATATGAGAGTTGGTGGTAGATTTCTAGGTTTGTTTTGTAAATTGGTCAGGAAATTATTTCCTGTTTGTAACATTATTTTTGCAGATGCTAATCATGTGTTTGGATTTGGATGTGAAGACATGCAGGTCAATTTTAGTAGATGCCTCCTCTCTCCTCCCCATTTCCCCCTCTCCTCCTCTGTGGGTGGAGCAGCATTAAAGCACACTTGAGAATTTTGAAAATAAAACTTAAAGCCATCTTCAAAAAGGAGGGGGAAAAAAGAGGAGAAATGCATGAATTATGACGAACAATTAACTGACTGCAGCAAAGTTTTCCCCATAGCAGGAGACTAGTAAACATTGGGAAAACAAATCTTCATAATTATTGACACTTGTGCTGGAGTAAATCTAAGCCAAACTATTAAGTTGCTCAACCACAAAGAGATGATTAAAATGGTTCTGAAAAACTGGCTGTGTTTTTCTTTTGGAAATAAAAGGTGAGGTGGAAAATAGAGTTTACATGTCCATATTCCACAAGACAAATCAAACTAACTTTTATATTTAATTGTTGAGTTTAGGAGGAGAAAAGAGAAGCCAAAAAAAAGGCCACTAAAGTATTTCTATGGTGATAAAAACCTAAACCGAATATACTGTTTTTCAATTAAAACATCTAAGGCATTTCTTCATTTTCCTTATAATGACAATGTTGAGAAAATGTTCAAGAGTGGGATTGGCAGAAATAGGGATTTCCAAAAAAATCCTATCTACATAATCATCCTGCCAAGTTAGAAGAGACATGGCGACATTGAAGCTGCGTGATCTTAAAGGCATCCCTTTCTTTAAAGGCTGTAAAATAAGACAAATAATCTCCAAACCAAAAGAGAAAAGCTTTCTAGCTTTCACCAAAAGTGGAATTAGTCATCTCTGATGAAGAAAAAAACCACCCAAAAATTTCCCAATATCACCCTTCCTAACTGGGCTAAAACCAGTTTATTTTAAATGTTCTGAGCTAATAGTCTTTTATCATGCCATGTACTGCCTTTATGGCTACATCTTGTTCCAATTTTGGTTTCACCCATTCCCATTTCCAAACGACCATAACTTTCATACAAGCTTGCCATACACCAGATTCCATCTGTCTGTGACCTTGAATAAACAAGGGGCCTTTGATGTTCTTTTGCACTTCAAACCACTTTGTCCTTTCCAGTGATATATGAGCCACACTCCAGTGAAATGCAGTCATCACTGGTTTGTGGAAAGGCCTTCCTGCTTCTTCTCTTGATGTAAGTCTACCATAGAACAAATTTACTGTAATCTTTGTGTTAACTTGTGTTCCCTACGGAGTGAGAAAGAGGTCAGCAAAACAGCAGTGGGAGGCTAGAAATAGAAATCCTGCACATACAGCATCCTCACAGCCAAAAACAAGGGTCTGTCTCTAGAAGAAGCAGAAAAAAACCAAATAACACAAACCCTATCCAACAAACCAATTGATGATCTGATCAACAACTTCTTGAAAACAAGTATTAGGAGGAATTTGTTAACTGATGGACAGATTTACACACCCCACACAGCAGCTTTGTTGTGGCATTGTGTGTTCATCCCATTACATTTCAAGGCTGCTGTACGAGGCTGTTGGGTTTTGGCACTGTCAAAATGAAACAGAGATTATGTGGTACCATATGTCAGGCAGCTGAAGCAAAGGATTCCTGGCCTAACATGTTTGCCTTTCCAGTCTGGAAGGAGTATAAAAACCAACGGAGCAGGAGAGGTGGGTGGGCCAGCACAGGGAGGGATAGGGTGTTTTGCTTTCGCCCCAACATCTCAGCAATCCTGCTGCACTTCTGAAGACTCACGTCTGGATGTTTCTGCACCAGACAAATCCAGAAAGAGCTCATCTTTTCCTCCAAGACAAAAACAAAAACACAAAGCAAAACCCTTCGGCAATTATTTTTTAATGCAAATGCATGTTTATTTCATGCCCTCAAGCCTTTTAGTCCTGGTTGTTTGTGACAAACATTCCACAATAGACTCTTTAAAGTTTGGCATATGTGCCAGTGCTAAAAAACATACAGTAGAAGACATAAGACAATTAAAATGAAAGACGACAACAACATGCTGCTAATGGTTTTAAATTATTACATTGTAGAATAGTTACTGGTACATCATGGAAGAGCTATCCCCACAGCTCTGCACAAGCCTGAGCTCCATCAATAAACTAATCTTTATCATGTAAAACATTGGTTTTCTGTTACAACGATGTTTGCACCATACATCCCAGCATTCTGCAGCTGTGGATAAAGGAATGACACGACTACACCCCAATTAGCTCAGGTCTCTGCTTCAGTATATGATGGGTTTTCATGGTCCACCTCTCCAGTCAATATCCACTGAGGAGACACCATTGATTGACTTCCAAGATGGAGCTGTACTCGATAAATACAACAAGATGACCTGCAAGCCCTAAGGTGCCCAGACTGCAAGAATTTGAAGTAACTTACAGAATAACCCCTTTTTAGGAGAAATCTGACCTAAATTGCATCCAAGTTGCACTGTGAATTAACTCCAGAGGACCTGGAGCAGACATTGGTGTGCAAGCTGGCTTCCAGGGCTTGGTTTGCTTACTTTTTACTACAACATTTCAATTGTTTGTGTAGTCCCAGTTCAACCAAGTGTTCCAATAGCCAATATTTTGAAAACAGGATTTAGGCAACTGAATGATGTTAGCAATTTTTTTTAAAAGTTACCTATATACAAATAAATCTACAAAAACAACTAAAAGTATTTTTCTAACTTGGCAAGGAATAACAGAAGGTTGTGTTTTTTCAGCATGAAACATGGAGGTATTTCAATGTCTGCTCTTTCTTCTTTTTGAGTTTGTTTGGGGGGTTTTAGGTAAAAAAGGAAAAAGAAACACAGGAATATTTCATAATAACCTATTATCAAGTGACTAAGGGCTCTTCTGGGATGTAAGAAGCTGGTGTTTGAGTTCCATGCTTCCTCCATTCTAGACAAATGCCCTGTTACTCAGGTTCTTATCTGTTGCTGGATAGCTTGCTGCCTTCACACAAATGGCAAAGCTAATACTTTCAAATAAAGGTTTTTAAAAGTCAGATTTCAGCAATGTGAAACTCTAGCTGGATTTAATAGATATCACCTCTGAAAAGCTTTATTTTTGAAAGATAAATGGAGAATTACCTCTTCTACTTTAAGAACTGACTACAAGGAACTCCTTTTTTTTAGTTCTTCCCTTATGCAATATCTGTGCTTTATAAATATTTCAGACAGAGTTTTCAATGCCATTTTAAAAATAAAGATATCGCATTCAAGAAAGACTGAGCAGAAAAAAATAATCTCAGTGTTGTCCCTTTCTGTTACTGTCACAGCAAGTAGCAGTAGCATATTTTTCCCCATCCAACTTGTATTTATGTAACGATAACTAAGCATGTTAAGTGTAAAGACACTCCAAGCAGCTAAAAAAAGTTAATATGGAGTAAGAATTTTAGAGCTTCATGGAAAGATTTTTGCACAAAGCACAAATTTGTAATATAGCTTTCCATCCTCCCAGACTTAATTATTTTTTAACCAGAATGAAAACAGACACACTTGGCTTCAGGTTAACCCCACGAAAGGACCAAGTTTTTAATCCCACAGAAGAGACAAGACTCTACAAAGCTTAACTGCTCTAAATTATTGAAGTATTAGAGGGACCCGTAATTCTTTGGAAGTCCTGAAACACATTTGTAAGGAATATTAGCTTGAATGGAGAAGAAACATTACTTCCAGTGTGCTGGTAGTAGCTGGGATCGTGGCAGAGATGCTCGCTAAGAGCACCAAGGAAGTCTCCAGAGAAACCATAGGTGTCTACACATAGCAAGTGCCATGGCCACTGGCCCATCCTTTCTAGAGCTCAGTAAGAAGTTAAAATCCTTTCTCTTGCTGACAACTGACAAATTCTCCCTGTCAGAGCTCACCACAAGCAGGCTGAAACCCTCCCACCCACGGCCTCACACCAACAGCCACCAGCTCTGCAGTGTGATTACACCCAAAGATAAATGGGATTTTAGACCCTTCATGGAAAGTTAAGGATGCAGTTTAAACACCTCTTTTTCAAAGTTCAAGAGAGATGGCTGAAATAATTGTGAAAATAAATCTCAGTACACATTGTCTAAACCATGTGAAGCAGCCAACCTGGGAAGGGCAGGAGATTCTCTGATACAAAAGACCATGCACGCGTCAAGAAAAATTATCAAGAAAGGTTCCATTAGCTTGGAATGGAAATTTCCAAATTCAGCAAGACATCTAAGTAAGCACTCTGTGGAGTCAATTAATGGCCTAAAAATACCCAATTATCTATGAAAATTAATTGGGATGAAACTTCTTAAAAATGCAAACTTATTAATATTTTTTAAGAGGATACATTTAAAGTATTGCAGGTGAAATGTTTATGTAACAAAGACCAAATTACTGTAATGTGTGTTTCAGACCAACCAGAAAACCAGTGCTCAGAAGAATAAACATTCATAAACTCTGCAATCTAATTTTATACAGCAACAAAAACGTACAATAAATTTCAGTCTTATTGATCCTAATACCATTGGCATTGCCCCAGCAATTGATTTAGTCATTTGATCATCAGGAGAAAAGGAAGAGGAATATAACATTTTAGTGGACTTCATAAATTCAAAGCTTCAGCTTTCAAGTCCAACCAATAATACAATAAACCATGGAGATCATAAATGGACCAACTAAAGTTTTGTAATTACAACATGGTTTATAATGTAATAATTTAGCAAATGCTAGGCATGTTTGATTTATGCAAGATGCAGAATTGTTTCTCATCAGACCTGTAGCAATACATTTTCTATAAATATTCAGAACAATCAAGTTCTGCATCTCAGCCTCCCCAAATGGTGACTGCTTGCCTGTCATTGTCTAAATTCAAGGGGGTGCTTTAAAAGCGAAACTATTCTATTCCCATATTCCTTCCACAGGTTTTCAAACCCAGTGTTTATGGGTTTTTAGCTACAGAGAATGAAATGGTTTTGGTTTTTTCCGTGATAGTAGGACCACTAAGTACTTAAAATAGGCACAATATTTAGCATTGCCCAGTCAGTCTAAAAGGCTTAGAAATTGTAGTGGTATCATTAATTACTGGCTTGCTTTGCCAGCCTTTCTACTGGCACATGTGTGCAGGAGGTAACAGGAGAATAACATTTCCCCCTTATGTCCATGTATCACCTGCCCCTCACAGGAGGTTTCTGGTCTGGGTATTCGTCTCTCTCTGCACCTCTGAAATACATTTTAGAGGTTTGGGTTCTTTTTTCTTTCAGCAATACCATCAGATCACAAAAAATACCTCAGAGCAGATCGGGTACTGGATGTTTTGACTCAGGTTTAAAGCAACCCCTTCAGCTACACTGCCAGAAACACCCTGTGCTGCAAACAGACCTGATGAGCCCAGGAACGCCTGTCTCAGCCATTGGTACGGTGTGGTCATGGCACTTTACAGGCAGTAAGAATTCTGTAGACATAGAACCTTCTTAAAGCAGCTTCCAGTTTGTTGAAGGTCAGACTTTTACAATAATACACTGAGAACAAGAAGCCTGCATGCCACTCAGTAAGTTGTAAAGTCAGCTGGCTGGCAAACACCACGGCTTTCGGGAGGCTGCTTCAGTCTGCTCAGGCAACACAGCACAAGTTTGTGAGCCGAGGAAACACATTCATCTTACTGTGAGCTGGGGATATTATGTCTGGCCACTGATGTCTAGTTCACCTCAGAAAACACCTCTGTACTGAGTGAAAAGAAACCTTTATTCTCCTGACAAAAATACATCCATTTTCATAAGTTCATTTTAAACTTTAGGAAAAAAAAAAAAATAAACCCAGCAGCAACAAACCAAGGCATCAGCCCTGCAAAATCAGTTTCACTGTGTTGAAACCCCCTGAGCTGTCTCCCCAGGCACCCTGACAGTCAGTAGAAGCTCAAACTCTCTTGCTGCAGCCCAAAATATAAATCCATCTAAAAGTCAAACACAGACAGTGTTGCAGTGCTCCTAGGAATGCTGTTTTGCGCAGCAGAGACCCACCTATCTGAACCGCGCAGAGCAAGGGAATGACAAGACACTGTCCTTGTCCAAAGGTAGGTTTCCGTTTACAGCAACAAATACTGGTGCAGCAACAATAATTCTGTGTAAGCTGCCTCTCCTGTTCCATGTCTATTGGCCTCTAAGAGAACTTTTCTGATAATTACTCTGTGGAACATTCTTACATTTTGGCCGAAAGATCAAAGTTCAGACAGATTTTCAGAGGAAAGAGTCAATGAAGGAAGTGTCTCAGCCCCCTCCACTCCCTCAGCACAGGCACTCTGTGGCCAGCACAGGAGCTGATAACTCATAAAGGGGAGCTGCGACACTGCCCTGCGCCTGTGCACAGGGGAAGGGTTGGCCAGACTGTAGCGAGCTGGGACAGCATTCAAGAAGCTTCCTAGTCCCAAGGCTTCACAGGCCTCATAAAATTTATTAGCTCCAAATTTATAGCAGCTCTTGAACGGCGAGTTGTGTACAGTCCAACTCTCAGTGGAAGATTCACAGTAAAAATTCCCATATGAGAGAACTAGCCAGTGATGTGGGAGTGCACAGCAGCATGGGAAATTCTGGGAGAGACACCCAAATCTGGCCTGATGTACATTCACAGTTCAGGACAGCATCACGTGAAATATCTGCCTGTGACAGCAAGGTCTCATCCCTTTGAAGGAAAGGCATCTGCTGCTGAACAGTCCAGCCCAATAAAGGAGGCTGATGTCACCACCGGCCTACATGAAATCCTATCAAACGTGTGACTTATTTCCACTAGCTGTTACTTCTAAAGTAGCGTTCCCCACTTTTTTTAATCTTAATTTCTAAGCATCTCTTTTAAAAAAAAAAAAAAAAAAAAACACCAGAAAAAACTCCTCTTGAGTTTCATCAGAAATGACTTGGATGATCTTCTGTTAAAAGAATGACTTTTATCCTCATTCAAATACATATTGTATTGGCTTAGAAACATCAAAGAGGCAATGTCTTTACATATTCTATTTCTAAGAAAAGAAAAGGAGTTCTCTCTTTATTAACATTGGTAATGTTGAATCTTATAATGAAAAATGCACAAAAGCAATATTTTTGATGAATAGGTAATAGAACAGCACTGAATAAGAGAGCATTAATATATTTTTACCCAAAGACTCACTCAGATAATGCATCAGGAGGGTTTTGAACTGAGACGAAGCCACAAGCAAAAATGAGGTCGGTGGTCTCCCGGTCCCCCTCCTACAGCCCAATATTTTTATTGACCTTGAAAATCCAGCACACAGCTCAAGCACAGCTCCCATCATGTGACTGCCACAGCCCACAACAAGCACAGCAGGAGCTCTTCCTCTCAGGCCAGAAGCACTTTGCAGGATGCAGATAATGCTGTCTGACCACACCAATGTGCAAACATTACCTAGGGCAGTTATTTGAATTACGAGTAGAAAAAAATGCAATAGCATCTTACTAGCAAGGTTTTTGTACCCATGTTTTCAGAGTTTTTATTGCATCAGCAAGTGACCTGCAGAAAAGTCTGCAGCATTTTCTGGTAGAGGGTGTGCATGTATCCTTTCTGTCTCTGCTATGTGTAGCACAATAGAGCCTTTGTGATGGTCCCCAGAAAACCTATTTATGGACTTGGATTTTGAACATTCCTTTCACTCTTGGTCATCTTTTACCATTGTCTTTGAACCACCCCGCTAATGAAATCACAAAGGGCCATATAAGCAGTTAGATTGCAAAACAAAAAAGGAGAAAGAAAAAAGAAATTTTAAAATAACCAGGCATGACACTCCCCTGCATTTTTCATTATTTACTTATAGTCAATAGAAATCACAAAAATCTAATATTAATTTGAGAAAAGAAACTTGGCTGTTGAATTCTAAAATTTCTGTTGACGTCTGCAAAAGGGATGTCATGGGAAAATACACTGTACTGGAATAACAGACACATATTTTGGGGTTTGTGTTACAGTAGGAAAATGCCTTCATATGTACGTATAGAAATGATGGCAGCTCATTCTTTAAAACATTTTAATTAGGCTTTGGAATTTCAAAAATCCCAACTTATCGGTTTTGGAAAAATCTAGATTTCTATAGGGACCCCTTCACACCATTTTCTTTGCTCCTCTTGTTTTACATAAAATGGATATTTGCATTCAGGAGTGTTGTACATTGCAGAAGTAAACGCATTCCTTCTTAATTATTCCTGTTTTCCTTTACTTATTTTACAATGAAGGAATTGTTTCACTGCAACAAAACCTCGAAAAACGAAGATGTGTTGGGATCAGTTTGTATGGAAGAAAAGTATCAATGCAGTGGTAGATGAAGAGTAAGGATGTATTAAAAAAAATCAGAGACAAAAAAGCAGAGAAAGATTAGTGTATCTATGAGGTACACTGATGAGAGACAGCACCCTCATCCTCATGAATCTCTTCTCTCCCACACAAATGTATTCCACAGAGGATTTAATCCACATCTCTATTCAAGACTCACTTGTCTGCTCATTTATCAGTTTCTTCCCCCATCATTTCTGTGCGTGAGATCAAAACCTACAACCACAGAAGCAGAGCTACTGTCATGGGTGTGACCCAGCTGAATGCACCGGGCAGGTTCCCACCCCGTCCATATTCCAAATCCCTTTCAAAAGCCATGCTACCATGCTCATTATATTAATGTACATAAAATGTGCCTATCCTTCTCCTTGTTTTCCTTTTCTCTTATTTCTCTCTACTTGTCTATCTTTACTATGTACAAGGACTTTTCCTTGTCAATGCTTGGAGCTTCGCTCATGCAGAGGCCTACCACAGATAAATAAGATAACAATTTAATCTGCACTCAATCTTTGTGATCTGTGGAATAGCAATGTCTTGTTTGAAGTGTGGTATTACATTTGGAAACAGCAAACAAGAAGCTAATTATTTTTTGTGTTTGTATCTGTCACTCTTTTTCCTATGGATTGAGCCACTGTCTCAGCCTGCTGACTCTGAGCTTCAGAGAACAAGAGACCAACAGCACTGAACTACATTACGGGTAAAGAAAAGGTTCAAACAAAGAGAAAGATTAAATCTAGATGTCTATAACATCTGAGGTAGTGGCTCAGGACACAGACATAATGCAAAGTTACGCAGGGAAACACTGGCATTTTGGCAATTACGGAGTTCAAAAGAGGTCCACAGTCAATCAAATTGGAATTAACAAATGGAATACAAACTGCACAGGGAGATGTGAGATGAGAGAGGAGGAAAAGAGTACTGGGACTAGGAGCTAACTCATACCTGCAGTAGGCTCACAGGGTTTGTAACAGCTACTATAATTTCTGCATGAAAATAAACATTTCAGAGGTAGGAAGGGGAAAGCAGAGGAAAGAACAAAAATAAAGAAAGGGAGGTGGCAGTCATTCCCTCCGCTTTTAAAATATAAACCATTAGCAGAAAAAAGTTTCTAAAGTTACTTTCAAAACCAAGAGACGTAACAGCTCCCTGTGCTGTCATTATCAACCAAAGATTTTGTCTTAAAAAGGATTGGGAGAAAATATTCTTAACAATTATTCAAAACTCTGCTGTTAAGATACAATAAAAGTTATGAAAACAGAATTTGCACATGAAATTTTACAGAGCTGTGAAAAATTAAACCATATGGGAAATAGCCAAAAGAAATGTTTCATATATATTTGTGTGTACGTTTGTGCATATACTCCAAAACACAGCTCACTCAGTACCAACCAAGAAGCTTGCATGCTACAATTAAGGATTTATGAGAGCAAAGTCGGGCCTCTCTTGGGGCTGGAAAAGAATGTGTTGTTGCAATGTGCATCCTTTCTGTTTCATCAGCTTTTGGATTCCACGCTGACATTAACATATACACCCCAAGATACACATCGACACCAAAACATGTGGTCTAAGAACAATCACCACATCAGAGATTGACATAAAGGACAATATTTCTGACAGAAGAACATGGAGCAAACAAAGCACTGACATACACAGACTCAAAGCCACACAAGGAAACAGACTTGAGTCTGCAGTCACTACCCTCTGCATCTCACTGTTTCCACTCCCTAAAAACAAGCAGAGACACTCCATGTCTACATTGCTACTGCTCCCCAGATATAGGCATTTCAACAGTGCCTATGGGATGTGAGTCAGCCAAATCCTGTCACTTTGCTAAATCTCTACCCATTTATCTAGTGTTTAAGAATTAAACTCTTGGAAATATAATTACATCTGATGTCCTCTCCTCCTGTTCCATCCCTGCTGCAAACAGGGCCATTGCCATTTCTAAAACCACGTGCCTTCACAACACTGCTTCCTAAAGATGTACAAGCAAATCTTCCCTCACCACACACAAAGTGGAGGAGAACCATGGAATGGCTGGGGTTGGAAGAGACCTTAAAGATCATCTCGTTCCACCCTCCTGCCACAAACAGGGACACCTTCCACTTGACCAGGTTGCTCAGAGCCCCTCTAGGCTGGCCTTGAACAATTCCATGGATGGGGCATCCACAGCTTCTCTGGGCAACCTGTGCCAGGGCCTCAGCACCTTCACAGTGAGGAATTTCAAAGCCATACAAGTGTTTTGCAGCAAAGCTAGGAAGGGCAGCCAGGTTTGTTGGCTGGGCAGGTGAGCTGGGAGCAGCCTGCTTGCTGCTCTTCTGTTCTGTACTGAGCCATGGCAGTGGTCCTGTGCTAGGCTAGAACAAAGCAAGGCATTGCAAATTTTCATTACAGACATTTTTCCAAAGCATGTCTCCAATTAATGCATAATTATGTTTTCTTTTTTATAAAGCATAGGACAGAAAATGCAGTCCATAAATCCTACAACATTCAAAGATACAGCCCTGTTTAATTACTATACAACCACAAAGGAAAGATTCCCAAAATCTTCTAACTGAAAGGGTTTTTGCTATAGTTTTAAGGGCAACAATATAATGTGAACTTTCAGTTGAAGATGCCAACCATATGAAAAACTAGAAATAACAAACAACTTATAGCAATGAAGAACAAGGCAAACAAAGGACATAACCATACAGAGAAGAGCTAGGAAACAGAGAAGAGATAATTCACAAAGTCCTGCAGGACAGAGGGTAGGCCCTGGGGGAGGTCTGAACAGAAAACTGCATTTCAGCCATTATTTCAGGACCTGAATCAGTAGGATGCCAATATAACCAGCAAGCAGCAACGTTCTTGAAGCAGGCACTGCTAGGTTTACCACCATCACTGTCCACCAGCAATGGAAATTTCAACGATAAGCACTTGGGTCTTCCCAACTTTCTCTGCAGTAACTGCCTTCATGTTATTATCATGAATATCATCACCTTTATGAACAGAAGTTGGAAACTGTGTCTTCTGGTTTGGCTGTACTTGCTGGAGACAAAGCTCTGGGTTTCTGTTACGTATGGACTTAGGTAAGGGATGTTTCCAATTTCTGTCTTCAAAATTTCAACACTTTCTCCTAGTCAGAGCTTTTTCTCCCAAGAAAGATGACTTTACAACAGTACTGCTGTAAATTAATGGTCAGTTCTGCCAAAAGAGGACAGAAATGTTTAGGATTCTCACTCTTGCTTACATTTTATAGACAAAACACTTGACATGGAGATGGAAAGATGATGACTGCACTGAGTGTAGGTTATAGTAAACTCTACTGCTTATACAGACAGCTGCATGTTGCACAGCTTGAAAGCAGGATCTCAGCCACGATTTCTGTCACTCAGCCACCGCTCATGGAAGTTCTGTGCTATAATTTTCCTATATTTCAGCAGCATCTAGAAACACCAGATGTGGTTAAAGTCCTGTGAGATTACACAGAACACAGCCCTTTTGTAAAAGACCAGTTGCCTTCACTCAGCTGCCCAGGGTTGGGTGACATGTAGTGTGGAAATTGCTCTTACCCTCGAGGACTCACTGCTCAGAAAAACATTCCTTGGTTTTGTTCTTTCCCTTTTTTTTTTTTTTTTTTTTTTTTTAAATAGAAGGAAAACCCAAGTCATTGCACACAATTTTCTAAGATTCAGCAGAAATAAACCCCTGATTTTCTGAGGCTGAGGCCACTGCTCAAGCACACTGTAGATCACCTGCCCTGCCTCCTTCAGTTCTGGCATAGCCAGGCATTCCCTCAGCTGCAAAGCCCTGCCAGAGCAGTGGTCAGTGGTGCCCACGCTCCCTGGCCACCGACAGCTATGCTTGGTGGTCACTGTGCACTGCAGCTGCAGCCCTCCCACAGGGGGCTCAGGGCACAAGCCTTGCTTACAGCACTAGGTGCCTGTGCTCAGGACCCCAAAACTGCTTCTCAGGTACACTGAGAAATTTCTCAGGAATCTAAATAACAGGTTTAGCTTGTATCCAGCCTTCTCCTACACCCCTGGAGGAAAGGATTTTTACAGGTTACCTGATCTACAAGCACAAAGACAATTTAGACAGTTGGAGAAAATTAAGGAACTTACACCTTACAAGGAAAACTCGTTTCCTTGGAATGATTCAGCATCCTGAGCTCAGAACTGAGCAGAGACTGTCCTGACCCTCCAATATTCCCTCTTTTAGTCCCACTTCCGAATGTCTCCTAGTTGCTACTATCACAGCAATGTTTGGAAGCCATGAGTTAGGCTGTGCTCTGCTAGCCAGTATGGATAACATGAAGTCTAATTAATAAAAATGTGGGACTTCTTAGCTGGTTTTGGAAGCTGTGAGTGCTAGAAATTTATCTGTTAATGAATGGAAATGAAAAATCTTTTGTTTTCCTTGACTCCTAGAATTGGGACCTTAAAAAAATATCATCCTCATAAGAATTGCACAAGACCATCCTAATTTGACACCAAGGATGTTCCAGCCCCTGGAAGATCCTTATTTCCTTCCGATCTCATGTTCCGTTGTCTATGTTCATTAAAAAAGCAAAAAGTCCGTTACTAAATTGCTGAAAGCAGCATGATTATTTGTACTTCTGTGATTTGTCATGTACAAGGGAAAAATTTACCATCATATTAAGCTATGGCATTCTCATAACTAGTTGCCACAGCCAGCAAAAGATTACTCGAAAGAAATTACTTCAGGACACCAAAACAAAAATTACTTGCTTTTGCTCTGATAATTTTTCAGCTTGCCTTTTCTGTAGAGAGCAGTAGGAGAACTGTCTTGGTATGCAAACATGGAGCCCAAATTCATCTGTTTATGTACATCCTGCTTCTCAGATGTGCTGGGTGCAAACATACATAATATATTCGGGTCAAGTCTGATTGCTTAGGAAGGAGGCAATAATGCAGGACTAATTATTTTCCTGACCTGATGGGTAATATTTTATTTAACTCCACTCCAGGGAAGCTAAACTAGATGGTGGGAAAGAGAAATGTATTCTCAAAGGAATAATGCCAGTTTATGCAGCACCTTTGATTTTTGCATACACTCGATGATTGAGATAATTTTAAAATATTATTTATTCATTATGTTTTTATTTGGACCCCAAATGTAAAGGTTCCATTTTCCTATTCCCCTCCCCATGCCTAATATTTGTTACAGTTGCATTTTTCAAACCATTTACTGTCTGAAGGGTAAGTAGAATGACACTGCTCATAATGTGCAAATAAATGTGAAATAAGCTAGTCAGCTCAAGTGGAATGAATTACTGTCACTGGTAAAATAAGGCAAGAGGGAACAGCTGCCTTGGGAGCTAAAAAAGACTCCAGCAGGTACTGCTATTGAGCGACTGGAATAACACTTACTATGATTTATCAAAGACCACTTGAAAGCACTTCTGAGGCATTAAACAGGCATGAAAAGAGGCTTTAGCGGCAGCAGGACTATGCCAGAACTGAGTGATTAGGAGACTCAAAAGCTTGACCCTAACTTGCAGCCCATGAACAAGGGATGCCAAAAATCTTCAAAGATGTGTGGAAGAAAATGGAGGGTACAGTCCATTTTGAAGGGATGACCACAGAGCTACTGGGCCCTATTACAAAAAGCTGATAGCATGACTATGGAGAAAGGAAAAAAACCCCAGTCTATGATTAGTACCACAGCACTGCACCAGCCCACCAGAAAATAGCTTTGCATACGAATAATCTCATAAATGAAAGAAAACACGTAATATATTTTCAGTTGCAACATCCCTGTGTTCAAAGACAATTTGCTGCCCTCCCAGCTTTCACTGCAAGTCTGCAATTACAGCAATGCCTCTGTGGCAGGGGCTGGCACAGTGGTACTACAGGTACCGAGCTGCCTCTGCCAGGCCCCTGCAGTGATAAAACTTCAGCGGGCACAGACCAAGGTCGTGCTTCCAGGTCTCACCTGCCCAGCCACTGCTCATTCTGCTGGTGAGAATAAAGTGTTTCGATGTTGGACAAGTTTTAAGAATGGTCCTGCTCCACAATGTAAATCCCACATTTAAAGGACTGGAGGATGGAGTAGCTCAGTGCCGCGTTTTGCTCTACTCCAGCTGACCTTACAGCAAAGGTATTTCCCGAGAAGGGAACATTCCAGTCTGCCCAGAGGCATGGCAGGGACTTCTCTGCTCAACATGAGGAAGCACTTTGCAAGCCCCACATTACTCCCGCAGCCTTGTAGCACCTGATGCTTCACCCCTCACCTCCTCGAGAGGCATTTGCACCCATTTAACACTGCATTTTCTTTGTAGGAAAATAAGTCATAAAGCAAGTTACTACAGCAAAGATTTTAGAAAAGAAAACCTTAGTTTGTGGCAGAGTTCCCAGCTCCCTGTCTCATCTTCAAAAGAATGGCCACCTAGGGACTGCCGTGGGTGGGGAAAAGCATTAATGGAGCGCTCTGAGGTAGATGGGGGAGAACAGTTTTTCTTATGCTGCCTAATAAGCTATATTTCACCACCCAACTTTATGATTTTCTGCAAAAAATAGACCTCTCCATACTTCTCTGCAAAGATTTAATAGCAGCAAGTTGTAAAATGGTCTCACATTACTAAGACTTCATTATTTTCACAAAATATACTACTGTCATCTACTTGCACATTATGAAGTGTTATCATAAAACAAACCTCCTAAAGTCATTAGTATGAGTTAGTGAATTTCTACTGTCTGTTAAAGACAATTGTTGCTATTCTGAGTCTTAAAGAATTAAACCCCATCACCATTGCGCCTGAAACCAAACAATGCTTGAAAAATACATCAAACAAATGCTGATATTGCAGTGTACAAGGCCCATAGCATTTCCTTATATTCCCAGGAAGCTCTCGGAGAGAGACATCCGTTATAATACAACAGTAATGGCACTGAAGATTTATCACAGTTTTATCCAGAAATAGTCCTAAATGGCACAAAATCAAAATAACCATGAGGTCATCTGTCCATGGCTGACACAAAAAAGGCAAAACAAAATAACCACTCTCCTGTTGCTTTGACAGTGGGGAAGGCACCAAGATGGGGCAGGAGGCCCTCCATGAGGTTGTTCTACCCAGGAACTTGCTGCTGGAATACAAACCAGTCAGCAGTGCGTGGTGTGAGCGTTCTGAAGCTGCAGATGCGCTGCAAGGTCCCATTGGCACAGAGAGGCAATGAATGTGGGAGGTTTGTACAGTCACGAGGCAAGAGATGTGACAACTTGGTTTCTCTGCTCTGAAAAATCTGTTCTAAGAATTTATGTCCCGTAAGTGTCCAACTTGAGAATTATGAGCCAGCAGTTTTGCAGTGTAGGCAAGTTTTGTTTCCTCAGATGAGATATGTCTGTGCAATTGTACATGCACAGACAGCACACAGTAAAGTCAGGACCTAACGCTCCTTGAACAGCAGCTGAACCTCAAAACCCTTTATATAATTTTAATACACCTTAGAATTCTTCCTCCTATAGCATTATCAGGGCTCCCAGAGCTTTGATAGAAAAAGTTAGACCCAAAATCACTGATAAAACAGCGCCAATACAGGTTGCCAGCCATTCTAGCAGACCACAGTTTCTGGGAATATCCCAGGAGCCCCCTACTCCTTTGTGCTGCTGTGAGGGTGCAGAGGGATTTCTCTGGAAGAGGAGCAGAGCCCCTGAGCTGTCCTGTGGGATCACTCTCTCCAAGTACCCTGTAGAGCAGCCTAAAGAGAGGAAACTTTTTTCAACACCTCTTTTTTTCTGGCATCTGCTTTCTAAACACAAGTTCAAAGGCCATGCCAGTGCTGCTGGAACCAGGAGCTGCTTTAAACCACTGTGTGTGTGCCTGACAGAAACGTCTGAAAATATCATATTATTTCCCCAATGGCAAGCATGATTTTTAAGAGGTAACTACAGTGCTCCTTGAGAGGTTAACTAAAATAGGTAAATTAGTTGTATCTGCAGCTGATTGTGACAGGTAGGAAGAGCTTCACAACGTGCACAGTTTTAGTTACAACATCTCTGGAAAAGTCCTCAGGGATTTAGAACAATGAAACTGTAATTTAGCCAGTCAGTCACAAAGAACCATAAACAGATTCATAGAGACACTTCTGTACGCACAGCTCCTTGTATATTTTATGAGGGAAGCACTATCTGCCTTCCTTCTCCTTCCCTGATCCCTCTCTTCCCTATACATCAAGCTCACAAGCAAAACAATGCAAGTGCTAAGAGAAAGAAAAAAAAAAAGAGAGATTTTATCTACATGGCATTGCTCAGATCTTATAATAAATATAATTCTCCATGCAATTATTTATTTTCAAAGAAAATTCCTGTTTTCAAAAATATGAAAGACACCATTGGCTGTTTTGCTTCAAGGTGTGCAGGGTTCAACTAACAAAACTAAACAGCAAATACAAAGTCTTTGATGACAGCACTTTGGTTTCCTTACTATAGTTGCATTTCATAGCACGGGAGTTAATTCATATAACAGGAGGCATTGTTTATATGAAACTCCATTTTGTTGTTACAGCAGATACTTCTCTCCTTCCCTCATCTTTCAAAAGTCAAAGCTTCTGAGAATATTCATAGATTTCATAGGACTGGCTGGATAAGGATTAGCCAAGAGACATGCATGTGGAAATCACCCACAGACCCTTGCAAAGGTTTACTTCAATGTCAGCTTAGTTGAGTAGCAATAGCAATTAGAATGGGTCTGAACTGGTGAGACAAACTTGAAATGATTCTCTGCAAACCCCTGTAATTAGATCACCAACAGCTGTTTAGCCTCGCTGACCCTTAGCCGAAATAATAATGATTTCAACTGAAAAGGCTTCAGTCCCAGAAGAAATATGACAAAAAGCACATCATCAAGTATCCACATCAGGGAATTAAGCATTATTTGACTATTATCCTGAGTCCTCTCTTGACAAGGCTGAAAGATGGAAAAATAAAATTTGGTGCCAACTATAGAAAATTTTGGTTGGGAAAAAAGAATGCACTCTGCAATTAAAAGGGGATTCACCCAGAGCATACTGCTTGTCCCTAACCAAGGTATTGCCATACATTTGAACTAAAGCCCCTCACAGTTGACAAAGTTAATGTGGTACAAGATCCACGACTGAGAAACATGGTTCAAGTCTAAGTAAATACCACATTTTTCTTCCCCTTCTCAGAAATTACAAGTTTCTGTGCAGCTTGAAAAAAAAAACCACGTCTGGAATGAACACTTGAAAGGAAAACAAGAAGAAAAGCAAACTCGTAAACCTGATGCAAACAGTGCTGTTGCTGGTACACCTCTTTTCTAAGGCTGCCTATATGCATTATAAAGCTCATTTGCAAAGGCGGTTGAACCAAACTCAACCTGAGCCAGCTCTGTAACAATGACCAGTAAAACTGATGCTAAATCTGACTAGACTGCACTCATATAAAAGCTTAAGCCCAGCTCCAGGATCCTGTTGAAAAGGAAAAGCTATACTGCTGACAAATCAGCATAATGTGGAAGCAGTATGGAGAAGGAAACTGTGATTCAAAAGCATTGCAGAATACAAACAGAATTAATTTAAATAGAACAGCATGGGCATAGAGCTAATATTCAGAGTTAACATAACAATACAATATAATTACATCAAAATAGAGAAAGCCATGGGGCTCCAAGCTTAACAGCAAATTGTCTCCCTCCACCTAGGAGCTGCTGGAGCAGACTGCTGCTCAAAAAAGAGGTGCCTCAGCTGCACATCAGCAGCGATGTGAAGATGCCCTCCTCAGG
>VZRR01001962.1:3035-63035 GCA_013398015.1 Oreocharis arfaki | reverse complement strand
ACCCAACATCCAAACCCAAGGCAGTAAAGTTCTGTTGTGGATTGAAGGTGACTTTGTGTAACAACGCAGAAATGCAATGTTTCAAAAAAACAGGGGTTTTTAACTGTATCACGAAATATTTTCAAACTCAGGTCAGTTTTGGAAAACAACCTTAATTTCAAAGATCATTTTCATCACAAACCTAATTGGAGTGGATCTTTATCTCATGCCAGCTGTTAAACTCTGATCGATTTCAGTAGTGCAGGGTAAACCCACCAGCAGCATATCAAGCAGCAAGGAGGGATGATTCTCTGCTGGTATTCCAAGTCATAGCACCCAAAGATTCCAGATGGGCTCCACGTTATTCTGGCCACTCGTCACACACAGGTAACAGAAAATATCTACTCCAGAGGTCTTGCAGTCGAAGGCAACTGATACGAGAAGTACATAAGACTGAACTGCTACCTCGAGGGGTCTCAGCACTATAATGCTTTTAAACACAAGCTGTTTGCCTGGCAGA
The DNA here is from genome assembly GCA_013398015.1 of Oreocharis arfaki. Classification (NCBI taxonomy): domain Eukaryota; kingdom Metazoa; phylum Chordata; class Aves; order Passeriformes; family Paramythiidae; genus Oreocharis; species Oreocharis arfaki. Next base: position 62,536 of record VZRR01001962.1, on the reverse strand, counting down.
TCCTTTCTTTGTTTTTACTCTCAACCTGTATATTAAACATCTCTATGTCCTTCTAAACTGCCTTTTCTCTGGCCTTATTGACTTCTGTAAACTCCAAAAGTCAAAACAGATGCACAAAAAGCCAGGAGAATCCAAGCACATCTTCAATTGCAAAAAAAGTGAAACTATACTTGGACTCCAAGAAAGAAAAAATGCTTTACAGAGGACAAAGATACTTAGGAATAATTAAAATGCTAACTAGGTGGTCAGTATCATTATTAAGCACTGTGGGAGAAAAAAATAAAACAACTGGCTGAAGTAAATACTTAAATTCAAAATACTTCAGTAGAACTATAAAATCTAAGTCTATCAAATGCAGCAAGTTAGCTGGCGTGACTGGAGATGGCAGCAGCTTGGACCACAAGTATAGAATCCAACTTCTCAGGGAAGAAAAGTACTCTAAATCATACCAAAGAAAATAATTCAATTCATTTTACAGAAGCAATTTTTCCTCAGGGCAGCCTGAAAACAGTCTAGTCTCCCTTTTGGGCCAAAACAAGTATTCAGTAATCTGAACTTCCACCTTGCATGGGCACCTCCCGTGAGAGGAAGAAAGGCAGGAAAAATTTATCTGCTTTGGGCTGTAAAAAAACCTTGCACTGGCTCTGTTTCCTCTTGCATCAACCTGTCCAAGGCCCACCAGGTGTAATGTGCTTATGGTACAAAACACATTAATGCAGTAAAACAAGCCTGAACGTGTCCCTACAGTTTTCCTGCCTCCACCCGAGCAGCCCAGAGCTCCTGTGCTTAAGGACCTGTCCATAGGGGTACATCTCAAAATACATCTGGCAGCATCAACCCACGAAGGCATCGCTGGGGCAGGAGAATTCCAAACTCTTCTTGCAGGCAGGGCATATAGAAAGACTTCATGTTCACCAGTTTCTATGGACAGACTTGTCAGCATGTAAAAATTGTCATCAAATACAATAAAATAGACTAGCTTCAGGAACAAGGAAAATAAAGAGAATATATTACCTTAGGGTAAAATGAAACACATTATTTGGTATTTTGCATACTACCATCTTACTTCAGGTCATTTCTATATACACAGCAATAGCCATTTTTATATATTTGCACCTCACAGTAATACAGAGGAATGAAAAAATCCCCACTTGTAAAGCTCCCTCCCACCCTTGCTCTGGTGCAAAGGCTGAGATTGGAATACAGGAAGCAGAGGTGCACACGTGTAAAAGGAGTACAAGCAAAGACAGCAGCCAGTGTATTTAGTCTGCAGCCCAAAAAAAATGCTTGTAATACTATGTTAGTTTTGGTTTTTTTTCTTTTTGATTGGCATATTTTATATGCATTATTTATTAAGCTCCTCTAAGGTCGTGTCACAGCCTCATTTTTTTGGTCCTCACATTTATTGCTCTATATTATTTGCAGGCTAGTAGTACCAAGTACTTGCAGCCACCACCCCAATTCCATCCTGTTAAGCTCTGTCCCAGCCATACCAAAGGAGGGGGATGCGCATTATCCAGGCAGAAGGCAACAACGTCTAATGCTTCACAAGCAAGGACCTGCTGAGCTTCTCGCATGTCCCTAACAGATTCATTTTCCCCAAGGAGGGATATATGGAAGAGCATGGGAAGATAGAACAGTAGCAAAGTGAGTCCAAGAAATCTCAGGTTTCGATAAATAAGCTGAAAAGAACCTGCACATTTGCATACTCACACAGTTTAGATACAGTTACGTTTTACTACATAACGCCCCAGCAGACCTTGTCATGCAAACATCCAGGACCCTGAAAAGTTGCATGTTTCCCCAGAATAGCACATTTCACAGCCACATCAGAACAGTCATGAACCTTGAACATACATGGGACCTTGACTTTAAACACACTAGACCAATATTCCCCACAACTCACTAATGTTCTCCCTAAAAAATAAAATAGACAAATAAAAAAAAAAAAGTACTTTCTATGGGGAGAGATATTTAGTCTAAAGAAAAGTGTCAAGGCAATTATCAAAGTGATCATTAGCACTTCTCACAGTCCACAAAAGCAGGCTGAATATGGAAGCAGGAAGAGTGCATCATAACTTTGGGGAAACTTTGGTACCATTTGATTGATTCTCTCTTAAATTCTAGGAATGGGAAGGAATGAAAACTGTACTTGTTTCAATCACTGGGGAACAGCAGCCTATCTGGAATTTCTTGTCATTCTTATTTTTCAACCAGACCTCAAGTTAAAAGCTGCAGTAGAAACCTGCCTTCTGCTTCACAGCACACAAGGCTGACACACAGCAGAGACCAGAAATTCCCTGCATTTGCCTCCTCCCACACTCCAGCTTGAAGATTTCATAAAACCCTGCGTGAATACACAGCTTCTGTTTTGTGAATGTTTGCTTTCAGTTGTGCAGAGTACAAAAGGAACACATTTTACTTTCTGTTCTTCCTTCTCCCTTACTCTCCTGATTTAATTTCCATTACCTCATACACCACACAGCCTGCTGCAGCCATGCCATAGGCAGACATGGCAAATTGGCAGTAGTTTCCATACTAATCTCCTTCAGTGTGGGTGGTTCCATGGATACCAAAAAACAGAGAGTCATTTGCTTTTTACTCCCAGTGGATCATGGAGCTACAGGAAGGCGCCATCTCCAGTGGCAATTGCTACCATGCCCATGTGGACTGTACGTGGTTGGATTATATTATACATTCAGTTGCCTTTAATTTCAAGGCAAAGAAACTAACATAGCATTCAAAGATGAATACAAAAGCATTCTAGACTAGTATACATCTTTTAAAAATATATTTGAAAACAGAAATGCATAAATTTTCCTAAAATGTTTTGATGTACAAATTTTGAGTAAAATCAATAAAATCTGCAGGCAAGACAGGATTCACACATGGTGCTGAGCCTTAATCCAGGCAAAAAATTAGTCTTTTCCCTTTACTTTATCAACTCTGGTGGTATTTGCTTTCTGAATAAATGGCATGGATTGCACACTGGGCTGGCTTTTTCTGTTTCCAGCCTCTGTTTTTTAACTGGATTCTTTTCCTCAAGGCTCTGTGGGGAGTCCCCCCAAGTGATCAATATCAATGCATCCCATCCCATGATTCCCATTCTGTGATTTGGAGCAACTCCTGCTTCACCCTCAAGTTTGTATCACTTTGATTTTCCTCCTTTCCATGACCTCTTCTACTTTGGTTTAGGATCTCTCTGCAGCTTTGCACAGCTCTTCCAGAAAACAGAATCATCTCATTTTATACTTACTGCAAAAGTGAAATGCAATATATCCTAGCAAATCTGGTGCCTTTATTCACACATTTGTATCCCTATTAAATGGTGCCTAATAAATTCTGCATCATAAAAAATTAAGGTTGGAAAGGGAGGAAAGAGGAACTTACGTGGCACATCTGAAAAATCAAACCAATCTAGCTGATGGGAAAGCATGATGGAATAGAAAGCAGGTGAAGACAAACTGCTGCTTCCCTTGAATTTATTGGAAAAGTAAAAGCAAAGTCAATTCCAGCAATACTTAGGGGTCCACAAGAGGAGCAAAAAGGAAAAGATGTCAAAATTGCCACGTTAAAGCAGGGAGGAATAAATACAATACCATAGTAAAAAAACCTAGCATAATGTCTTTAGGTATGGTATTTAGTTCCTGTTCTGTCTCTGGGAAAAGGGAAAAAAAAAAACCTTAAAACTCAGGGAATGGAAAATACAAGAAAAAAATAGAGGAGCAGAAAGATATCAGTATGTGGAGAGGTGAGTTTGAACAGGAAACTAAAGTGCTGAAGACAGACAAAACCAAACAATGGCACAGCAAAATCTTGTGCAAGAGCTATTCATTCCCTAAAAACAAGGAGTTTTCTCCAAGCCTTTGCCCATCTCTGAAACTCTTCAGCCAGAGCTTCCACGTATTGTAACAAACCACCACAGCCAACACCACAGGAAAGAGCCCCTGGAGCACCCATCCCTCCCTCCCTGCACTCAGAGCTTCCATCATTTGCTCCCAAACTGCACTTTAAGTGACATTGGCTGTTAATGTAACACACACTTGGTGGACTCAGTGTAATTTGTTCTTTTTAAAATGTCACTGCACACAGGCGGCTGCTGCTACAAGCGCAGACACCAGGCAGTGCCACGGCAGAGCCAGGCACTCCCAAGCTGCACACATCCAACCTCCTGAGGACAGGAAACACCCACCAGAGCTGTGCCATGCCCAACTGGCCTGATGGAGCAACTCAGACCCTCCATGCTCATAAAAAATTTACAACTTGATTTTCAATTTATTTTCTCGATGGCCAAAAAGAGGGTATACCTAAACAAGATCTGAAGACACCACAGCTTAAGGAACCCAACCAACACACACCCAAATGTGTCCTGCCATTCATCCACAAAGCAACTAAAATAAAAATTACTGCATTTAGCAGTGGCAGAAGCACTATGAGCTAGGCTACAGCAGCAATGAGCTCTATTCACTGCAGCCCTTCATTATGTATCACTCAGAGAAATCCTGCTGTTTTCTCTGTTTGCAAGCAAGCCTCAAGCCTTTTCTCAGCAGCTGTCACTTGGTTCACAAAAAAGAGGCCTCTCAGCACCATGGCGATTAAATACCATTATAACTTTCCTCCTTCTGCATACTACAGTAGGCAATCAATATGGGCTTACATTTTATGAGACAAGGAGTTAACTTGTTCAATTACGGTGCAGACAGCTCTATTCTTTTGTAACAAGTAATCTGGGTAGGGAAATCGATACTGACAGGCCCGATGCACGCCAGCTAATTTCATATTATCCTCAGCCAATCGGGTACCTGCGAATAATAGAGTTGTTGTTACAGTTCATTATGGGGAGGTGGGATCAATATCGGTACAATAAGAGGATTGGCAATGCATCTGCTGCATAAGTAACCCTGAAGGGAAAGAAGGTCCCACCAGTGCAGCCGGCACACTCGCATTTACATAGCCGGGGAAAACAAAAGTGCCAGAGAGGTCCCTGCTCCCTGACCTACAATTAAAGATGAAAACACCCCAGAATTGGAGCAGGATAAACAAACCTCCCTTGCCTACTGCCAGGATAAAACAGAGAGGGGGGCAAAGTTGAGGAAAATGTTAATAGCAGATTAAAAGACGTGCATATGCTTCATAAAATGAGATAACACATGCACGGCTAAATGAACCAGAAACAATCTATTATTTTTTGAAGCATTACATTAATATACAATCTATGTTTGACAAAAAGCTGGGCAGAAAGGGAAAAAAACATGCAGTCCTACCCTGATGAAGATTATATATATTTTATACACATAATATTTCACAGAGCGTGTTTTCTTTGATGATGTAAAGTCCTACCTATGTTAACATTTATTATGCAGAGTGTGCAAATGGGGCACGAGAAAAATGAGAGATTCTGGCATTTAAATTAGGGGTTAGAGAGAGAATTCTCTGCTGTGTGTTTAAAACAGATTAAGAAGTAACAGTGTGCTTGTTATTTAGTTGGTTAAGAAATACGAGTGGAATAACAATATTTTTTAAATACAGACTTTTGGGGGAGAAAAAAAAGAAGTGTTTTTTTGAAAGAGCTGTGTTTCTTTAGGTAACAAAAAATTAATTTTTTCCAGTGCCCAATCACAGAACAGATACCAGAAGTATCCTGGAAGGGAACACTCACATGTAACATTTTCATACAATATTTTCCCCTTAATAGGTACCTAATTTGAGACAACACAGGTTTTGATTTCAGAGGCAGCAAAAGCTTGTAAACTTAATTGACTTAGAGTAGAGCTGGAGCTATCCATTACACCCTACCTTTAAATCAGTGGCAGAAGTTTGCTTGTCTTCCCAGGGACAGAGATGTGCCTGAGCTGCCTAAAACCATATCCCAATCTGGGAAACATTTTTCAAAACACGAGCTTTATCACAGTGAAAAACAGTGCATACCAAGATGAGCAGACACTGACTCCAATTTCAAAAGCTCCATGGATCAAAATACAAGGGCTTAAATGTCATAATGTCCCTCAAATGGAATGTAAAAATAGAGGGCATCTAGGAGACAAACTTTTCAAAAAGTGTGTGCCAAGGACTTTCACCTGTGTACTAATTACACATTCGTTCTTAATTATCCACATTTCTCTATTTACACTTCCCAACTTTTACCTTCTAGAAGAAGTGTAAATATATTCTGTGATTCCAGCAATCTCTACTGGACATCTATCCACCTAAAACCCAAACAAGCCACTACATAATCTGATACATTTCAACCTGACCATCCATTTTTACTCTTGAAAGGCTCATGGGCAGTGATATTTGCACACCAAAATTAGGCTGTGTTGGCAAGGCTGGGCAGAGCAGCTATTCCAGCTCTCATTTGGTGCTCTAATACTGCTCATCAATTTCTGAAAACCAAAATATCCATCAGCTCAATTCCTTCCCTCTTCTTGTACTCCCTCCAAAAATTCTGGATGGGATAGGAAAGTGTCATTAATACTAATGACCCTTTCAAGCCAGTCTTGAAAGGAGAAGTATTTTGTTAACTCTGCAGTTCCTGTTAACACATTATAGCCTTTGGAATAGATTACTCGTAGCCTAATTTCATTCATTATTTATCCTGGGCATTTTTGAAGTCCATTAATTATTTTTCAGCAAAATGCAAAACCAGGCATAGGGGCAGGGGGGAGGGTGAGCACTCATGTACAAGCTGGATTCACTCCACACTCTTAACTCTTACCAGCAACTGATGCAATAAGCACAGACCATGGGGAAGATTTTATTCATCCACCAGTAACGTGTCAAAGCCATCAAAAAGTAGCTGGAGAAGCCTCACTCCTAACAGAACTGATATTACTTATGTTAGAGAAATCAGCTCCTTTGTCTGTGCCATGGGGTCGAAACAGCTGCCATCAAACCTCATGGCTGCAAAATAACGTGGTCTGGAAGATGCCTTAGAAGGAGGCTACACGAAAACATCAGAGAAAAGAGACCTCAGCTGTGAGACACCTCCATCCACTGCTGACATCAAGACATCATCATTTTATTTGCCTCACACGTCCAAATACTGCACAGGATTCAAAACAATATGCATGGAAATACACCCAAATGTTTTCAAATTGCATCTTGTTAACATGCAAAAATATCACAGAGGTCACAGAAGAAAAGAATTGCATATTCTGTAAATGCTCAGCTATCTTAACCATTCAGGCAGCAGAGCAGAGAACATGGAAGACTGATCAGCAGATTCTTATCTATCCTCATGCACCCTAGAGTAAAAGTAAATCAATGTATATTAGCTGGGAGCTACCAGCAGCAGCCAGACTCCGTCTCTCCAGGTGCTCTGGTAGTTGTAAGAAAGAAATATGTGCATTTCTCAGTAAGGGATAAGCGGTTCTAACTTATCCTCAGAGAGCCCTCCTATGTATCAGTGTTACTATTCTCCTGATAGATGCTCATTTCTTACAGCAGAGTGCCATAAATATGGACTAAATTTTATATCACAGCTCCCAGGTGACCATCCTTTCGAATTCCAAGTCATTAGAGCTCTTCAAAACCTAGTAAAATTAATAGAAGGGTGAAACAAGGTTTTGTTTCAAATCCTTAAAACCCGAGGATCTGGAACACTAGAGATGTGCTTCCCTCACCCTGTCACTCCCTGGGTGTCTGCAGTCGCAAAATATTTTAATTTTTTTTATAGGCTGAATCCTCAAATCATTTATCCACCAGAAACTGAGCAGCAAACAGCCACTCGGAGTTAATTTTTCTGAGAGAGCAAAATAGGGCAGTATTGCAGAAGATTCGTCTCCCATGAGATACCGTGCAGTCACCTCAAATCCTTCATGGAGGAGGAGGACACAGGGTCTTGGGGCTCAGCATGTTTCAGACCAGCTCATTTGGCAACCACAGTTCCAGACAAGCCTTTGTGGATTCTGCTTATCCCTTGGTAAAATAAAGATGATAATTACCCTCCTTTCATTTGATTCTCATAAAATTCAGCTTTACAATTGCTCCTGACAAAGGCACCTGCTGTGATTCTTGCAACCAAAGCAACAATTGATGCATTTGTATAATGATGTGCCATATAAAGCATTATAGTGAAGTGATTGCTTCACATCTCCAGCTATGGGTACTGTGCATAACTATTTCTAACAAGCAGCTATTCCATTTAACAGCTACTAAATCCTTGGATATATTTATTAAAAGGCACTGAGCAATTCATGTTTAATTACTTCATAGAAGAAACAGAAATAATAGTGAAGGAAGAGTTAAATATGGTACTAAAAGGAAGAAGCTACAACTAATCACAATTAAGAGGAAGTCCCAGGCTATTTAAATGCTACAATCCAATTATATCAGGTAAAATGAATTACTCCTTTAATGCTGACTTTATATGAAGATACCTTCTTATTGCTCTCATTAATAATCATCAGACATCATTTTAGCCCATATTGGCTGCAATAACATTTCTATTAGCATCATGGTGTAGCAGAGCTGACAATTAAAATAAAAAATAAATCAAACCCAGAACTGAATAAATGTAATTATAGTTCAGAAAAGAGCTTTTATGACTATTTGATTAGTCAACTGAGCAGTACTTATCTTTTAAATCTTAAACTTCAGTTAAATGAAATTTAGACTTCTTATTACAGTAGTCCCTGAAAAACTAAGATACAGGCAGCAGATGCTTCCAAGAGTTAGTTAGCTGCCTTAGTACCAATATGCAATATGTTACTTGAGAAGCATCAAGTAAAATAGACTTAATAGGGCTGCAAACCAGCAGAACAGAGGAAATTACAGGGGGCATAAAAAAAACCCCAACCAACCAATGCCATACAACGCCACATATACAGAACCAAAACCCAGAAAAACACCTACTGAAGACATAAACAATCAGGCTTCTTCAGCTGCTCTCCACCAGGCTCCACGCACCTTTTTGTGCTTGGAAACATTACCACGAAAAACAAGGTAGGTGCAAGACAAAATCATGCATCCTTAGCAGTATTGCCACAGCCCAGCCCAATAGGAGCAGGGAACCTCTGGCTCAGCAGATTTTCATGGGATATAAAGAGAGGGTACAGAACTGGGGCCAGTACTTGGGGTACACAGTGACTTGTTCATAACAGACACCAATACATTCTATGTAAAAACAAACAGCACCTGAAGGGCCAGGACTGGCTGTTCCAGAGAGGTGAGAATTTATTTATGGGCGAAGAGCAGACAATTGTGGTGCCTTACCTACAGCAGTATATGGAACACTGCCAGGCCCAGGCAGCTCAAAGGGATGTGCAAACGTTTGGAAACTTATAAAACAAATATTTGATCAAATATGCATCACTATCAAATTTTCTCCAGGAATGTGCAGAATTTTTACTCCCAGTCTTGAATGTTTGATGCTGAGAATGTGTAACTCATTTACACAACAAAACACACAGAACTATTCTTTTCTTTTCCTTTTTTCTAAAAGGAGCAGGGGGAAGGTATTTTGATAAGAATTTCTATATATTCAAGTTTTTCATCCTACTCTGAAAACTCCTATTTTAAACTTCTAAACTTCAAGAGTTTAACCTAGAGCTCTAGTCCCCATAGCTGCAGACTACTCCAACAGTTACATTCTCATATTTTCATCTTTTATACCAAGACACCTTCACTAAATCCTCATTTGAAAGTAAACTTCCACTCTCCCCCAAGGATAAAAAAAAACAACTTCAGTTGTAGAAGCAATTACAGTTTTGTTTTCTAAAAAGTTACCAGGCAACAAAAATAATCCAAAACACAGAAGTTTTTCTGCATTTTCAGGAAACTAAGCTGCATTTCGATATACATAGATGCTACAATATTATAAATATGTACTATTGATAGAAATTTTTGAGATAAATCACTAAGAAGCCATATTATCCCCCAACACCCACAGATCTTTCAATGAAAATCGGGTGTTACAACTCCTCTTTCAACTGCTCTTGCAGCCCTCCATCACCAGACCCAGCACCAAGAGGTACTAATTTATCACGCAAGTTATTAATCTTATTAAAACAAAGCAGTTTTATAATGGAAACTCAGGTAGAAGCAACTGAGTTTCAAAAGGATGACAGGTGTGTCCAATCTGAAAACAGTAGATCCACATCTGTCTCTGGGTATGATGTCCTTTAAATTCAGGTGTTCTCAGATTAGAACTTCAAAGTCACATTTCTACCTTGCATGCACCGCTGCACGTGAGTGACTGCAGATGAGTGGCTGAACCTGGGGGCACTTTGAACACCACCCATGGGACAGATACCCACTAAAGAGTTACACAACACAGCCTTGGCAGACCTGCTGGTTGGGGGAAGAAACTTAAAAACGTGTATCAACTACTGAGTACTGTGCAACACCCTTACAGGAGCTCTGCTTCAGAATTGCAAAGGCAGAGCTTCAAAATTGTTTTCAAGCATCAAAATATACCTTTGGGCCAACCTGGCTCCCTTCTTCTGCCTTTGGGATTCAAGTGCTTACCAGTCCTGGAAGCACCAAAATATTCCGTTAGTTGATGAGCTGCCACCAGGCATCCCAACTGTTACTATTTAGAAGTAAGTTATGATCTCTAAGAAGATATGAGGCAGCCTGGACCATGCAGGAGGAGTTTTCTGTGTCTGTTTTCCAATCAGCCAACAGCAAATGCTGGGCTCCTGCCTTGAGGGAGCTTTGTATCAAGTCAAAAATTAACACAACAACTGGCATGTTTTTAAAAGCAAGATAACACTTCCAGACCTGCCTGCCTGCAGCTCCTTAGCACTGCACTTCACCTTCTTGGGGAGAAGGAAAAAAAAACAAACAAACAAACAAAAAAAAAGACTTTACTACTCAGTGAAGATACACCTCAAAACCCTGCGATACCCAGGTACCCAGCCAGGCCACCCACTCTCCCCCACACTACAGGTCAGAAAAATCTCTGTCTGTTCACCACAGCCATCTCCTCAGCACTGAACAACTGCTGGAAGTTCCAGTTTACAGCAGCTCGAGTTTTACTGAAAGCCTCAGTGCATCTGACAGCAGGGCTGCTATGGAATCACAGTGCTGTCCCCTAAACTCCTTTAGGACCCCTTGGAATTCCAGGGCAGATCTGTTTCCCTTTGTCCTTAACACATTATTATATCATACTGCTTTTCTTTGCAAAGCTCCACTACCTTGGTTGCTAAAAACTTTCCAATTTCTTTTGGAAATGTTCAAATTCCCATTAAAAGTCCTGATCCCTCTGTAATAAAAAAATGAGTTAGAAATTTCCGATACAGTAATTTCTGGACTACTTGTGCATGGATTTGAAACATCTCTAGATAATTTGTTTTGTATTCTACTTTTCTCCAGTGTCTTTTACAGAGGGAAAAAAAAAAGGGTTTAGTTTCAATACAGAGAATTCTTTAAATCCTTGTGGCTTTGACTGTTGATTATTTTATAAAGCCACAGAGAACAGTTTACAAGGAGCCAAATGGGTAATCATTATTCCCCATCAGCAATGAGCTGTGACTTGTGTAAATTGCATAATAAATTAGGTATTTTGAGATAAATGAATTTACAATAAACAATCATGGACTGAAAAGCTTTACTTCTTGTCTCCAAAGGCACAAGCTCTGGTTAAAATCAGCCACAGGTAGTTAAGTGATTATAAACTGTAAAAATAAATCAACCTGATATAATTGCTCCAAGGAAAAAATTACCAACATATTTAAAATTTCAGCAGTGCACCTTTTCCCATATCCATTTGGCATTATCTAATTACCTTCACATTTCATTTCCATCAGTGATATGACCTGTATTTTCCTTTTATAACTGTCAGGGAGGGGGTTGGAGAGTGGAGTGGAGGACCACGGTGATAAATCAACCTCACCATTAGGACCGAAATGGCTCATCGCTGCAGCTCTAAATCCAGGATTTATAAAGATGTCTAGGCCATATAGCACACTTGTGGACACCATAATAAATTCATGAGCACATTGCCAAGGCAAACCACTTCATTATGTGGCAGGCTGCTAGCCATTAATCTAGCAGAGAGAGATTCCTGGGAAACTGAGACTGCTTGGAAATTTATGCAGGCCTAAAGTTACCCATTTCATTATGGATTTAATCTGCTCTTTCTGCCAGAGTGCATGAAAGGTTTTTACAGTTTAGATCAAGTGCTTGTAACTCCCTATTTTATATTATTTCTTCAACAATAATGTCCTAATTTTCCTCTCAAAAACTATTCAAACTGAATGCCTTCACGCTTGCCTTCCTCTAATATTACACTAGATAAAATATTTATACAATCAATTGACAAAGAGCAATTTTTTTCCCTTAAATGTTCCATTAACATGTAAATTTTCATATGATCTTTATCTCATAGACAAAATGTGCTTAGCAATGCCCACCTTCTTCCAGGCAGTTAACCCTTTTGTTGACTGTGAAGAGACCAGATCAAAACAGATTCAGTGGCCTCATTTCTAAAGCCCCTAAAAAGGTCTTGTATTTAAATTATTATTCATTGAAAGGAGATGTAGCTCCTAAAGTAATTTCCATGCTTTTTTTGATGTCTCATTCTCTTCTTCTCATACACAGCACACAGACATGCATTTTAAGTCCAATTCCAACAAATAAGGTAATTCAAATTATTATTTTCAATTTTATTAGAGAGATTAATATAATGTCCCTAATAATGTAGAATATTCCAGATGACACAGAGACTCTGACATAAAAAATGAGATTAATAAGACAAACTACAAAAATAAAACTTATTTATGATGAACTGAATAATTGCAGATTAACATCTTCCGTAAATAAAGACTTCTTCACATTCCAGGTGCCCCTGTTAATTTATGCCCACCATACTTACAAATATGAAGTGAAAAAGTTAGGCAAAAATGGTTTCAATGTTTTAGTTCTCATAATGACACATAATGGGAAGACCAAAACCTGAAACTGGAATAAACAATATTCGGAGAAAAACAAACAACAAAAAAAAACCAGACCAAAACAAAAAACATACCTGTTCCATTTTCTCTTATGTTCAATATTCTTAGCTGCTGTTATGTCACTAGAGCTCCCAGCCATGCATTTGTTAAAACACTCCAGCACCTGGAGATGGGTCTAAAAGGTTCTATTTCTATGCTAGGGTGGTTCTCAACAAATGGCTGAAGTTAATTTTGATGGACAAGCACTTCATGTGTCTGCCTTCAAAACTGTGATGGCAAACACTCTCTGCATCACCCTTCTCACTAGTCCTGGTAACCTCCTGTGTGAGCATGCACACGAGGGGTACTGGTTCATAAACCCATCACCAGCTGAGGCCAAACCCACAGCCATGACTTTAATAACACAAATTTATCTTTAATATCCATCTTAAAGATTATTATGGAGCAAGAAAACACACAAGAACGTGTGATGTACGTAACAGCTTCCTTTTACTGAAACTCTTCATTCTTCCTTTGTTCTAGATGAGCAAAGTGGCAGCTTGTCTTCCCCACTTCAAATAGTTTGTCCCCTATCAGGAGCATCTGGGTTGTAGGAAATTACATCTCCAATACTGGCCAGGTGTATTTTGGTGATAATTTGTCATCTCATCTCTCAGATGAGCAAACTTAATAATAAAGCTTCTACCTGTGCTAAAGTATCTCTCTGGGATCTTTGGAGTAAAACTCACACATAAATAAGTGTGGGCCACGTATCCAAAAAAAAAACACAGAAACCCAAAACAAAAGCAAAGGCCACCCTCCTCCTTAGCAGATGAAATCTAAACTGCAGAATGTAGTCTGGATCCCATCTTATTTTTTTCTATTTTACACATAATAAAGGGAAACAACCTTTTATATAATTCATTATTCTTCTACCAAAGAGAACACTCAACTCAAAGTGTACAATCTCCATATCACAGCGTGAAAAAGATTCATGAAACAGAGGTTCAGGTGCAATAGCACTTTACATCTCTCTGACTTGCCAAGACACTACAGTCCACCTGAGCTTTGTCTCATGCTAATCTGCATTTTCCTTTTCCCATCATTTCCCCCCAAATATTACCTACTTGACTCTAACAATGGAGGAGACAACTTCAATGTGGGGACCAACTCTGTTGAACTCTGATATGAAACACTTACGGGGAATTAAACTCTTTATAAAAATACCATAAATCAGCATTGGTCAATAATTGCACTGAGAATTACCTAACAGAGACACGCTGTACAAAGGTGATCAGAGCACAAAAACCAGGAACATGTAAGGGACTAAACAATCAATTCGAACAGGTTCTGCAGAATTCCATCTTTTTTCCAGCAAAAGGGAGATTCTGTATCAACCCAGGAGCTGGGCATAAAGCTATTTTTGATAATATTTTTAGTTTGCTGAAAGTGAAGAAATTCAAACATCTTATATATAATTAGTCTCAATCCAAACAAAAATAACTTTGGAAGTGTCTGCACAGACCTTATCTGTGGTCTATTACATTCATAATCCCCAAATCACCACACTGGTGTTTTACAGGCCGTTTCAGTTTGGACACACTAGACCTCCGAGAACAGCCACGACCATCTCTGGGCATTCCTAAAGGTACCTTCAATACTGCTGACATATTTTAGGAATGAACAGTAATGACATCTTTCTAAGATAAGGAAATTACTTCTTGCTCTGCGGTCAAATCTTTCTCCGACTAATCAATCTGCCTTGTGCCTTGGGAAACAGTTCATATAAGCAACGAGGATGCATCAAACCTGATGGAAATGACTTCTCAGAACTTCACTGCCAGTGAAAACAAAGCTACAATAAACACACATCTCAGCCACACGCAGGAGAATTCCCTCCTGGACACAACTGCTTGGAAAACAAGAAGTTTGAAAACTTTATATTTAGTTCATCTAATGAGTACTGAATAACTGGATGAAATAACTCTTCACAAATAGACCATCACATTGATGATAGGGTTCTTAAAGTATGAAGGAAGACACTTTACCTCTTCAAGAAAAGAAATTACTTTAAAAAATAAAGCAAAATCATCACAATTTGCTTAGAAGTCACTTCAGATTATTTCTGGCATCACTAGGTATCCACATCTTTCTCCACTTCTTTTTTTTTTTTTTTCCAAATAGCATTTCCTTTATCAAAACTGGCACCAAGACCCAGGATCTCAAACACTTCGAGGGCCTTGACCCCAGATCCAGCCCAAACCCAGGAGTCTCTCAATCAATCTCAGTAAAGGCTGAATGTTTCTCTGAAACACACAGCAAGTCGGACCCCTGAAACACCCACAGCAGGCAACAAGTCCTCACACCTTTCTGTGCTCCTTTGCAGTCACAGATGCCCAGATCCCAGCAGAACACACCAACGTCCCTTTACAGCTACGACCCACTGAATTCACCCTGCTTTGGGACTTGTCATGCAAAGCAGCAAATGTTTTAGATGTTCTCAGAAACTGCAAGCCCAAGTTAAGCAGAAAGTCTTCCTTACAGCCCTTGTAACTCTTGTGTTCAGCACTTTTATGGCTTTGGGACTAAGCTATTACAAAGTCCTCTAACACTGTGTTCTTCCTGGGATACACTACGCAAACAAGCAGCTGATTTTCCACACCCTGTTTTTCAAGTCTTTTCATGTATCTGAATATACAATAAAAATAAATTTCCACCAGCAAGCTGAACAAAATCCAGGGTTTTAGCTAAATTCAACTGATTTAGGCCAATGCAAATATAGGAAACATAATACAGTTTAACAGTGCAAAAGCATATAAAACTCACAAAATGTTTCTGGAGGCAATGCTCCATGCTGAAATGCCAAAAATAATATATCCAATAATATACACACAATTTTTTAATGTAAACACAACCTACATTTGTGTGTCTTAACCGGTATCACCAGCACTGCCTATTCCAGGTACAGAGGAGCTCAGTTAGATTCTCTAATCTATGACACATCAACAGTGAATTCCATCTGACTATAGTGAAGTGCTTGGCAGAAAAGATATGCTTTAATACAGCCAACTCAATAAAATTCATGGTCCCATATAGCCAAGATCCTCAGTAATTCCTCGGTCTTACAAACTGAGAACATGCCTGTCACAGTCAGACTGCTGCCAGTGTATGGAGACCAATTAAGCGTGGGGCCAGGACCCAGGCACTCTTTCAAGTCCCTGGCAACTCAATGGGCTTAGGTGAAGGGATGGTATGACTATTTTAACATGTTGGCTTGTGCCCACCTCGATCCTGTCTTGCCTGTTGGCTGCTACCCTCTGTCCAGAGTGTGCTGGGCAGCGAGTTGGTGCCTGTGACAGGGGAGCAGCCCTGGTGGGCACAGCGGCGCTCGGTGCTGCTCAACACGCTGAGCGTGGTCAGAGAGAACACTTTAGAACAGGGGTGTCTCCTTCCAACCAGGGCTTTATGGAGGCAGCTCGGAAAATCTCTGACATACTGAGGTGGCCTGAATCACGAGCCCGGTGGTTTTGAGGGTTGTGGGTTTTGGCTGAGGCCTCAGCAGAGCTGCGTGCTCAAACCCACGTAGGGCCTGCATGCAAAACACGAGCTCGGTTGATACTGATTGGTACCATTAGCTCCTTTGTTAAATACTGAAGCCCAATAAGAACTGTGACCAAAAGAATTGCAAAAAGCCACAGACTTTCAACAGAAATAAGCAAAGTCAACTTTGGTAGAAAGAAAAAAAAAGAGAGATGATCAGAGCTCCAAGGTGAAAGCTGCCAACTCTTTCTTACCAGGGGGTAGAAAACCATCCGAGTTTAAATACTTCATGTTCACTGAGAGCTTTGCCTTTAAACTGTTGGCACCACTGGTCCTTCAGGTTGCTGAAGTTAAACTGCACTGGCATTGCCAGAACGCAGCAGCAGTGCGTGCCAACCCCTCAGTCCCCGAGCAGGCTGACGGAATCCGGAGCACACGGTCACCACCACCACCAGGAGCAATTCTGCTGGACCAGTGCAACACTACAAAGAGGGGTAATGAAGCTACAAAACAGGATTTCTCCCATAATTTTAGGTAAATCCTGGAACAAAAGAAAAAACTGCATATATGAAATAGATGGATGTAATGTGAATGAATAGCATTACTGAGTTACAAAGTTTTCGTGACAAAGGATTTGAAATTTGCACCAGACTCTGGTGCAAAACAGCTTGATGCCACAACTACACAACTACTACCCATGTTGCAATAAGGGCAGAATCCTGGAGTAATCAATATATTAGTCCTGGGGTAATGCTCCATGAACTTCATAGGGGAAGGGAAGATAGAGTCATAAAATAACTACTGAGTCCATCAGTGTAAAAATACATGCAGAAACAAACTAAGTTCTATGAACTGAGGAACAAAAGACTATCTATATTTTACCATACTTACAGTTTTGGTTATACAAAATATATATCCCCTTTTTTTCTCTAACCTGAGGTTTAAAGTCTTCTGTCCTGCCATAGTCAAAGACTTATTTTACATCTTATCCATGAGGCAATAAGGTTACCAAATGTATTCATGTACCATGTTACATCACAGACACAGCTCACAAGGGTAATCCTTAAACTTACTGGAGCACCAGTGGGAACCTTTTATTAGCCACAGCATAAAATTATTAACTTTATCCTTGCAATACACTGGAAAATTTTTCCAAGGAATACAGAAGTCAAGCCTTCATCCTGAACCTGTTTTGGCGCAGAAAGGGCTTTTGAATTCATCCTAGTACTGCTTTTCTAACAGAGGCCCTGAAAGAGCCTTCCCTAAATCATACAGGGAAAACTGCCAGCATTCACCAGGCCACAAAGTCATAACTCTTTCAATCAAACAAATCAAACCATCATTATAAGCACAATCTGTGGATTTTATCTTCTGTTAATAAATCCCATTCTCCCTCAAAGATCTTCCTATGCCGCCTGCCCTCTCCCATTCTCCATGGACTTTTCCTGGGTTCCACACTCTGTGCCTGAACCTGAATGCCAAGGATGGTGTAATGGCTGTGTTTTCTTTTCCAAGGCCGCGGTGCCAGGAACTAACGATATGTGAAATGTTCCATCCCTGCAGGTTTTCCTGCTCAAACATTTTCTAAATAAATAAATAATTAAAAACAACAGCGTGTGCCACATTCGAGCCCTGAATTCCCGGAGCAGCTCGGGTCCTTAAACTGAATAATTTGCCTCAGCTTGCGTATTGCAAAACCCATTCAGCAAAAGATTATGGGCCTTTAAGTGCCATCCAGGCCTGAAATATGACTCTAGGGCTTTAGGACGTCAGAATTGAGAATTGCTAGTGAATATTCTGTTCTTGCAATACTAAAACTACTGTTATTTAGCAATATGGGAGCAGGCAAATGGGGGCAGGGGAGAGAAGGAATCTGACAGAACGGAAAGACTATAACTTAGCAGAAACAGAGGTGCAGTTTTCATATGTGGCCACATTAATTCTTTATGGAATAAAATGCATTTGTGAATCAAAAAGCGGATGCAGATTTACATTCCCACTTAAATCTGCCAAAAGCAAGTAAATGAATACTGAGAGCTCATTTTAGTTCAGGAAACAATTTATGAGGACATGTAGGTGGGTGCAGGTACTCTACACAAGCAGTCTCAAGGGGAATTAGCAGCTGCTTTTGCTCTTCATAAGAAGGAATAAATAGACTAAACTGAAAATTAGCAACACCTCATTAAATGTAAAACCATCCACATGTAAAGCAGCTAGGACTCAATCCTTAAAAAATTCAAAAGGTGCAGTGTAACATGAAAGCCAAAGGAGCTTTTGTCATCCCATCACAAATTATTTAGGCTTAGATAGTGGCATCAAGCCAAAGCTCAGAGATGGAGCAGTTGTGAGCCACTTTCCCTGTCAAAAGTTGCCTTCTGACCTCAGATTTTTTAGCCCTCTTCAGCACTTCAAAACCTCCATCTCACACCCCTAAGCCCCCACCTCCCTCCCTGGTGCAAGTTTACATCTGTACTGAGGAGAATCTGTCCCATGCACAGTGTCCAGCCAGTACTTAGGGATTATTAGTAACTCCAACTCTTTCCAATAGAGCCCAGATGCTCGCAGGAAAGTCTGGCAATGCCTTTGGGGCTCCTCCTGTAACTGCTCCTCACTGGAACTCAACTCAGGCCCTCATAAAGGCATCTATTTCTGAGCACAAATCAATTTCCATGAGTGCTGCCTGTAAAAATGAAAATTTGGTACCAAGAAATCTGTGAGTATCTGCAGCTTCTGCTCTTCTAGAACTACCTCATCTTCTCTTTTCTTTCCTACATGCTAAGATGGGCACAATCACAGACAAGCTCTGTGGACTCATGATTATTTGCTCAAGAGCCATACAGCACCAGCACATGTGCAGTGGGAATGGCATGGAGGTCTGAGCTTCTACTTGGGTTCCTTTCCCTTACTTTTCAGATAATACAAAGGTTTAGGTTGGAAGGGGCCTTTAAAAGTCAGATAGTCCAATCCCCTTTGAAATGGGCAGGGACATCATCAACTAGACCAGGCTGCTCAGAGCCCTGTCCAACCCAGCCTTGAATGTTTCCAGGGATAGGAAATCCACCATCTGGGCAAGCTGGCCAGTGTTTTTGTCATTCTCATTGTAAAACTTTTTTCCTCATATCCAGTCTGAAAAAAACCCCTCTTTTTAGTTAAAACTTTTGTCCCTTGTCCTGTCACAATCAGCCCTGCTAAAAAGTCTGTCCTCTTCTCTCTCATGACTCTCCTTTATGAAAGTTTCCTCCTTTTTATCTTTAAACTATTTCAGGCACCAGATGAAAGTTTCCATAGGAGAGTGGGCAGTCTTCATTACTCCCATTTTGGAGTCTCCAACCTAATGGATAATTGTGTGTCTGACTTCCAGTAACATTTAAACACATGCTTCTACCATGAGACCTTTCAGAGATGTTTCAGTTTGGACTTGTAAACTAAAACACTTGGATTAGAGCCAGGTTTGAAACTCCAGATTCTCTAAAGCTGTGTTGAGGTTTGTTTGTTTGTGGGGTTTTTTTATTCAAATCACAGTGTTTTTATCACACAGGAGATAAGGTGCTGACCACCCAGTTCAGAGTTACATATGGCCACCAAGACTATACACTTGTCTTACAAAACACCAACCCTTGGCACAACAGAGAGAGCTCTCTGGTCTGACAGAGCTCTGCCAGTAAATTGTTTTCTAAGGACCAGCTCTGATCTCCGGTTAGTGCCAGAGGAAGGGCGATGCCAGGTAAACCATATTTGTTACTATGCCATCTAGGTTTTCCCTGGAGAACCAATATCTAATCTCTCTGTTTAGCTTTGGATTGAAATTATAATACTAAGTGGCTCTTGATCTACTCACAATTAATGGGCTTAGAAAGACTGAAATACAACTATCAAGAAAAACTGTGACAGAGAATACACTAGGGTTTACATCTGATATTAAATTAATCTTCATAAGTAAGAGAGCCAGCAACTCTTAATTTTATATGCTTATAAACAAGAAAACCATTAAATTGGCTCAGTTCTGACTGCATATTAAATTGAATGAGTAAAGAAAAATCTTTTACTCAACTTTCCTGCTTTACTGTTATTTTGAGTTTTCTTCCAACTCCCTCCAACAGGCTTTTGAGGAGGTTGGGGGTTTGACATTATTTCCTGACACTCATGCACCAAAGAAGTTAATAACCTATAAGAGGAACCAAGGAGAAGGTGCATCTTACAACCTGTGAGTCATTAGCAGCAACCTGAGGTGACAGAGAAAGCTAAAATAGCATCAGCTCTCTTATGGAGCAGTTTCAAGACACACAAGTCAAATGTCCTCATGTGTAATAGAGTACGAATTCAGCTGCTAACAGCCCATGAAGAGAGCTGGTGACTCACATTGGGTCAGAAGGAAAGTTCCTCTCCAGCCCACATACATCTCCACTACGTAAATTCATGCCGTATTAAGAGCAGGCATCTAAACAGACCCGACAAGAAGTAACGTAAAATGTAAAACCATCCCTCACATAAAATGTGTAAAAAAATTTGTACCTGTGTATTTTAGCAGCAAATATTTCAGTTTAAGGAAATAGTAATAGATATTCAGGGTTAGAGTTTCCAAATATTTAGAGCTATAACTTTACTGAGCCCTGTGGTTAATGCTCCTGAAGTCATCTATTGTATGCTAATACATCCAGCTGCCCAAGTGTTTGCAGGATGAGGTGCTTTACCTATTACATGCATAAATAGGAAGGCCAGCAGGGACCACTACAGTCTGGGCTGACCTCCTGCATAAAACAGACCATCAAATTCCAAATGTAATATAATTAGGGTTCTCAAGTCTAACTGATAACAGCAGCAAATGCCCCACAGAGACTTTAAAAATGTGTCAGGCAAATTTACACATTGAAGGTATGCTTTGATGTATGTCACTGAAACATCACCAGAGCTAAGCTCATTCATGCCCAGAAGATCCTGGATTTTTTATTATTATTTTTAAAAAGCTATTCCTGACAGTATTCCTGCTTCAGGGAAAGCTACACAGACTATTTATTGCTCTTGTCTTTTCTTAATATTTTTAAGCCCCTCTCCAGGCAATAGCCTAAGATATTTTTCTGGTTTTGTTATTTACTTGCCTGAAACGACTGCAAATATGGTGCCTGAGGGTTCCTCAGGCTCTCCAAGGACAGAAACTGACACAGCAGTTTTTTTATTTTTAACCCTCACAATATCAATAGCCTCAATTATGTTGGTTTTTCCCTCCTTTTTAATTACTTTTAGCTAAGTGGGCTTGAAAAAAAGGTCTTCAATTAACCCTTACTTACTAAGATATTTCAATTTTTATTAGTATTTAAACCATTGAATCACTTATGCCATCACCCAAATTGGCTGTGCTACATTTTTCTTCCCAGTGGAAAAATTATTCCCAGATAATCATTAGTGTCATCAAATTACAATTCCATGGAGAGTCAGACCATGTGAATATGCCAACGAACATATAACAGTGTAAGAGGAATGGCAAGCTGCCCTGGACTTCCTGGGGTTTGAGTTTCTTCTCTGTTTTGGTATTAGCCTGTTTTGAGGCTTTTGGGTAATATTTTGTGGTTATTTACAGAAAGATTGAAACTTCTTTCAGGAATCAATAACAGGGAAAAAAGGTCCAGCTCTTTTGGTACCAGCATATTCTTCCACAGTGACATTACTGAGGTGCAACTGTGAGTAACATTAATCAGCCATTTTCTAGCAGGGGCCAAAACGCAGCCCAAGCTCAGCCTAAACCCTTATCCTGCTTTCAGTGAACAGGTACTGAAAACTGTGTTTTAGGGTAATCCTAAATTTGTGTAATACTGAGTGGTAAGTGTGATATTTAAGTAAGTAATGTATGCAATGGCATCATGAGACTCGACACACATGATATTTCCCCTGTGGAGGCACTGATGCTTTGGGCAAGAATGTGGAAACTGGTACAGAGTTGAAAGCAGCAAAGCCATGTGAATTATATTAGTTCCCATCCATTAAATATTCATGAACATGGGCTGATATTCATTAATTTGGCACAGATCAAGCTACCCTGAAGGACTAACTCTGGACTTCTAGCCACACAATTCCTACAGTTAAACATTTTCCTAAATGTGACGTGATTTATTTAAAGAGATGTTTTCAAAATTATCAAGTTACTGAGACTTTATGTATCACATTGCAGCGTTAAAAACTTGGTGGCCTCCCTTCCCCCCTCAGATTTGCCCTGGTTATGAACTCTCAGTGCTGTGGTTTATAGTGGTGCTGCTGGGACACGGCTTCAATCAGGCTACAGTGGTGCTGTCAGGTGCTGCAGCCAATTACCTAAAATGTAAATGTTTTAAGAAAGGCAGCACCTTTTGTCAGGACCAAAATGATTTTCAGCCTCCGGTTCATTGTTTCAGAACCAGAAGCACATAACTCAAAAACATTAAACACACAGTAAAAACATCACATGTTGATTTACACATAGATATTGACTAATGCTATCAGTGGAGTATTTACCTTAATCAATATTAAAAGATGCTACCAGTGATTTAAGTGTTGAGTTGGCTCAAAGCAGTCAATAAATGTTTGCATTCATAATCATAAGTTTATATATTACTTTTTCATTTTCCCCTCCCCAATAAACAAATTTGGTAGGAACATTTTGCTACCAAACATCATCTCATCTCCATTTATATTTGAGACCTCATTTCTCAAACTAATGCCAAAAATATTCTCTAACCCACATATACAGTCACCTGTGAAAGTTCCACATACAAAAACCTTTTTTGGGAATTATGACTAAGGGATAGAATTAGGTGCTGCATGCTAATGATAAGAAAGAAACAGAGAAGTTTCGACCAGTTGTATGTAAGCAAAGTTCCTTTCCTGAGATTCAGTGAGTGGGAACTTCTCTGTTACCCACTAACTCATCCCATCTCCAAAGCCACTGCAATAAGTTGCAACTCCAAAGTTGCAGTAATTAATTTCAAGCTCACCTTTTACTTTCCTTCATGACAAACTCTTTGTAATTCACTTCATTCTATTCAACTTCAACTCACAACAATTATGCTATATTCCTATTTCTGTAATGCTGTTCTCCCCTTCCTAAGTGTTATCTGAGCCACCAGCCACAGTATTATTTGACACACTTTGCAAGAGAAGGAACATATTTATTTTCATGTGGGCTGTACCATCTAGTCAGGAAAAGTAACTTTTAATTCTAGGTCTAAACACCACTTGCATTTTGCAGCCTCAGTTGCTGGACTAGGAAAGTTATGGACAGCTTGGACATGTATAGAAAACTAATTTCACTTTTCAAGTCAGACATATATTGAACCGGACACTTCAAAGCAACAATGTAGTTTCTTCCACTGATACCAAGCACAGAGATTAACAACATATCTACCTTATGCCTAATTTTTAAGCATCTTGAATCATGCTACTCCCACTGATTTTCCCATGAAAAGTTATTTTGGTCCTGCAGCAACAAAATATTCAGTCTTAAATTGCAGGGGTGTCTTCCTCCTCAAAGTTCTTCTCCTGGCACTACTTTTTCATCCAAAAGATGCACTCTTTTGTCACCTCAAACTGGCTCCTTTCCTCAGCCTCCTACCCCTGCTCTGGATCACAGAGCAGCCTCAGCTGCAGCAGAAACAGGCTGAGAATGAGGGCAAGTGCACAAAACTCTTCTACAACTGGAGCTCTTGGAAGCAGCGAGGACACAGACATAAGTAGTGGCTGGGGGAGCTGCCCCCTTCAACTTCTTAATCTCTTAATCTACTTTAACAAACCTCCTTATTTCCCCTTGATTTAAGGGACTGTTACACATGCAGCTCTCAGATACATTAGCCTGCAAGCAAGGGTAGAGAGGATTGATAAATCACAAAAAATGGATTTCACAAGGGATAATTCACATGAGCAGGAGAAGCATGTCCCTTGTGTGTCCTGAGGAGAGCACAAAGGGAACGCTTCATAAATCTTCAGATCATTTATGAATTAGGTTCTAACTTCAACTGATTTTACAACTGTAAAATGAAAAATATTTATACATAATAGAATTAACTCTTGTAAAAGCAAGATTTACCTATTTGTAAATTAGAGTATCTACTTGCAAATAAAAACAATTTCCTGCTCAACTACTGTGCAGCAGCAGTTCTTGAAAAATTTTTTACAGACAGAAGTTGTGTATATCATATAGCAGAGGCAAACACAACAGCCCAAACCTCAGCAAGACCCTCAGCTTAACTTTGGCAGAGAAAACTGAATTGTTTCAGTCATTAATAAGTAAACTTCAGTCAGATGTCATTGCTAGAGGCTTGTCACTTGAATATCTTTGGCTCTTTCCTCACTTTTGAGCTAAAAGCAGAAAAATCATCCAGATCTAGCAAAGCAAAACCCATGAAAAACTAAATTGCAGTTTAGTTGAATGCCTATGCTAGATATTTGGCAACACATCGACAAATCTGAGGTCTGAATCTTCAACATCTATACACACCATGAAATCATTCTGCCAGTGGTACAGAGCGAAAAGTGGCTATAAAACGCTCCCATATCACAAAGGTAATAGCTCACAGCACAGTAGGTACTAAATCCAGTATTAACTACTCATTGCACAGAGGGGAATGGGCTAAAAATACTTTTTGAAGAAGAACAGCAAGTTCCAATCCCCTTATTGGGGCTAGAATTAAGATTGGAAAGACAACTAGGAAGGAACAGGCCAGGGAACTGAGCTTACTCTGATCAGGCTCAGCCACATGCTTGTGATTAGACATTGGAAATAATCCTTTTTGACCCCAGTGAAGCTACATCATGTGTGAATCTTTGGGGCTAGGCTGTAATCTGCTCTCTGGCTTGCTTATTGTCATTCCTGGAGGTGTGGGAGTGGGAACTAGAAGACTTGGAAAGGACAATTACAATTCTCAACAGCCAAGAGGTCCACTCTGTTGTTTTCAGTTGCCATAATTGCAGTGGAAACATCCTGGGTAAATCGGAGTCAGATCCACAGCAACTGGCTCCCACATGCAGTGAGGTTATGAAGCCCATGGCATGTTCTGGAACACCAAGCACAGCTTTACTGGAGCACTACTGAGCCAGGGGATGCAGCTGCAGCTGCACATACTCTCTTCTGTTTCTGCCTTAAGACAAATTAAGGCAACATTTGGCCCAGATATCAGGTAGGGCGTCGAATTAGGGGAGACGGATTTGTTCTCTAGACAGAAGACTCCTTAATACAAAATAATATACGTGCACCCATTTATAACAGGTGTTTAATCTGCGACAGCTTTTCTGGCCTGTGGAAATTCTATAGCATTCTTTCTTCCTTGTCATCGTTATAATATTTTTAAATGCTGTTTTTCTTTCCCCCATTAAAAGGAAAACATTTCTCAGAAGCAGTAGTGGGCTGTTAGGGCTATAAAACAAGTTTGCACAGACCTGTAACACGTTGAGCCACAAGACATGACACAGTGTGTTTTATGGGGCAATTAATACTTGCCTTGGGAGCACTGTGAGGTATGAAGCCCTGTCAAACACACCCTGGTATATCCAAATGCAAGTTGTAAAGCTGCATTTTGCTTCTTGAAAAATAAATATGGAATTAGCTTGCTATTTTTTAAATTTGCCGCAGCTCAAGAATGGAGCCTTTCCTCCAGGAGCCAAGCTCAGAGCAGAGGAACATCAGGAAGGAACACTAACAGCAGAAGACACCAATTTCTAACTTACATTTACATTCTGTGGCCTTGATTTTTGGGTTAACACTGTTGCATTTCCCAATACACCCTCACTTCACTAACATCTTCTGTCATGGATCCTGTTCCACGGTTTGTTCGGGAGTCTTACAGATATTCCTCAGAGCATTTCCTACGTGCATCCCAGTGGCAGCATTTACACAAGTGCAGGGCACAGGGTTGTCACATTATCTGCAGTAGTTACAGCCCTGTTAAAGTAGCCAGCCATGGGCCACGTTCATATTTTATAGCCCTTATTCAAACAGTGGCTTGAGCTGTTGCAGGGTCTGCAGGAGGCAGTTGCAGTTTGGCAGGGGGCAACCCTAGAGAGCCTCCCCTCTCCCCGGGAAAGGGAGCCAGGCTGTCAGATTTATAAAGCACTTCAAGTCACAGTGTGCACAGGCACAGCAGACTTCTCACAACTGCTTTACATTTCCAGCAACAGCCTGACCCCCGCTGTGGTATTTTGGGACAGCCCAGCAGGGCTAAAGAGGCCTGGAACAACTGCAGCAAGCATCACCTTTTCTTTATAAAGCACATTAAGGAGACATATTACAGGAGCACAGGCAGTACCTCAGCTGAAGCAGGACTTTGTGCTAGGCTCTAGCCATGTTCACTTTGTAATGGGATTCAGAAAATCATATCATTCATCCACAATGATGGGACTTATAGGGGCAGACTGGGGACCGGCCAAAACCAGGTCTGAAACAGGAGTTTGACTGCTTGAGCCCCAAACCCCTCTGTCTTGAGATTAAGAGCAGCACTTCTCACCAAAGAGGTCCCAGATCTGCTCCAGTGACAGGCACAGGACCACTGCTCTGGGCTCTAACAAGTGAGATACTACTGGTAGCAGCAAGGCTACAAAGACAATGCAAGTTTCCAGATAGAGATATTTGTCTCCATTAACCTGCCACCATCACTCACTAATCACAGTCATATTAAATAGATGTCAAGGAATATCAATTTCTTTGATTTCCAAGGGCCAATTAAAACAAAATGTAGGCATAACAATTCCAGTACTTTTCCATAACAGGTTGGCATCTGCATTCCTCCTGTATCCCATTAGACATTTTCACACATACTGGAGATGACACACTGTGTGCTAAGGAGGTCAGAAACCTAAAGAAAACTGCCCAAGAATATTGAAAACACTAGAGGCATTTGACATAATTTATTGCGCTAAAGAACTGAGGAACAGGAAAAGGTTGATGTAATAATAACATTAGCAGGAACTATAGTCCAGGCAAGCCAGTGCTAAATAAAGTGCCAATCAATAGCTCTTTTATTAGTAGGTACAATCAATGTACAGCAGGCAAGCCTGGCCAATTAAGCTTATCGACTGACCAAAGAGTAGCAGGAAGCATTCTTTCCTCAGTTTTGTTTTCCTTTCTGTAAGTGAGAAATGAGCTCCAGTTTTATCACTGGATTCCCACCAAGGCATCTCCAGGAGTTCCTGTAGAGTGGAAACGCTGACAAAAAGCAGGCTTGAGCTATCTTGGTATCCTTTAACCCAGGGTCAGCCACAAGAACCAAAATATTCAAGGGTCACTTACAAAGTAACTTTTTTTCCTAGTGACTATATGAAGTTAAAATGTTGTTCTTCTAGATGAAGGGGACAGAACTGGTAAAGGAAGAAAGCACAGTCCCTCAGCAATGCTTAACCATTAACAGTCCTGTAAGACCTTAGGAAATTAAGCCTATTTGTTTCTAATTCCCACATGCACAGCCTGAACTTCATAAACCTTCCATTGTGAAGGAACGCCTGTATCTTTCTTAGAAGAAAAAAAAAAAGTCAAACTACAGCTCCAGCAAAAATTATACAAAATTTACTATCTCACATTGTAATGGCTGCTGAAAATAACAGGAGCTTTAGTATTCAACTGTGTCTAACTGTGCAGATGCAGATAGGATATTTATTCACAATACCCCACTCTCCCTTGCTGCTCAGATCCCCCTTTCTTCGTTATCTCTTTCAAAAGGAAAAAGTTAGAAGACCAGATAAGATGTGGGTTCTCAGCATGATCAAATAAACACTGTGTGGTGGTCACAGGGAAAGAAAACACATTGCAGGAACGAATGGTAAAGATTGCATTTTACAAAGAACCACACACAAAATTAGCAGCCCAGATGCCGATTTCCCATCGATGTCAGTTAGA
Organism: Oreocharis arfaki; assembly: GCA_013398015.1. Classification (NCBI taxonomy): domain Eukaryota; kingdom Metazoa; phylum Chordata; class Aves; order Passeriformes; family Paramythiidae; genus Oreocharis; species Oreocharis arfaki. Next base: position 34,273 of record VZRR01001962.1, on the reverse strand, counting down.
TGGGATTTCTGCGGCCTGGCTTCTCAGCAGGAGGAGTGCTGCATCCAGCCCTGCAGTCAATCAGGCCACGTCTGTCTGCTCCTTTAACTTATTATTGGAATTCAGTGAATACAGCAGAGTTCACCAGGTTTATATCCCTTCAGGTCTGGTGCTCTCAGAGCTTTGCAGGTATTTGACACCTCAAAAAAGTCAGGGAAGAGGGGAGAGATTCTCAGCATGTTTAACTACAGGCACTACAGGACAGACCGGTTTTCAGCTTCCTGTCAGACAGTCCCCCAGCTGTATCTAATTCAGAAAATATTTCAGTAATCAGCAGAAGACACCTTTAGCATCAGTCAGACAATAAATTGGTAAAGCTACAGGAAAGTGTCTCACTTCTTATACTTATGTTGTTTGCCATTTTCTTCTACCTGCAGATGAAAGCTTAACCTAGGATATTAAAAAGAGCAAATCAAGTAACATTGTATTATATCTAAATGTCACAGGGCTCAGTCTTTCCTGCTGCAAATCAAAATCTGGTCTGACTGCACAGACTCCAACTCCACCGTGTCTTGCCTGACCCTACTTTTAGCACCACGGCCTCAGCTGAAATTCACCATCAGTCACACATGTACAAGTCGCTTTTATTCACTAGTCAAAAATCAGCTTAACACAGTGACTCATTTACTTACAGTTTTCCTTGCCTACATTTGTGAGATATTAAATACTGTAACTCCTGGCCCACTATATTATGACAGTTTAGGCTGGAAAACAAGGCAATGAACAAAGGGGAGGATAAAAATGCAAAACAGACATTTCCATTTGGCTTTTTATATGACATTTCATAAGAGTTTACAGAAGAAGCTTAACAAGGAGCAAGACAAGCAGTTTAACTTGGACAACAGTAACAACCTTGAGGAACAGTATAAAGTAACCCAATTTTTAAAAAGTGTTTCAGTCAACCCCTCTGGCATAGCTTTACAGGAGCTCGAGAGGTTGCAGAGATTCTAAAACAGTCAGTCATTCAACCAGCTGCAAGAAGAAAATTCTTCTCAGCCTGGTTTATTCACTTCCTATTGGCAAATTCCTATTTTGTTCAAAAGAAATTTTTGCCCAGGTTTTTCCAGTTTTGTCCAGAATCCCTTTCTTGTACCAGGTCTGGCTACTAGCCTCAGAGAGAAATGAAGGTGCCTTTTAGGTAAAGATGGTTTGCTCTCTTGTGTCCCTAAACAGTTTGCACATCAGACACATATATTCTGTCCCAAAATTTAAAGAGAATTAATGACCTGGGCTCACTGCTTTACATCAAGCACAGGCCGCTTCCGGAGGAAGGTATGCAATCCCTATCCATCACATTTCTCCAGCAGAGCTTTGCTTCAACACGGTGCTGTGCATAACTGTCACAGTAAGAAACTACTCCAGGTGTAGACAAACATCTCTGGAATACCATAGGCATGTGGGGCAGACAGTCCCAAGCTTTACTCACCTTTCAGAGTTGATCAGTGCCTCTCTCTGCACGCCCATCACCTCTCTCACGGGAGACACACAGCAAGGTCAGTTCACGGCTTGGTTTGTCACTGCTGGTCACTGTTGTTCCCAGGAGACAGGCTCATTCCTTCACAAGTGGCTCTGTAAGGCAAAAGAGGGCATTCTTAGCTTGGGATGACTGAATAAACTGGGCTAAATATCAGGCCAAAAATATTTATCAAGGTAAAGTTTGCCATGAGCTGCATGGAGAGCTCCTGTCTTCAAGTTTTTGTAAAGCCAAACCCTGATCCTGGAGTAGTGCTATGCTTTTGAGACTTAGGGGCTAAGAGATCTCAACTCAAAGAGCCAGAACATTCACCATGATGATCCCTTCTAATTCTTAGGTCAGCCAGGGCTCTAACACATTTGCATCTTCTTTTTTTTTTAGTTTAAATACTCCAGCCTAACCCTTGTGCCTGACTAAAGGAGCTAACCTTGTAACAGACTGGGTAAAGCCGAGTTCATTACAAACACAAGGCTTGTTAATATCACTGAGCAAACTCAATATGAAAGAGCATTTGAGGATTTGGGCTGTTTTTTCCCAAATTGGTGACAGGGCCCTCAAATGTACCCCACATCACAGCCAGAAATGTCTTCTGGACCTCTGTTCAAAAATCTGCCCTTTTGTCAAAAACAGCTTGTTCCAAGTAAGACGCAGGACTACACACCCAACACACCGTCAATGAGAGGCTATAAGGATATAGTTGGACACATGCTACAAAACCCCACTCAGTTGTCCAGCAAAATCCTTGCTGAAATTCCCTTTGTGAATCCATTTTAGTGACTTTAAAAAAAGATAATTAATAACAACCAGAGATCTCCAAGAAACAAGATCTTCACATGAAGGCACTTCTGTGAGTGTGGAAGGTGGAGCCTCAAAGCTCACCATTCTTCCTCCTACTGTTTTATGTGTCTCTTCCACTGTTATGTTCCCTTCTGAACTGCACAACAGATGGGAGCAGTTGGTTTTTAAAAGGTTTTTATTTTCTGATTTCAGTTTTTCATGTGTCTTTTGAATTTGGCACAATACCATTCTCTAGTGAAGAGGAGACATTGTGTTAAGCTTAATTATCAAAGGCTGAAACCCAGCAAACAATCAATCATTTAGTGACATGCTCATGCTTTCACTGATTTGAAAAAATATTTTTTTTTGTGGCTTTTGAAAAAAGAAAAACCGTCAGAGACGAAAACAGAATCACTCACTTCGCAGCATATCAAAGTATCAAAACTGTAGGGAGATGAATGAAGAATGTTCATTTGTTTTTTCTGAAACTAAATCCAACTCTTTTTGGCATGTGAGCCTGGAAGTTGTGTAAGATGTGTTTTAGTGTAAACATGATCTTTCTGTTGAGGTTTGCCTTATAATTCAGGCTGAACAGTCACAAAACTTGTTTCTAAATGACTTTTCTAAAGAGTCAAGGTTGCTTTGTTCTTTAATTTTCTTTAGTCTTTCTGCCCCCACACCCCCCCCTTTTTTTTTTTACTGCCAGATAAGTGCTCTGGCAGCTGCATTCCTGGGGAACACTGACATCCAGTGGAGAGCTGGGGTCATCCCCAGAGCCCACGCAATGGCCCCCAAGTCAGCATCTCCCCCCAGAACTCTGACCGACTGTAGGAGATGCCTTGAATTACAAACTCCGAGCCCCGGCCGCAGACAGCGGCTCAGCTCAGCAACAGCCTGAGCCACCTTCAGCTGCAATTGTTATTTTGTCTCCTAAATGCTCATAAAGGCGATCACATTCCTGGCCCTGTTATTTCTAGTGGTTTACACGAAGTTTAAATGTGGAGTTTGGGGTGGGTTTTTTCAGTCGAGGAAATGTTGAAAGAAAAGCCGCTTTTATCCACTGACCAGCAACTCCACCATGCTTGCTTCTGTTTTTTCAGTGATACAGAATGACAAGCTCCATGTGTTTAAACAGCACTGTATTTCAAATGATAGCGTATAGTCAAGAGTTAACACTGTTTTTCTTTGGAGAAACAGAGTCTCTATAAGGTCACTCTGGTGTTATCAACTAGAATAAAGGCATCTGATATCATTAGCCTGGCCCCAATGTAGATGCATCTGCAAGTTTACTCGACAAAAACCTAACCAAATAAAAAGATCAGACCAAACTTAGTCTGCAGAACAGGTCCATGAAGCCTATATAAAAGTGGAATTGTCTTGGTGCTTTGCAATAGCACCCTAGATCCATTCATTGGCACTCTCCTTTCGATACCCTGCGTTGTTGAGGAGCACAGTAGACACTGCTACAGCAGAGGACAACAAAAATTATGGTGCTGGTACCATTGCCTCCAAACCTGGGTAGACTCAAGCTTGAAGAAAGAACAGCTGCACTGCAAGCTACAACCAAGAATCTCGTTTCACAAGGAAATGGCTGATGTTTCTAAGCTAGTTTCCTTTCTGCATTGCATTCCAGCACAAAGCTTCAACACATTGCATCCTACCACCCCAAAATGGGACATACTCCCCCCATTATAACTGCAAGGCTAACCACAAGCCTGAGCTGTGAGGGAACTTGAACCTTGGAGTCCCATATCGCAGGGACATCCTTGCAGCTATTTTGGGTGAACAGCCCCATTTTGCTCCCTCCCTTATTTCAGACCCAAGACACTCTCAAACAGATCTACTGTCACAAAAGCTTTCTTTCATTGCATCAATGTTTCCAAATAAATCTTTTATCAGAAGTTCCCAACCACCTCCAATTGACTGTATTTATCTTCTGACCAAGGAACAAGCCACACTGTGCTCTGCTTCACAATATGTAATTTTAAAGCAACTCCAAAAGTTGTTCTAAAAATCCTCCAGATTTACATGGGTAAAAATGAGATCAAGTTGTGTCACATGTTTCTTGGCTTGCTGTAGTACAAACAACAGTGCAGTTATATCCTCTGCAACCCATACAGAGAGCATATGCTCCAAAAGTTGTCTTTCAGTGCTTTCCTATCAAGAACAGTACTTCAGGACAGCCTAACCACTATCACATTTTCTTCAGAAGGATTTCTGTGTGTACTTAAAAATAGCAGCAGGGAGTGCAGTCACTTTAGAAGGATGTACCAAAACCCATGTTAAATCAAGCCTCTGCTCGAGTGCTTTCCATATCTGGGACCAGGGAACGTGCCAAACAACCAACCTTTGTCTTCCAAAAGGAAGAGTCCCTGCTCCAAAGGTGGATAGGAGACACCTGCTCACTCATGAAGGTATGACAATAAAATCATATGTCTCCACCAAAGCTTATATTATTTTAAACTATTATTCACAAGGATATCTAAAGATTTCGAGTGCTGTGACATGTTTTTCTTTCTGCAGCAAGCCTGACTATTTCTGTCGTATCAAGGCAGAATCTCTCTTTGCTCTCTGATTTTTGATACATAGGTTAAATAGTAAAAAATTACCTTTTTATTAAAAATCAGTTTCTCAGTGCATCCTTCCAAAGGAAATAATAGTGGATGGCTCTCATTTCTTCAGCTAGCAAACTACGCGGTTTCTTTTATGAGCTAAATGAAAGGAACATACAAAATAATCATTATGGATTTGTATGAAATTACTGGGTATGGAACGCAGTAAATCCCCAAACAAGCTTTAACTATAGCTTGTAAGATATAATCATCAGGTAAAACTGCAGACTCTCCTTTTGTAAGATGCAGCAGAAACCTAATATTTTATCGGAAACCTTGATTTATGTTTAATAGCTCTGCTACCTACTAAAAAAGATCTTGTATTAGCAAATGGGTACAGATCCAGTCCATTAGCTTAGGACAACTGAAAAACTCAAGGGTTTTGTGAACTAATGCAATAAAATATCATTAAATACTGTAGCATGACAAGACAGACAGAAAGTTTGAGTTGAAAGTCAGGAGAAGTGTTTGAAATGAAGTAAAATGTACAATAGATATGTTTAGGTACATCTGGCTTACATTTGCAGTAGGTCGTCAGAGGACCTTAGTGTCTGTGATGTAAATGAATAACAGAGCCCTCAACAATTTAACTGTCATCAGTATAAATGCTTTAACTGGCACAGTAAAGCAAAGCTCTGGGCCTCTTTCTAAATCTCCATAAGCTCCTGGTCTGAATTATAAACTGGGGCTGCATTACCTGAAGATGAAAGCAGCCAGGTCAATTCACTTAAAACCAGAGAATTACCACTGCAAAGCTGTGATGAGCAGCTAAGGAGCATGTGTGTGTGCGTGTGTGTGTGTGTATGTGTGGTTGTGTTTTCAACGTACAGTTTCACAGAGACAAGAGGAACGTCTGGCTGTGCAGCAATTCCAAATCCAGACCCAAAGGTCTGGTGAGAAGGGAGGTAGCCATTTGATTTTCAACTACTTGAAGCTCCTAGACTGTAAGGCTAAATAAAAGCCAGCAGATATTAGATCTCTATTTAAGAAGAACACAACTGCAAGGAAAAAAGAGTTGCTTCTGTATCAGCTGCTCAAGCCCACTGTTTGCAAACGTTTCCCTATCAGGCAGCACCATCCTGTTGAAGAAGTCTGACTACACAAGCTCTGTCACTGACTTAAAGAGCTTTACTCAAATCCTCTCTCCCTCCTTAGGCACACTTCCCTCCACCTTCTTTCAGCCTTCGGATCATCAGTTTTGGGAAGCAGGAATTATCTCCCCATGTGCCATAGCATACGTGACACCACCAGCAGAGATCCCAAGTCACAGTACACCACACAACCAACAGCAGCCAGGTGTAACTCCCCTCCACTCCTCTCACTTACCTCTGACACGCATTTCGAAGCCACTCTTCCCACACAAATGTCCGATACCAAAGAGGAAAACAAAATTGAGTGTAAGATTTCGAAGGCACACAAAACCCAAGCAGGCTTTACTTCTTTGGAATTTTGTGAGTGAGATATACTGAACAGTTTATTTGACAAGTAAAGGCGACTATACTTAGATGTGAAGGCAGATCGATCACATCCACTGCAATGTGGCCAAAGAAGCATATTTTCACCATAACCTTCAGGGCTCAAGATGAAATTGTTTCCCTCCCCTCCAACAAACACATAGAATGTTCACTTTTATAATAAATTCCAAACAAATTAATGGATTCCAACATGCATCATCAAATTTATATTTCCTCCTCCACAGAGTCCTACCCCTGTAAGTAATCCTCAAAATTCGTCATGAAGCTTTCAAAACAATTTATGCAAACAAACATCAAGCAGAGCTATTTGTATTGGCAGCACATTTCACTTAACAACCTACAACAAGGAACAGATGGTCTGAGCTCTGGAAACAGCTACAAAGAAAACAGTAGGAGCAAGTCCATCAGAAGCACTTTTTTCCCCCAATTTTGTGAAGATTACAGACTTGTTCTTGTTTATTTCTTTGATTAGGCTGTTATTTTATGTACTCATGAATCCTTCCCTTGCATTTCATGGAACAAATCCACCAGAAGCACATTCCCCAACTGTGTATAGTTACAGAAGCACTAGTTTAAGAACTGAACTATCTGTTCCTCACTGATTCAGGGCTCTCTAAAGTGGCAGGGAAGAAAGCAAAACAACGTGCAGATGTTGTACAAGGGATTGACAAATTTAAGGCAAACCTTCTCAGCAGTTCACAGCTCTCTATCCTTTTGCCCACCCCTTGGTCTGCAATATTAAAACAAAAAAAGGAGCTGATTCACACAGTCACATCAATTACAGATCACTCAGTGCTATTACTGTCTCATAAGATGTGATGGTCTCCCTCTTCCCTTTTCTAGGGGGGACCTTCATCTCACGAAATGAATGACAAGAGGCCCAGCCTGAGCAGGGTGCTATGGCACAAACACAGAAGGAGCAGGATGACAAACACCTACAGCACAACAAGGAGGGGCTGCATAGCTGGTCAGAAGCTTTGTTTATGCCCATGCCAGGATCAGAATACTCCTCAAGAAACAAGGCCACAACTGCCTGGTACATTGTGGGAAGCAATCTACCAAGCAAATACCAGTAAGAGTTACTCTGAAGTAAATCAGCAAGGAACAAAATGGAAATGAAGCAAAAATCACCCTGATGACATTCTTTAATGGAAATATGTTTTCCCTGTATCAAAAGTTAGAAAAAGTTCTTACAGGAAATAAACACAATACTCAACCATACCTACTACAAAAGAAAAAAGTCTATCCCTGATCTCAGTAATCATAATTTCTTATTACTACTACCATCAATAAAGTTGCTATCAGGTTTACCACTATCTGTGCTTTCTTCACAAGGATTCATATGCATTATCTGCAAACACTCTCACCCAGACCTGGATTTAATTTGAATAACATTAGGGACAGCCAACATGCTTGCATAGCTATCAGCCCACCAGCCAAAAACATCCTCCTGGAGGCAAATTAGTACCCTAGAGCTACACAGGGATGAATATGGGCCATGATGTTAAAAAGAAAAATAAACAAGGAATGAGGGACTTCTGACCAAAGAGACAATCATAACATCTTGAAGTAACAAAAAAAAAAAAATCTTTCTGAAGGGCATTAACCACGGTGGAGACAGAGGTCAATTTGAAAAGGTTTGGCTTTGAGAAGTGAAACCATGCTAAACTTCAGTGGAGCAAAATCAAGGACAAAGCAGACCAAGCTGACAGCTTAATAGGACCTTTGAGCATGACAGTTGAATAAACTTTGTTCCACACAACACTATAATTTCGTGTTTCATACTCTCGTTAGTGAAGCAATTTCATATCAAGATGACTACAAAGCTGTTTTCACTGGCCCCCTTGGCCATTTGTGATGGCCAATCCTTACATACCAGACACGTCTTCTGCTGGACCACAGCACAGGCAAGCAACTAGAACACTCCTGAGGAACAAAGCCAAAAACATCAGCACCACTTTCTTCTTGCGTAGCGTCACAGATTCAAGCTTTTCTTTTTTTGAGGTGAAATACAGCTACTTGCTGAGGCAAAAGCCCAGGCAGACAACACATATCCTTTCAGAGCAGCTTTTCCCATTAGTCATCTGGCAGCAGGAAGAGGAAAGCAAACTCAAGCCGATGATAAAGTTAAACTAACAGTGCTGTTGAGCAAAAGGTGTCTCAGGGAAAACAGCTGGAGAAGAGTATTGGACAAGCTTTGCCACACATACGTTGCTCCCAAGTTCTATTTGTAAAGAAAAAATTAAAGAAAATGTACAAGCTGATTTTTCGGGACTTGAACTGTCTGACTGCAGTTTAAACCAATTTGAGAGTAGGTACAACTCTTGAGTTCACCATCTGACCCTGCAACATGATACCCAAAGTGAGCAAACAGTTTGAAGCTCACTTCAGATTTCTTCATTTGGAGGATTACGATGAAGCATTTCCTGAGATGTCACGCTTTAAACAGCTAATGGCATGTGACAACTAAGTGCTTTTACGTTTTACATCTAAAGTTGCAAACACTTGGCCTCTCCCCCAAGCAGAGAAATATGTAGCAGCCCCAAGAGCTTGAAATCTGGGGTCTCACCAGAGTCTCCTTTTACTTTAGAGGGCACTGGACGCAACCAGGAGTTTGCTCACTGCAAGTGGAAAAATCTCCTTTACAAATGTCTCTCAGTGAGAGGCCTCAGGGACTGCAGTGGGACCATGGCACTGGAGGAGGCAGAGAGCCACTGACTGCCCACAGCACAGTTACACATCGAGCCTCCCAAATTACCCAGCCTCCCCAAACAGCTGGCTTATGCCTTTGCCCACTTACTTTTTTCATAAGATGCACATGGAATGATGCAAAAAGCACCCACCAAATCTCATGACAAAGCAGAATTTCAAAGGCACAAGTGGAAGTAGATGCTCAGACCCTCTGGTGACCTCCCCCAGGTGTGTCTTCAGGATTTCGGAGTCAATCAAATAAAATGGCACCATCAGACAAAAAGCTGCCATTTCACACAGGTTTCCCCAGCAACTCCACAGGCTGGAGGTCAGAAGGGCCACTGTGTTTTGTGAAGCACAAGCCTCTATGGATCACAGCCCTTTCCAGGGAAGGCTGCAAGTCCTGGAACCATTGAAAAGCATATGTATGTACTATGTATACACAGAAAAATAGAAAACTTCATTGACAACCAGTGAAATTTTTGGTTTGGTTTAATCTCTATTTTAGTTTGCAAACTTGCCTGTTTGTATCGACTTGTACTTTGAAGTCAGCAATATAATTTCTGAACTACTCTAGCCCCAAGAATCACACTTAATTACTCCATGATACTAAGCAAGAGGCATCACAATACACACAAAGCACCAGGACCCAGCTGCTCACTAACCCACGCCCTGACACTGCTCCTGGGTTTTGCTAACAACACCAGAGCCAAACTATTCTCAAGAAAAATTTTAAAATTGGGATGCTTGCTATTAAGCTTCAAATTTCCTTCTGCTGTAGAAATGCTGCTTCAGCTGAATTTGGTGGAATTACAGGAGCTGATTAGGTTAACCACTGACTGTGTTTCCTGGAGAGCATCTGAGAAAATGCCCTGACCCAAACTATTTAATCTTGATCCCTATTTGAATCACTTAATTTTAAGCTCCACACATCTCCAAGAAACAAAAAAAAAGCAATACAAACTTCAGAGCAGCTTTTAAACCTGAGAGGTAGCAAGGGTGAGGCCACAAACACAATTGCTCCCAGCCATCCAGGGCAGCAAGAAACAAAGCCTTGCTGCTCCTGCTCCGAGTGGAAAACTTTGCCAGAGGAGGTAGTGGAGGGAGGGGACAGGTCAGACGGCAGCTGGGCACGAGCTGGCTGTGCTGCAGGACGTTATCGTGTCAGCCAAGCCTTGAGCTTCAGGACCCAAGGGAAATTTCTGACCAAAGGAGAGAAGAGAGGAGAAGGAAGGAGCTGATGCAGGCTCAGGAATTACTCCCTAGGCGTGTGAACTCACAACCTGAACCAGGAGAGAGACCAGACTGAGGGTCCCTGCCCTGCCCATATTATTTATACCTAGTCAAATATAAAAATTGACTCTCCAGATTCAACCATAAGCTCCAGCCTGGCCCCAAGACATCTCCCAATAAAAGCATCATTAAAAGAACTCCAATTACTTTGGTTTGGGACGTTATTTGTCAGACTGAAGGCAGCCAGCCACACTATGTCAATAATAATGAACTTATTAGCCTAGAAAGGATAAAATATTGATCAATTTGCTCACACCTTTCAACATCTTGCTCAGTAACAGCATCAGATGAAAATACTTCAACCTTTGCATGAAGAGACTTTTAAACAGCACAAGTGTGCAAGAGTATTCCTAAACTGCACAACACAGCAGCATGCAAAACCATGTACTGCACCTCCTGAGGCATTCAGCAAGACAGCAGAAGCTGCACAGCACTGGGAGCAGGACACCTCACACACCTAACCAGCCCAGGGGGAAGCAACACTTATTTATCTAGGCCAAACAGCCCTGTACCTTCTCTGTAACCACAGAGATGCGTTCACAGAGGTTTCAGCTGTTTTTCAACTGCTCAACATTATGCCACATACCTTAAAACTGAATTGCCCAGTTTATCTCAGGACTCAGTTCAGCCTCAGAGTTTAGCCCAGATATTTTACTACCAACAACACACAGGAAATCTCCAGTTAAAGTGTAACACTGGGGACACTATGAGCTTACCAGCACTGCACAACAAAGGCTGGATGGGATGCTACAGCACGTCCCCAGCAAACTTTGGGCACCTCTTGTCCTCCACCCCCAGACAGAGGGGTAACATTTACAACCTCCAGCTGAAGGCAGTGAAGAGGAGAGGGGTCACCTGGGCAGCACCACCCCATCCCAGCCTCCCCTTCCTGACAGGATGCCGAAGCATCCCAAAACTGAGAACCTGTGCCTAGGCCCCACTGCTCCACTGCCATTACTGGCTGCTTTTAATTATACCCAGGGCAACACAGCGTAAATACCGAATACACTGAACCTATTTCAGCAAGGGACAGTAATTTTCAGTCTTCTCTCCACAGCCTCTAACCTCAGCTGAGCAATTCTGAAAGAGCCATGTCCTGGTGAAACAGCCAAGTCCTCTCCCATACACTCCTGACCTACAGATATACTTAATATGTTAATTTTTGTTTTGGTTTCAGAACAAAACCTGCCTTTTAAATAAAATTTTAACAGATTCTAAACCAGAAACACTGCACTCCCCTGAGGCATTAAAAAATGCAAACTGAAGACTTCCCATGTGTCGGGGTTATTACTTATTTCCTTCTAAAAACAGAAGAAGTGTTGCAACAGTTGTAATGCTCCAGCTCACTAGGCCAAGAAGATGTTTTCTTTCTGCACACTCATTAACCATAGTGTGGAACTCAATAACTGTTCTAATTTCCTACCTTAAATGTTTTTCTTCCCCCCAGTTTTCATTTTATGCTTCACATTTACATAGGACTACACTCCACCACTTACCTTGAGAGTCTAGTTGCTGTCAAACACAATAAAAGGGAAGGAAAGTGTCTGGAATCACAGAAGCTTTAGTGTTGAAAATTTTAATTTAATTTCTAGAAATGAATTTAAGCACTCAAAGCTTTCTTTGTCAGCCACAGATGAGAAATTGATAGGCTTTGAAGGGAAGCAAATGTTTTTTCAGTCGAATCTCTCAAGTAAATATTTATTTTAGATATAATAACAGATGTTATTTCACACCACAAATTAAATACCAGCTAGTTATTAAATCTGGTGCAATGCCATGAAACTCTTGGGCACAGTTGCCCACAGTAGGTGCACTGTAATGAGGCTGAGCTCCAGGATGGTTCCTGAGCCCCATGTCCAAACCCAGAGAATCAGTCAAGCTGCTGCCATGGCCTCAGGAGTCCTTGGGTGAGCCCAGCTCAAAGAAAGACTTGCTCTGTGGCACAGAGAGGAATTACCTAAGCACACCACGCTGCTGCTGCTTTTGCAGAATGCTCAGGGCCAAAACACTGCTTTGTCTCTGGTTTGCAAGGACACAGAGCCTGTGAAAGAGAGAAGAGGGCCCAGCATGGGAAAGGGAAGGGACAGGACCCTCCACGCTCTGGGTAGCTCGGCAGCTTCCCCAGCTCAAAGACATCGGATTACGTGTGCTCCTCCATGGGTGACACGATCTGCGTGCAAGCACACTGGCCTGTGTTCTTTGAAGCCTTAAAGGTGCAAAAGACATGGCACATTGAATTAAATTTCTGAGAACATACCAACATTTACACACCTGAGGCACAACAGAGACAGATCCCACATTGTGCAAAACCATCCCGAGTCCAGCCTGGACAAGGGACACCAAGAGTGCAGATGCAGCAGCACAAGCTCCCAAGAGCAAGCACTGTGCTCAGAGGGGCTCTAGCAGAGATCCCCCCCAGTGCAGCCCCACTGCAGGGCCAGGCAGGCTGGAGCTGCTCTGCAGCACAGGCACGGCACCAGCTCCACCAGCACACTGACACCCTGCAGGAGGAGATAGGACAGCAGCAGATGTCAGTGCTACCTTTTCTGTAACTATCTCATTTGGCTAATTGCACAATCACAGGAAGGCTTCAAAGCATGCCAAAGAGTGGGATAATGACACTTCATGGGTGAAAAGGCCTTTCATTTCTCTTTCCTCTAATAACCACTGATGACGGACCATTATCTTACCATCTTGCCCTGCCTTGTTGTGTCTCAATGCACACATTTAACAACATTACTTAGAGTACAGCACAAGGGATGCCTAATAAGGCAAGAACACTAATTTTGAAAGTCCCACATTGTCTCTTATTACTGCAATATTTTTTCCTGTTGCCTTGGCAGAGCATGAGGGCTATAAACCAGCAGGGCTGGGCAATGGGATTCCTTTACTCCACTTGGAGCTGCTTCACTGCATGTGATTACAATCCTCTGTTTATACCATGTTGTAAAGGCTGTCTTGGATAAAGCACTTGTAAGTCATTCCAAAATGGCAGAAAGTAAAGGAAAAGTTTGGTTGCAATAGCCAAAGCAGGAGAGGGAAGGGATCAAGGAAACATTCTTGGAAATCATTCATACCTAGCACAATGCAAATACTCAGGCTGGTGAATGGAGCTGGGGCACATTTCCTAACTGGAGTGGTGGTACCCAGGGGGCCAGCAAGCCTGGAAACACACAGAAGTTGACAGCAATCACTCAGCACACAGCAACTCTTCGGCCCAAGCTTGTAGGTGCCCGTGAACAGCCCCACTGAACTTAAAGGTAACACCACGTGCTCAAAATCAGGACAGATTACAAACACAACTTAATAAGACAGAATTACTGCACCCATCTGTCCTGTCCAAACTGGAGGGTAAGCAGCAGCCTTGCTACAGTTTCTGCTGGAATGATAGTGAAATCCCACCAGCAGGAACACTGCAGTGTACAGTCAACCAGACAAGTTATTTAAGCAAGCAATGCTCACAATCCCCTTTCACTTCTGAAGTGCCTTCAAGTTGGGAGAATTTTTCAGCAAGGCGACGCAATTCCGAAAGTACATTAAATCACAGATTCCCACGGTGCAAAATAAGGCACATTTGTACTACTGGCAGACCATCATAATATTTTCCTCTGTTCATCAGGATGATAAAACAGAGTAAAACTTCTCAAACACAAAAGTAAGCCAGAATTCTAGCAAAAAGGGGGATAGGAATAGTGCTGCATCTCACTATCAATGAAGAATACAAGCGTACATTTTCAAAAGAAAGACACATCCACAGAACGCTAAATACAATAAGTATTAATTAAATTATTATTAACAATCAAAATCTAATTTCTTTCTGTCACTTTCTGATATCTTAACTAAAGGTATATTTGCAATACTATTATAACGAGTTACAGTTCAAGCAATAGAGCTGCTTGCAATAATTCAGAAACATGTACACTTTCATATGAATATATCATGCCTAACTAATGAGATTGCTCATTTCATAACTTCAGTTCCATTTTTATTATTTCATAAAACTGGAAGTCCTTATCCATTTTATGAAAAACACCTTTGTGAAATTCATTAAATAAGCATAAAAAATTCATTAAACAAGTGAATTGCATTCATGGCTGCTTTGATGCAAATGCCCTTTAAGCAATGTAGAACTCCATATTGATTTAACCTTTCATGTTCTGATATTTCAACGTGGAGATATATATATATAAATATATATATAAAAATCTTTATTCAAGGAATGAAATTAAGTGCTGATCCCTTGATCTCCAGCCAGGGTGAGGTAGATTGGTCAATTTAAATAGTCATTGCTGGTCAGCAAACAGCTGAGTTTGTATTAAAACAGAGCACTAGTATTTCTGTATGTCTTTGCTGGCAAATAAATACACATATAATATTTTGGGCCAAATCAATATGATGCCTGAAGTTTCCTCTGTAGCAGAAAGCCAACCCAATATTGGCTAAGTCCTGTGGGACTAGTTATAACAAGCTCATGCTGGTGAGGCAAAAGGTAGATGAGCTGAGTACCTGGTGAGCTGCTCGTTCTCATTGCCACTGAAAGCTGCTGCAAACAGTGCAGCCAACAAGCCAAGGTCTGCCTGAACCTAACTCGGGGCGGGTGGTGCACTGGGGAACTGCCAAACTGAAGGAGAAACTCCATTTTCGTGGGGTCACTCTGCATCCCTTTGGTGGTTTCAACAGTCACTTGTCTCACTACCTTTAAACTCCACTAAAACCACAATCCTTTCCCAGTACTTACAGCAGCATGAGGAGTGAAAGAAGTCACTAATCCCTTATCCAAGAGCCATTCTCTTCTCAGTGTTTCCAATGCATTGTATGACAGAGAGGATAACATGAGAAAGATACAGCTGCAACAAATACATCTGCTACTGAAGATGTGCATCTGATTGGACTCGGAATTGTCATGGTATAATGTACTGTTACTCCTCCAGTCACCTAAAAACTGTTGCTGAGAAGCAATACTTTCCTCAAAAGGCTTATGGTAGTCTAACTGCAGCAACCTATGAGGCATCCAGTGCATTCCAAAATGACCACACGCAGAGCTGGGGGTCATGCTGGATGTCAGCAGAGCGAGGCACCAACATCTCACCCCATCACAAACCCATTCTGGCAAGCACCTAGTCAGAAGGCATCATGCAAACCTGCCCCACAAGGCTTTCCCAGGGGGTCACTGACTGCAGCAGGATTCCAAAGACCCTCCCTGCTGAGCCAGGCCTGAGGTGTGACAGTGTGAGATGAGCAGGCCCACTCACCCCGGGCTGTTCCTTTCTGCTGTGCTTCGTATCCATGAGTTTCAACAAAGAGAATTTAATCAAACAGTGCTTACATGAAGGGGAGGGTAACACCACTCTTACCGCTTCCCAAGGCCCATGTTTCAATGACGCCACTCCTGAATCACCTTCTACAGCCCTTCCATGTCTCATTTTCCTTCTCAGGTGCCTCTCCTGCACACTTCCTTTTCCTTCAGCTCATTTTTCTCCAGCAAACTGAGCCAGAAACAACCCCATTTCCATTTCTAACCATGTAAATTATAAACAATAATTTTTATGCACCAAAACAGGTCTTTAATTCTCATATTTCCCTCCAAAGTACACCCAGACATCCTCATTCTCAGTAAGCTGAGCCAAACAAAACAAATCAAGTCTCTAGGCCAATCTTTCCAGGAGTTAAAAATAAGTGCCAGAGTATTAAAATAAACTTCAAAAAGAAAACAAAAATCAGAAAATATTTTAAAAGTATCATCATTTTAAAAACTCTACCCAATTCTTAACCAATGTCCCAGAAGATGCTGTTTCAAAAAGTAAAAAAAGTTATGACTTTTTTTCCCCAAAGAAAAAGGAAATCACATTGAAAATGAGCTTTATAATAAAGGAGTTTCAGCCTTAAATCACAGAATTGCATAAACCAGCACAGCATAAAGCTGCACCCACTTCTATCATCACAACAGCAAACAAAAAAGAGAGATGAAAACATCCTCACTTCCCACTTCTGTACATCCCAACCCCCCGACAGTCACCGCTCCTCAGCTGGCTTCCTCTGCCCCAAAGGGCGTCTGCCACTGAACAAGCCCAAAATAGTACTTGAAGCCATTTAACTTAATCATGATTAGGTTTTAGTTCAGACCCCACTCGACACCATTGGCCAACAATAAGGCCCCCAGCTACCTTGCAGATTTTTAAGCATCAACAAGTCTTACGAGGGTACTTTTCCACCTGCAGCAAGATTTAAAACTGGCTTTGTAATAATTAAAAGAGGAAAAAAAAGGGGAGATAAAAACCTTGGGAGCTTTTTTCACAATTACTTATTTAACAGACAAACTATGTTTTATTGATAGTTCCAATAGCAAATTTGCCTTCCGTACACACTGCTGCTGATGTCTAAAATAAGATGTGCAAGAAGAGAATCTCGTGCCTAAGGCTTTTTTAGGGTAATACACAACAATTCAAGCAAGAGCTCTTTAGTGGAACCCCACTCTGCAAGGGCTGCCCTTCGCCTTTCTGGCTCAGAAAAGGAGCTCAGCATTTCTGCCCATGTGCTGCCATCAGCCTCCTCATTCAGGCAGGCACAAACTCACACAAGCGTCAGTTCAGCAGGTTTAGTCAGAAACTAGATTTTAATTTGAGAGAACAACTGGTCTGACAGTACCACCACTTTTAAAATTTGACTGTCTGTATGCTGTTGGAAATAGAGGTATAGACTACAGAGAGCCTATAGCACAAACAACTCATTCATCTGGAGCAAGATGAGTTGGCTGGGATACAGAACTACTTCTGTGTATTTTGGGAAAAAAATGTTATCCTTAAATTTTGCAGGTGAATGAGCAGATCTGGAGTGCCTGAAGGTCAGTGTGATGATTGCAGCTGAAAGTCTGCCCGGGAGCTTCCAAGACCTCTGACTTGTGCAATCACCATGCTGAAACATCACAGCTTGGTCCAACGGGTGTTGCCAGAGATGCCAGCACCCCTCCCTCCTCACACACACACAACTGCAAACCAAGTGCACAGTTCCAGCTCAGCTGTCCTTCGAGAAGTTATTGCAGCTGCAAATAACAAGGGTGCTGTTAATCTGCAAACAGGGCTTTCTGCTGCCTTTCCCTTGCATTTCAATCAGTTTCACTTGAGAAAAAAAAAAACAACAAACTGTTTATTTTAGCTAGGCTAACTAATCAGTGATGTGTTTGGCTGGAAACCTGTTATGTTTTGCTACTTTATCATGTTGCTATTTCCATGTTCAAAAGCTAGTTAAATTATTTACGCTACACTTCATATATTGTGTACAACACTTGCCTTGACACGAACAGCAGCAACTGCAAAGCCAGTTTCCTTGAGCCAGTGCTCCAGAATAACAGAGTGCTCTGCTTTGCAGGGAATGACCCATCCAGAGCCTCAGCTCTCATCCCTTCCCCTTCCCCCAGCCAAAAAAAAATTAAAAATCAAGAGCCACATAGACATGAATTGGCTTCAAAGTTTCAAATAGCACTGCTAAATTAATGCTGGAGAATATTACAAAACACAGAGTATAAAAAGAAATAAGCTGAGCATTAGCTCAGTGTAAGAGCCTACCTACATCTAAAATTCACTATGAATGATAAATTGCTTTCAGCCAATAACACCCAACATTATTTTAAAATGTATATTATAGAACATGTACTTCAAGAGGCTCTGTGAATATTTTATTATACCATCCCAATCATTTAGACTCTGTGATATACATCTCATTGTAGTTGCACTCCCTTTTAAGGTACAGTTTTATTTCCTCCCTGTCTTTTTATTTATTTAAATCACAACTGAGTTGTATTACCATTTCTTCGCTCATCAGCAACTAAACTGAGCAGAGTTAAGAAACCCTGAAAACTCAGGAAGTACTTCTGTGGCCAGAAAAACAAACCTCTTCAGGTATCTCAGAAGCCTGAAATCACACTTTAGTGACCAAGGGAGCACACCCTTCCCCAGTCCTGCTGTTTTGAAATCACTCGGCAGCATTTAAGGAAGACACAATTTCTTTAAATGTGAGAGGGCAGTGTTGCAGCAGGACGGGGTTCCTCCAGCTCTGCTGCTGTGAAAGCTAACACTTATTTTTCTGAGATCCACTACGGACACTCTGGCACAGAGCAAGCCATTACTGATGTTTTCGCCTGGCAAAAAAATCACGAGCCACCTCTGCAAACCAGGGTGTGGATTTTCAGTGCCACCTCACTTTCCACTACATTTCAGCTGGCTCTGGCGTTCCCCCACTAAATCAAGGGCTGCACGCAGCGACATGGGCAAGAAACACCACACACACTCCAAGATGATTCCAAGCAATGGCCATCTCCAGCAGATCCAATGGTGCCTTCCTGGGATGCCAGCAGAAAATACCATGGTGCTGTACAGACATGCGCTGCAGCATAGCTTGTGCCTAGGAAGTGCACAGCTTCATTTCCCTACCCTGGATTTTGGTATATTGAAAACAATAACTTGTACATAAAGCAGAATAGGAGTCACAGGCTGGGGAAGAAGATTATAAACAAAGTCTATAATATTACTACACTTTCCATATTGACAAGCTCACAAGCTGCTAAGTGCCTTACTGTATATTATTATTAAAATTCAGTTAAGAGATATTTTACTGAATCGGGTCAGGGCTGAGTGATCCCTCCAGTTCAAGCCTCGATATTGCACAGGTCTTGTGAATTGAGTCATAGATATCAAGAAATATTACAAGTCAAGTCAATATTTTATAGCCTTTGCACAGACCGTAGTCTGAAGCTCTATCAGCACGGTGTTCTGAACAGAAGGCTTTGCAGGAGATAAAATAATTTACATTAATAAGGCACTGACCCATGCAGTCCTTACTGATCATTTAGCTTTGGCAATACTTCTAACCACTATTGAGCTGCTTAGGAGTTGTGGGGGTTTTTTCAGCAGAAAACTCCTACATCAGATTAAGGACATAAGCAGCAACCCAACCGCAAGGCTCGGTTTTGTTTCATGTAAATATAGTCCTATTATATAAACTGCCAAATTAGGTAATGAAATGAGGTATTTAAAACAAAGAGGTTAAAACACAGCCACAAAGACACAAACAAACATCATAGAAATCCTTAATTCCATTTCTTGGCTTGTTTGCTTATTGAAGTGCCATATGTTTCTGCAAGTGCTATGAAAATATCATAAGATCATAATTATAAGGTTTGTTGAATTATAGAGTAAAGAAGCCACTTATTTACATTTAAATATGAACAGTGGTAATTGAAATGTCACATGTTTCTCTGTTCTTGACTCCAGAAAAATATTTATCTACCAACAGCTTGATGTGCTTTCAACAATGGCCTGGATTCATGAAAGGGATTGTTACTCACATCACTCTCTGCTTTCATTCATTTTCCCTTATGATTTACAAACTCAAATGGGGGCTCCTGAAGTCCTCAGGCACTGATGTAGCCATGAAGACATTGTGATGTAAACAGTTACTAAAGACTGTAACTAAGTTGGCCTTCAATAATTCTTGGACCAGTCAATATGTGAAGCCCTGAAAGAGCTTTAGGAATTCAATTTTAGATTGACCTCATTGAACTGATGCAAAATACAACTGCAGATGCATTTAAACTGATTAGCTCTTGTTAAAGTCCAGTAGCAAGCACACCCAAGTCAAGCTGACGTTGAGTACACACAGAGACAGTTACAAGATTAAAATTAAAATTGCAGTACTTGAACTTAGTGAGGGCACTGCACCCCTGGACACGTTCTACTGTGCAAACTCACCTATGAGACCTAAAGCTTGACCCTTCTCACAACGCTACCAGCGTCAGCAGAAACAGGTTCAGTTCTACTAAGCAAGCTGAAAAGAAGAGCAAAGGCCCAAAGCAGAGGAAAGCAAATGAAGAGCACATCACTCAGACCCACATAGCAGCGAGCAGCCAGCCCTGGGAAGGCAGAAGCCAATACTATCAAGTAATTTTATTTTTGTTATGTATTAATAATTCTCAGCATGCAAGGACTGAAGTTTGGGTCATTCTTTTGCTGGTCTTTCTCCAAGAGCTCTTTCACTGCACTGCCTGAGAACCCCAGAGATTTTACCAGCTCTGTTTAACAGCTACACATTCCAGCGCCAGGTTAATGGTAAAGCTTTCCATTAGTAGAAGCAGTTTTAGGCTAATGCTAAACCAATGAATCCCAGTCTGCTCTGCTCCTCTCTACCTGTCTCAAAACACTCCTTGTTTTCTAGCTTAATAATTAAATATACTGACACCTTTCTTGAAGGCTCTGAAAACAAACTAGACTGACTGGAGTTTAGTGAGAGCAGGTAATATTTGCAGCGAAGCACTCAGAACATGAGGAAAAAAATATTTAGGGGCAGTCACAACTTGCATCAAACACCAACAGAATGCTTCAGAGCCATCACATCAAAAACCAGTAGAGATGGGTCTCTGCTGAGTTGTGTCACTCAGTTCGTGGCTGGAGCACCCAGTCCCCGAGAGCAAGAACAGCATCTCCAAAGCAGTGGGTCAGTAAACAGCACAATGGAACCTGACAGTAACTTCATTTGTAAAATACACACTAACACTAGCAGGGCAAAAGCGCTTACAGCAA
The DNA here is from genome assembly GCA_013398015.1 of Oreocharis arfaki. Lineage (NCBI taxonomy): Eukaryota > Metazoa > Chordata > Aves > Passeriformes > Paramythiidae > Oreocharis > Oreocharis arfaki. The sequence continues at coordinate 13,341 of VZRR01001962.1, read as the reverse complement.
GGGCAACACTTGCATAATCACACTGACTTGAAGGCTCTGGTCTTAAATTGGCCTAACAATGCCCCTCACCGCTACCAACCACAGCCAGCTGTGCTGTTCCCTGCACAGTGCCCTGGGCCTGGCTGCTCCCCATCCATGGCAGAGCCAAGGGATTGCCACTGCTGGGGCCCCAGGAACACACAAGTGGAACTCTGGGCATTAGTGACCAAGTCTCGCCTATGAGGGATACTGGGGTTTAAGTTTTCTGCATTTCTTTGATCTCAAAGATCTGCCAGATATCTCTCACTGTTACCCCTCATTCTCTAAGCTTCAATAAAACAGCTGCACTTCATCACTTTGCCACACAGAGTAGACTAGAAGGACAAATATGGGGCAAATTAATGGCAAAAAGGAGTACAAGTGCAGACTACACTGATGCTATCTTAAAAAAAAATGTCCTTGGGCAGAGCAAGAATATTCTTCCCACAGCAGTTTGAACAATTCTCTGTGGAGTTCACTCCCCATGTCTACAAACAACATGGGTTTTCACTAGCTCTGAGCACTGCTTCTGCACATATATCTATTAATACTAGACTGATTATGTGCAGTCTACATGTGGCATTTAGCCATTCATAAAGGAATTAATCTGACACAGAACATAATATTATTCATATTGGTTTCTTTCTATTGTGGTTTTTTTCAAAGGTTTAACTTCACTTGCTACTGTCCAGGGCTTATTCGGCACACATGATGAAACCAAAGGCACAGAGATGATAAAAGGCAGCCACTGCAGTCATGGTGCTATCCTGCCCCAAACCGGATCCTGGGAGAGCAACACACACAACCCTGCACAGGAATCGCCTGCAAACAGGAGCCACCTGGCCAGAGAGCTGGAGGCAGATGAAATGAGGCCATTTCCCACCAGTGCCCACAGCTGCAGTGCCCAGGGCCCTTTGAAGGCCTCTGTGCAGCCCTGCCTGCTCCAGCCCTTCCCAGCACAGCACACAAGGCAGGCAATCAGCTATTTCCACAGTCAAACTCCGTAACAGGCTACAACCAGCAGAAGGAGGTTGGATAAATATTTAGGCTCAACAGAAGAGTACAGGTAAAACAAGCTGTGGGGCAATATTTTTACTGAGTGATAGAAAACACAGAAACAATGAGGAGCACAAGCAAGCCAGGACCTCATAATAAGGTTAATCCAACACTGCTGACTGCCCACTGCACGTTTGCTCAGGCTTTTGCTAGCTCTGCATAATCAAAGAGGCACTGGGAGCTGATGCATGAGGAACAAACCGAGCAGAGGAACAACTCTTCGTCCATCTTTTAGGGTTCAGCCCTCGGGAGCCCGCGCTGTGATGTGCAATTGAAACTTTGGAGAAGCAGAGTCACCCCACTGCCCCCAGAAAGGTGCCCAGGCAGACCCACCACTCCCTACTGTTGGTACAACTAATTCACCTTTCACTCTCAACAGCAGCCAGAGAAAGAAAGATAGACAAATATTTCCTCCACCACTACCACCAGTACAGATCTTTAGTGCTAAACCCAAAGACCAGTAAAAATTTTACAAAGATAAGAAGACAAAACAAAATACAAAACAGCCGTGGCAGCTGTAGCACTGCCTGGGTAGACAGTCAAAGATCGCACAAGATCATATTAAACTCTTCCTTGAAAATAATAAACATTGCAGATCCCCATTCCATCTTTGTTACATTTTAGTATTCTTTGTTTCATTGCCCATTTACAAATCATGAAGAATTCATAGATGAATAATGGACTGAGAATAATATCCATATATGTATACATATATATATATATATATATATATATACATGAAAGCATAAAACCGAGCACAAGCCAAGAACAGGATAAGCTCTTCCTAGGCACAGTAAATTAAAGACTAAAGTAATAAAATTAAAATTAAAAAATCAAGCCAATGTTGTTAAGTGTCTAAAATCCTTTCCAGTAGCTCTGATGAGCAGTCATTATTCTGTTCCACAATAAAGCATGTCATTTCATTGTCCACAGAGCCTCCCCATGATACATAAATGAATTATTTTCTGGAGGTTTCCCCATTGTCTCTAGGGAATTTACAACACATTACATTTAGCTCCTGTGTCTCCTTCAAGATGATATGCTACTCTAGCTACAGGCTGCTGTGTGCCTGGACCAAGGACAGAGGTACCTTCAGCTTCAGGAAACCCCCTCCCCTCTTTGCAGCCCCTGTGCCCACCCCTCTCTCCCCACACCCAGGAAGGCCCTTGGGAAGCGCTGCCTCTCCCAGGGCACTCCTCAGAACCAGCACAAATGCAGCTGGAAGACATGAGCACAGTGCACACACCACCACACTTCTCACCCACCTTGGGCAGTCCCTGTCCTGCAGCCACGTGCCTCCTACTCCTACTTCCAGCCACTCTCCATCCCAAACCACAGTCCAGCTCCTCCCTCCTGCTCCAGGTATACTCAACAAAGACTTCACAGATGTTGTTCTCCCCTGTCCTAAAGCAGAGCTGCAAATACTCTCACCCCCGAGAGATCTCCAGTTAAACTGTGGGGAAGCAGGGCTGGCACCCAGACCTACCTGTGGCTGCAATCACCCACATCACAGCTACATTTTGACATCATTTATAAAATCCACATTATTTATAATATGTGCTGAATCCTTCACAGCGTATGTCTGAGGTTTTTACCCAACTAGGAGACCGGTCACTGACCTCTCTCCTTCAGTCCTTTCATTTTCTTTCTCTTACAGGACATTTGAAGTGACAATCTCTACCTTAAAGATGGGTACAACCATGGAACCCAAATTCCATATTCAAAAGTAGAGTAGGCCCCTGGTATATAAGCTGAATGAACTTCCAGCAAATCTCATGTCCTCAAATTACTCATGGAATGAAGTCACTCCTACAACTGGCTTCCTGGAAAATGTTATCCACAGTTTGGGCTTCACTTTTGTTAAAAAAAGTTTATCGTTTTTTTTTAAAAAGTTCACTGCTGATTTTTACTTCCTATTAGAAATAATGGCACCTCCTCATTGTGAAAGTCTATCAGTGAAAACATAAACCCTTTTACGAGTTAAACTGCTTGGAATAGCTTTTAAACTATTACTCAACTCCTCTGAAATTTCTTTCAAGGGATTGAAGGTTTTTCCTGTATCAAATTATCTGGATTTCTCATGGATTATGCATTTTTCAAAAACACACTCATTACAGATTAAAGAGAGAAAGGGAAGTTAGAAAGGACACAATAGAAAAAAAGATCAGTAAAGAAAAATATTTTAAATATTAATGACCGAGGGGGAAATGGAAACACATTAAAGGCAAATGTGAGAGCTTTTAAATATGTTATTAAAATTGATTTATAAATGAGACTCTTCTTTAACCACGTGCTTTAGCCTTCACTACTTATTTCCTTCTGCTGTCTCTCCAAGCATTGGTGCCACCACTCAAAACCAATGGCAATAAGGAAAGATATCCAGAAAATAGTTAGGCTGGCAACAACTGTGGGCTGCTCAAACTGGAAGATGTCATTATATTAAGAATCTCAGAGAATGAGATGAGAAATCGGGTACTTGCAAAACATCTGTTCCAGGTGAGGCTGGGCTGCAGCAGGGGCTGCCCTGCTCACCCCGCTGTGGCCCAGAGCCACCCACGGGCAGTGGGCAGGCAGTCGGGAGCAAGGAGGGACCGCTCAAGTGCACAAATGCAGACACTGATTATTTACCAAGACAGAAAAAGACATTTGCCATTTCTGGTCCCCTTCTCCCTCTGCACTGAAAGGACGCCCATATCCCGCATAGCTGCGCACCAGCCCCAGATGGGCTCCGAGGGCTGATCCACACACAGGGCAAACCACACCAGCATTTCCATGCAAAAGTGTCTGCAGATTGATGCTGAAGGACTGGAGAAGCCTGTCCTGTGCAGGCTGGGTGTGAACCCACGTGCAGCACACAGCATGCTGCAAGCCCTTCCTTCCTTCTGCACCAGATCCCAAGCTCACATAAATTACCCCAGCAGCCTGCATTTGCAGGACAGATCGTCTGGAGTTTTTCAGCTTTGAAAACAGTTCCCGTACTGCCCCGCACAGGGCTGGGACAGCTGAGTGCAGATCACTGCTGCTGGCACGTCAGAGACCAAGCCACTGCAGCTTTCAGAGCTGCACAGGGTGCATCACACCACCAGCAACGAGCAGCACGCGAAGCCATGTGACTCCTGGGTCATGTTTTTATTAAAGGACACAGCACAAACAGCCCAATTAACATAACCAAAATTGTGGAAATCATCCCCGAAAGGAACAATCTTTGTGCATGAATTTATGTAAGTGGACAGTATAAAAGTGCATATAGCAGTATATGTTTAACAAATTAGACGCTATTTATTTAATTTAACTTAAACATGAAAAATGTTTTATCTTAAACTTGCTATCTATCATAAACCACCAAAACATTATAGGCAAAGACTCCAAACAGAAATATAAAACATCACTGAGAACTACAGATCTTGTTGGATTTTGTGGTGAGAATGGTCCACAAAACTCATTCTGCGTGTCCTCATAAGATCCTTTTTTATAGTAGGTTATGAATCATCACATGATATCTTTAAATGGATGATCAATACTATATTTTCCCATAAAACGTTTGGTTTGAAATCCGATTTTAAGTGCATTAGAGTTTTTGTGCACTGAATGAGTGAGTGTCATAATAAATTGTCATCAGATATGAAAGAAATATAGCTTAGATTAATTGCCATATTTATTTATGAGTCTATAAAATACATTGTGAAAGTCCTGGCACATTTTTGGGATACCAGCTTGAACTTTCAAGCAAGTTAAAAGCATTAAACGAGACTGAAAGTAGATTTATTATTGGAATGTTTTTAATTGCAGTTTCAACCAGACACAGGTATTAGAATGGCTGTGCCCTTAATGGCCATCTCATGTGTTTTTTCTTTAAAAATGATATACTTTCCATATTTTTATTGATTTCATAAGATTTATTGTAGATTAGTGCTGCTTGTGTGTGAAATTGCAAGTGGTCCCAGCTTCCCCAGAGTAGAGGGCTGCAGATGGCCCATTGCTGGAGCCGCTCCTCCCCAATGCCCCCCCAGCCCTCAGCACAGCCTGAAATACTGCTGAAAGACCAGAGAAAAACCTGAAATACCTGAAGGAGACTGGCAGAAGAGTTCTCAGCGAACTACCCAGAGGGTCCTGTTCTGCACTGATTTCTACAAATGAAAAATGGAGTTAATTCAGACAGAATTTGGAGGGGGAGTCCAGCTGAGCCCTTTCTTAACTCAGACATTAACTAATGAAGAGGCTCAAGGCCAACTGATTTGATGGGGTGGGACTGTCTTGGGTAGAGTATTTTTTGGGTTTGTAACAAGTTATAAGCTCTCTGTGTTTTTAATGTACAACAAACACAACTGGAGTTTTGTAAATTACAAATGAAAGTAAATAAGAAAGCAGTTCTGATATTGATGTTTAATGGCGCATAGAAGTTTGTGAAGAGCACAAACTTCTTGGAAGAGAAGGCACAGCTGCTTATAGCCAGCATACTAATTTTAAAATAAACCCTGGAAATTACAGCAAGCAGACTAGGTAATGGAATAAAACTGTCATTCACTGCCACAGAACAAAAATGGCAAACTATACCTAAGGTGATGTTAAATTAAAAACCTTCAGTTTAGCAGCCACATGACTCCTTCACACCAATTGCACCCAAGCTGATGCAAAGGCCACGAAAGCACAGGCACAGCTGGGTGGTTAATGGCAAACCCTGCTCGTGATGTGTCAGGCCAGCAGTGGCTTTATCACAAATAAAAATAATTGATTTTACTGGAAACTGAATCCACAGAGGGGTCAGACTGAATGGGAGCTGCCCTAAGTCTCCTAGCATAAATTAACCCATATCTCAGCAAAGCACAAACAAGTTCTCAGAGGTGAAGTTCTAACAAGTTTTGTGTAGATGTATTTTCACCAGATGAACTCATACTTTATAGAATAATCTACAGATAAGCTGAAGAAAGCTAGTATACAAGTGCTCAACTACCCTGATGCACAGCACTCTTACAAAGGAAGTACTTTCTCATCAGCAAAGTATGTTTTCACAAGTTGGGGTGATCACAAGTTAGTGACGGCCCCAGATCCAAGGAAAATACCACCCCAGAGCTTGGGAAAGATTCACGTCCAGCTTCCACCCACTTGGCTGCCTCTGGGCACAGAACGGTCCAGAATAAAGCCCCGGGTCCAACCATCCTCCAACTGCCAGTTTTACAGCCATACCCCAAAACTTAATCACAGCAAACACGCTGATGATCTGAGATCCAGCAAACCCATCAATCATTATGTAAGTGATGCTGGGAGCGAAGTGGAGCTGCCAGTCCTTGGAGAAGAGGCAGCAGGGCAAGGTGGCAGGGGGAGGCCACTGCAGAGGGCTTTTAGGAAGAAGCAGCTCACTGTCACACGAAGAAGCCCATGCAGAAGTGGTACTAGGGATCCCTATAAATATTATTACTTTTGTCCATCTCTTACTTAATTTCCAAACGATATTTTAAATTGTTCTCATTTAGCCACCCATTTCAATGAAAGAGTTTGGAGAAGCAAAGCAAAGGTCCACCGATTTATCTCTTTCACTTTGAACATACCAAAACCAGAGCAAAACTGTGTAGCTTCCTAGATTAACAAGCCTACATACATAACTCTCCAGAAATTCACTGACAACTTTTTGGATGTCCTCTTCCAGGACAAGTATCCAAAGGCAAATTTATTCCTGATGTATTTCAAATGTGACAAAAACAAAATGCTACTTTCAGGTTTAGCCTTCAGCTGACATGGTACCACCCATTACTTCAGCAATACCTCACCCCCTAAATCAGCTCATGTCCCACACTTAACTATGCCAATTCTCCCCTCTGTCCTGAAGAAAGTTCTTTCTATTTTCTGCTTGTATGTTAAGCAATTTAAGTGCTTTATCTTCAACAAGATATTAATCTTAATATTGTCCTAATACATTTCTGCCTCTCATGCAGAAATCAGTTTTCAAAATAGCCACTGAGATAAGGATAGTAACCAGCAAGCTTCACAATAAACCATCATATCCACTACTTTAGTTTGTCAAAACAATCAGTGTTCATTTTGGCTTTATTCAGTTAAACCTGCAGTGACTGATCAGTATAAATTATGTATTAGGCTGCCCAGCTGTACTTGTTTATTCATGCATGGACTTGAAGAATTTTCATTTTCTCAGTACAAAAAAGCAACAGCCAAAAAATCCCCCTGTATTCTAAAATATAAAGACACTTTCTTCTCAGCCACATTTCTGCTACATGTTTTTGAAGCTGCTTTCTTCTTCCCCTGCTTATTTCAATTAACCTATTATTTCATTTGCAGTTATCAGCAGCTGCATTTGCATCGGTAGGAAGCACATACTGTTACTTTCACCTTTTGCAATTACCTCCCGAGCAAAGCAGTATCAGAGCTAAACCAAATGATGTTGGTTTTAAAAGCATCAAAAATCTCATTGTTGGCTGCATTTGAACTCCTGCCTCGCTTCAAGAAGAATTGCTTGCAGAAATGTTTACAGTTAAGCCTCACAGTCCTCTCTTTCAAGAACAAAAGTTTGTGAATCAAGAGAGATCATTTTCCGGTTTTGCTCGTGTTTGTAGTCACACACTCCTCGCTAGGACAACCGGGTGAAAGGAATGCACGTTGTGGGGGTGGGTGGGATGATATGCTTGTATGCAGAGAGAGAGATGACACAGATTTAGAGAAAGAAAAATCTGCAGTGACCATGTACAGCATCAGTTGTCCTTCTCCAAGACATGGTGTATGTGCAGGATGGAAATCGGGCTGTTGGAGCTGATTTCCTGCAACGAAAAAAATCGGTGAATTGCACACTCCAACTCAAAGCTACCCTCCGCCAAGCCGGGTTCAAGAACTTGTTAACCGAAGGTTTATGCCAACATTTACAACTCACAGAAAGATGTTTTGGCAGCTTTGACACGCGAGTACAGCTGCTCAGTGATGGACAGGCAGAGTGAATGGTGGCAGTGCTCAGAACACAAAGAGATGGAGTTTGTGTCCTCTTAGAGAGCTGGGGAGCACTGCGGAATTTGTATTTGTTAATGGGAATGCCATTCAATCTCCCAGGTTGTAAGGGCAATTAAAGGGGTCATCTGGGTGGGTTTTGAGCATGTCTAGAAAAAAGTATGCTGCTGAAACATCTCCATAGGGCAGAGCGGTGTAAGTGGAGAGAGCTGGGTTGGGAAAGGCCACCTCTCAAAGCTTAGCTCAGCTACAACGTACCTGACAGGTAACAGAATTGCTTTCACGTTGATTGTGTGTGATAAAGACTGGGAAACACAATGTTTGTATTGATCTGCATTATCACTGTTCTAAAAGTGCTTTTTTGCAAGTGAATTCTGCCCCAGTTTTGATGGCCACTGTGCTCGTCACTTCGGCAAGGAGGACAAGAGCCCTGCATACAACCTGCCAGCACAAACACACTGCCAGCGACAGCTCCTTTGGGCTCTGAGCCGCAGGCAGGATGAGCACACAGCTACTCTTGTTGTTTCTTCCATCAAATAACATATGAAATGTTCTGTTGAAAAGACTAAATTTTGCTGAATTAAGTGCTTTAGAACAAGTGGTTTTATTACTTTATAATTAGCATAATTTTCCCCATAGGGATTCTTGCAATTAAATAATTAGCAGTAATGTTACCCAAAGGTGTTCTTTAATGAATTTTAAGTTATTGCCCCTGTTAACGACAATTGACACGGCTCGGGTTTACAGCGCTACGTCTCGCCAGGCTGAGGGCGACATTAGAGGGCTGTGATAGCCTGCCCTGAGCTCCGGGCCCCTCCGCTCACCCCGGCGGGGCGGACGCGGCTTGGGCGCCCCGCTCCCCTCGCGCCGCTGCGGCCCCGACGGCGCGGGCAGCCCGCTCCGCGCCCNTCGCTCACGGACCGGCAGCGCCACCCGTCGGGGAGCGGGGCGGCGGCGGAGCGGAGTGGAGCCGCTCCGGCGGGGAGGGCGCGGGGACACGGGCACGGCTGCCAGGGCTGCCCGCCGCCTCCGCGGGACACGGCCCCGGAGTGTACGGGACAAGTGCCGCCGGACCACCCATGACCGCGTTTTCTCCTGGTTTACTTTTACTTTATGAATTAACACTGGCAGGACATCGTGCCCTGTCCGGTCTGGGAGCGCCGCGGCAGCTCCAGGCTCGGGAGGGGGGAATCCCCGTTTACCTCCCGGTGATCTCGCCTCAAAGGCAAATTCGCAATATGTAAGTCGCTGGTTAAACAAGGGCATTTCCATTTGTTAATTGATGCAATTACGCCGTGGCGGTAACGGGCCGGCCGGGCTGCAGGCAGCCATCCATCCATCACCGCCCCGCTGACCTGCCACCGCCCCGGCCCCCCCGCTCCCGGAGAGACCGTCACGGGGCTAAGGGGGAACAAGGGACGCCCTGCTCAGCACTCCTTAGAGAATGGGCTTCGGGCTGCCCTGTGGCCAGCGTTCTGTCCCGGCCCCGGACCTGCCCCTGCCCAGGCGGGCAGCGCACGCTGTGCGGGGCGAGCTCTGACCCCGCTCCCGCGGCTCCGGGCCACCGCGACGGGCAGCGACGCCGAGGCGGGGAGCACGGCTCAGCGGCTCCGGTGCAGAACCGGGGCCGAGTCGTACAGCAGCGCCCGGCCCTGGGGATAGGCGCGGGGCCAGCGAGAAGTGCCGGGGGGGCTCCGTCGGCCGGGCCGACCTCGAGAGCTGCTTCCCTGGGTGCGCCCGGCACCGCCGCTGCCACCGCGACCTCTGCCCGGCCCTTGTCCTCCCCGCGGCGGGCCCGTGGCAGGGGCCACGCTGGGGCTGGCGGGCGCCGCGATGTCCCCGCTTGATATTTATTCCCCTAAAACAAATTTTGATCGTGTTTAAAAATAAAGCGAAAAGAGACCAACAGCGAGGCACCCCCAGTCCTGCCTTTGACGTGCATCACAGCACAACATTAAACCAACATGAAACAAGTGCTGCGAGCGGGCGCGCGGCGCTGCCTGCTCCTGCCCGCCGCTGCCTGCTGCTGCCGGCAGGGCCGTGACGTCACCCCGCTCCTCGCCCACCGATGAACGCTAAAGACCTATAGAGCAGAAAATAATACAAGCAAGCTCCGTATCTTGCAAGCCCTACGTGATTTTTCCCCCCCTCTTTGAAAAAGCCCCTTTGCACTTAAACTCTCTATACATGTGGGGTGGCTTTTTTAACTCCCTCTATACAAACATATTTATTAAGAGCGATGGGAAGTGGGGGGTAGCCTATTTTTTTAATCCAGGCACCAACC
>VZRR01001958.1:0-80452 GCA_013398015.1 Oreocharis arfaki | reverse complement strand
AAAAAAAAAAAAATCAACTCTGCCTTTATGTTCAAACACTTGCATAGTTGGAGGAAAATCACCAGAAAAAGACAAGACCAAAAAGATCTCCAAAGCTGAGACCACTCTGTTCTTTGGACACACATTGTTCTAACTCATATAAAGCAAACTAAAGTAATAAGGAATGACTCGAGTGGAATAGTGTGATCAGATTAGTCACAAGAATTTGGATTTTTTTGTCAAATTACTATATTTATTACACTGGTTGTCTGAGCTCTCTCCAAGCTAATGATGCAAATGCATTGCAGTTCAATGCAACACAGGCCCTTCAATCCCAATTGGAAGGGCCTCATTTAAAATACGCTGGCTAAGATCTTGTAGCCCTTGGTTGCATTGGGAATGCACAGCTTCAAATTAGCTCCAAAAATGCTGTACAAGAAAACCAGAGTCATCATGTTTACTTTACCACACTTTGCTGAGGCTTGGGGTGACTCTGTGCTTATTGTTGCATTTCAAAGCATACTTTGTGGTTTTAAGTCCTGTTTCCTGAACTGACTTTCAGGTATTTTCCACGCTGTTGGCAAGCTCAAGAATAACATTCTCGAGGATATGAGAATTAAGGGATATTTATTACCTCGTGAAACACCTAACTTTACCTCAGGCTCTTACGGAAAGAAGATGAGAGCTGAGTTTCTACAGAACATTTCCAAAGGCTTCTGACAATTTGTTTCATATATCTGCATTGATTTTTAAAATGCAGTCCTTGAAAGTAATATTCTATTTTCCTTGATTTCTCGGCAAAAATTCATAAGAGCAGCAATAACAAAAGAAACGACTGAGCATGGTACTGCTTGATGTCTTAACTCCCTGCATCACAAACAAAATTTTAGTAAGTGTAAGTTTAATTTGGTATAGCAAGAAGCTACTGTCCTTGCTGATCAGGGTTGCAGACTGAGGATCAGTGGTGATGGACTTTACTGTTTGAAATTAATGGCAGTGGCTGCAAGTAGTCACCTTACGACTGCCTAACCACCTAATCAGCTAAACCTTGGTAACTGTCCATCTGAGTGTCTCTCATTTGCCTCAGGCGCAAATAAAATGTACTGTGAAGAACTAATTGCACACCACTTGTCACATGAGCTGGTATCCAACTATGCATATGATCTTATGTGACATTAATTGTGAATCAAGGCACATCACCTTAAGCCACCATGTATCTTCTGAATTCCTCAGGCCAGGGAGAGGACTGTGGTGGGTTCCATAGCTCAGCTGGTGTAGGGTAAATCCTCAAGTCATGGTAACACCAAGTAGTTCTTGTCTATACTCTTGGAGTCTCTGAAGGCCTTGTCAGAATAATTTATTCCACATGGAATATTACATATAATACTCAACCTGTGTTTCAGCTGAAATTCTGCAAATGAAAATAGTTGTGTGAGAGGCATTGCCAATACAATGCACTCTAATTTCATGGACCAGGCATAAATTTAAAGATTGCAGAAAAGTTCTGAGTTTTCTTACTTGGCCCCCGTGTTTGTTTAAATTTTGGGGTTTTTCTAAATCCCCCTAGAATATTTTTACTTTTTTTTCCCCTAAACCCTACATACTGAAGTCATGCTCTTTAATGTAAGAACACTGAGATGCTTGTATTTTCGTTCAAGAAAAGGGATTAGCAAAAATCTATTCTTTATCATGAGGCTTTAGGTTAAAGTGTAGAAACTATAAATGCAACAACCAAGGCAGCCTTTCAATAGCATGTACTTCACCAAAGTCATATGTGAACAGGCAATAGAAATAGTAGCACTTTAGAACAACAGCAGAGGACTAAAATCCACAACTAAGCATGATATTTTTGCCTGGGTTTAAGGGATTAAGAAAGTAAAAGCAAGGCTGGTTTTAAAAAGCTGAGATTCTAGTTCACAGAAAATATCTGAAAAAACTTTGGGTGGACATTATCAATTTGTATTTCCACAGAAAGAGATGACAAATCAGTGATAAAAGACAAACTGCAGTTAGCCAAGGAGAAAAGACAGTCTCGGACTCTGGGATACAACCCGAATTTACATCCATGGACATTCACAAAAGCCAGGTGTAGCATCATGAACTTGACTTCCCAGGCTAGAAGAAACAGAGGCAGGCTCCACCAGCATGATCTAACTCAGTAGCTCTTTTCAGGCCCTTGGAAATCTTTTTCTTTCAGGAGGGAAGTCTTAAATTACACTTGCAAGACAATTACTGACCATCAACTTCTGAGTGGCCTGAGACAACCCTGTTAAAGAACACCAGCTATTTAACATTGTTGCTTTAATGGTGTCACTGGTTATATGTCAGCATAACTGATGCTCTGACACTTTAACTTAATAAGTAGTGTAATTGATGCATTATTACTTGAATTCTTCTTCATTACGAAGGTTATTAAGGTGCACTGTAAGTTAGAGTAATTGGACATTTCAATTGCATGGCTAAGGAGTTTGGAAATAAATAGCTCAAGGATCTAGCACTGATGCTTACCTTTGAAATATGCATCACATTTATGTACATAGAAATGGATTGGTTCTGTCAGGGGTGGAAAGGTGGAAAAATATGAAAATAAAATGGTGTTTAACTTTTTGGATTCTTTTTCATATAAGTTTGCAATCCATCTCATTTGTTCTTTCGCAAACCTCCACAGGTTTCTAAGCACTTTAGAGATCCTGAACCTCTGAAAGTGTGACATAGGGATGTACTTACCTGTTCTTCATGGATGTTCCACACTGCAAGAACTAAGCATTGCAGAGATAAGGATCTGCTGCCCTTTGCACTGCAGTTAAAGATGACCTTGTCCGGTCCATTCTCTGCCTGACCAAAAGCAGTGTGACCATGGGTGCCACACCCAAGGCACCTCACTATTGCAGTCGAAACTAATTGTGTCCAGACCTGGTCACTTGTAACTCCACAACTACCTACACTGCAATATGGTCTCAAATATTTACCATCCTCTGCAACATGTGGGAGACCAGAGCAGTGATGTGTTTCAGATTAACATCCTGAAAAAGGCAGCAATCTCTGGTGGGAGCAGAACGACTGAGTGCGGCACAAACCTGACTGAGCACCACGCGTCGGTCCAGCCATAAGGACACCAGCTGCATACTGAAGACACCAGGTTTACAAGACTTAGTGTAACAACTTTTATGGCAACCAGAATGAAAAAGCAGTTGTAGTATGAGAGACTGTCAGTAACAGTATCCTTACTGGAAAATTTGTACTTAATCCCATTTCATTTGGAAAACGAGATTTTACAGGTTGATTCTTATTTGAAGAGACAACCCTGTCATGGGGGATTTCAGTGGCAGCATTGAAGAAGTGGAAGACAGGAAACAATGAAAGAATCTTCTCGATTGAGAGATGAAAGACCTTTGAATTAATCATCTTCTGTTGCTGATATTGAATTGGAAGGACTTTCCTGACTTCTGTGGGGAAGAAAAGCAGTGTCTTTTCACTGCCCCCTGATTTTTTAGTGCCCCACTAGTCTTCCGAGATTTTAAGAAAGAACACAGAAGACAGCTTATGCAGCTAAAGGGCACAGGTCATTGTACTGAGAGAAGGCTGCCTCTCAAGACGATCTCAAGAAAATGGCTTGGAACAAATAAATAATAGGGTTTGATCCCACAAGTAAGACTCTTTGTAAGTTACTTTACAATACTAAATGATCTATCTCCATCTATTGCTCTGTGGCAGGACAATGAGGAAGAGGCACAACCATATTATCTGAGGATGCAGTGAGATTGGATGGGATAAATTAGTCTATATCATAATGCTAATGAAGTCACTGATGAGTCAGGAGTGAAGCTGAACAAATGATTATTTTTCATTCTTCACGCTAAAGTAATTGGCTTGTTAAATCACATATGCAGAGGAATTATTGCAGATCATGTTCACAGTCATAAGTGCGGATCTTGGTAACCAAACTGTCATACATGGGCCTTTTATACATGACTGGACTCACACTTTTGCAAATAGTCAGGCCATCCAACAATCCAGGAACCACCATATGGTAAATAAGAAGAGTATATATTGTACAATACTTCTGTACACTAAAAGAATCAATATTCCTGGTGAAGCAATAAGTCATAGGAAGGTACAACACAATGAGGATAGCAGACCACATGTGCAAAAGATGGGCTACGTTTAGTATAACCACCTGTTCCCCTGAAGCTTGCACATCATTGTTACAACAGGTTCCATTATTCTTTTACATGCTTTTTACTACGATTATTTATCCTTTACAGATGATAAATATAACTTTTTTTCTGCGTAGTTTACAAGAACACATCTACCTCTTTAAAATAAACTCTTTGCAAGGTCTTTCATCAACATGTACTTCATCTTTTACAATTGTGAATTTGCATTAACACACACCAGCAAATACATTTTAACACTGATTGACACCAGTTCTTAGGCCATTTTTTAGATTTTGTCCCCTATACCTGTTTTTCTGACAGCCAAAAGAGCTTTCCCTATTCCTACCCACTCAGAAACTAATTCCCAAACACCTCTTTGTGCAAGTGGGGAGGTTGAGGAATATTCCAGTTCAGTTACAAATAACTTGAATCATATCCTTGTATCACAGATCCCTAAGTTTGCCAGAATAATATTTAGTCTAACTGATAAATGGCAAAGACAACTGGTTCTCTGTGGCAATGGCTTAGTTACATGGACAGATTTATTTGAACTTCCTGAAACAGCCTAACTCAATCTGTGCTGGATGGCCAAGCAGATTGCAACAGCTTTCAACTACCCAGTAGTCAGGGCTGAATCCAAAACCTGCTTCAACAGAAAAGATCCTTTTTCAAATTTCTTGGCTTAATATTCAGGTTGCACGGTCTAGGTCTTTGCAGCCATCATAGCTGGGGATACGAAGGAACATTCCTAATGCAGAGGTGAAGAGACCCCCTTTTCCAACTTGGTTCTCTTTCCGAGTACATCTCACTTTGTGACTTTGTATGGGCAATGCACGTTGGTGGCAGATACTTTTTTCCAATGATGACTCTGTGTAAGACTATGTTTCAGGAAAACTGTGGGGTTTGGCTTAAAAGGGATATCTGCAGTACTACCATCAAATGACCTTCGGATGATCAAACAGACCTGAAAGCATGTGTGACTTCCTGAATATTTTGGTGCATAATTTCTGCGAAAGCAGAAAGTAAGTGTTGACCACACCCTGTCAATCTGCTAAGGAATTCAGAAAGATTGAAATGCCTCTTCCAGCAATGCATGGAGCAATCAGAGGTTATAATCATACTAGTATCAGACTGCATAAAAACAGGAATATGTTAACACTGTGAGAGTCTAAGTCAGCCCAAAAACTTATTCTATTCTAGTCAAACTTGCTCCAAGAGCTTTTGAAAACAAGGGCATGGCACTACTTTTTGTTCCCCCAAGCCAAAGGACACCAAATGGCTACATAAGTATTTCGTTTCATTCTAGAATTAACATCTCCCACTAAGCATTTTGGGAAGAATCCTACCACAAAAACTAGAACAGCAGCAATAAGAATTGGTGGTTGACTTAAGCTTTTTGTAGTCTCATTGCTCTCCTTACTGGGTCATCTTATATCTTCTGTATGCCACAGGAAAATTGAGAGAGCGGAAAAGAAAAAAAGCAACTTTCCAGGAACAGTGATTTACTATGTGCATATATTATAGGATCTGAACCACTGGATTTATACCACCAGAAAATATTAACCCCAGAGCTACACAAAGCTGGGGTTAGGGAGCTGCCCACTTGCAAAGAGAAGAATGGAACTGGAGGTATCCTCCCCAGTAAAGGCCTCTCGACTTGTTTGGATCATCCAAGAAAGATTCTCTAAAATACTGTTTCTAAAATTATTCTGCAGGTATTTGTACTAGGAAAGAGAAACCGAGAGACATAAAAGCTGTTAATGGTTCATGTCTAAACCAGACTAATACATCGTAACTGTTAGAGGGGAAAAACAGTATCAGATGGTAGTCAACAGAGTATATAACAGGACAATAAAAATATTTCCATCTGTGAGATTATAGACCTACAAGAGCTTCAACTTTTTAGTATGGTGGCATTTCCCCCCAATATTTCTACAGAAAGTTTCAGATTTTCCCTGAAAACTACATTTGTAATTTAAACATAGTTTTGGTTTATAGTTAATTTGCCTTGAGTTTTTCTTGCTTCATGCCTCAGACAGGCTTTGGGAACAGTGGAGTCTAAGCATAGACCCAAGCACTCAGCAAGGACTTGGCCAGTGTAGGAGGAAGTGGGAAGCACTGGGAGAAGCATTCTCAGAAACACACTCTGCCTTACTTCTATAGGGTTTTAATTTTCTGTGTATGAGGATTTGAAACCACTTAGTTTTCCAGCATGCATGTATAAGCATAACCCTCTGATTTGAGATAAAATGCTTCAAACAGGACTTCATGTCATTTCCTGCTGAAGGGTAAAGGACCAGCAAAACCTTCCAGCATGAGTCAAGTCTGGTTTTATAAATGCAGCTAACAAAGGAGCGAATCCCCTCTGACAAGTGCGTGAGGTGTTTGTGCTAGACAAATTAGAGGTACAAAGCCGTGTGTTTAATTCTCACTGAAAGCAATTGAGAGGTACGAATTGTACCAGAGGAACTTTCTAAATTGAAAGGAACGCAGGAAAGAGACTCAAAAAAACAACACTAAAATGACCTCCACGCAATGACAGTTGAGAGATGATAAAAACTTAGCAATTTGGAAGGGAGAAAAGGAACAAGGCAGGCAGGAGGACAGGCAGAGAAGTAGTCTGGAAGTTTTTAATAGATAACTTGTTTTTGAGAACACAAAAGCCCTGCTGTCATGCCTTCTTGGATTATTTCCAGCGTTACAGATGAACCTACAGCTTAGTGAGCACAAAAGCCAGGACTTTTTTCTTTGGTTCCCCCTCTTCTTTTTAGCACAAAGGAAGACAGCAATCATGTCAGGAAAGATTTGGTGGCTTTAATTGAGCTGCAGTTGTATCCTTTTCTGTGTTTTCTATCATGTCAATTTTCCAAGTGGCCATCAAGTTTTTGTCAGCTGAAGCAACCCAAGTATACAAGGGTGACATTTAGAATAGCTCCAGGATTTACCTTCCTCCTGGCAGCACTATCAAGAAGGGCTTTAAGCATGCTTAAGTTGACTTTAAATCAAGACGTCAGTTTTGAAATCAGGCTGTCTTTGGCGTTCTTGTCAATAATGCTGAACTTGACTTAAGCCCCATACACCTTCGTGCATTAACCGGGCAGTATTTGAAGATATGTTCCTCTAACACATATCACAATCTTTTGTCCTTTACTCAGGATTTGGGACATTTACGGTTTGATAGGGTGACTTTTTTTCCCCTTCTCTTTTAATGGGAAAGCCAGATGCTTGCCCTTGCAAGGGCAAGCAGTGGTGGGACAATGGGGAATAGCTTTAAGGTGAAAGAGGTTAGGTCTAGATATAGACTGGATATTAGGAAGAAATTCTTTACAGTGAGGGTAGCTAAAAACCTGTCTGAAACAGGTTGCCCAGAGAAGCTGTGGATGCCCCATCCCTGCAATTTTTCAAGGCCAGACTGCATGAGGCTCTGAGCAAACTGGTCTAGTGGAATGCGTCCCTGTCCACGGCAGGAGAATCTGAATGAAATGATCTTTACAGTCCCTTCCAACCCAAATCATTCTCGGATTCAGTGAAACATTTTTCAGCTTGAATTTTGGGGGGAAGGAGGGGGCACAGAGAGAGGGGGGAAGATGTTGCATCAGAACAAAGTCATAACAGAAAGCGAAGATATATGAGTCTTTGCTTAACTGTGTTTATGTATCTTTGTGTCTCTTCTGTGGCAGAGTTGAATGAAAAATGGTTTCCCATGACCAAGCACCTTTGGACACTTTATGTGTCTGTTGGGAGATGCTAACAACACATAAAGGCCATAAAAAAAAGGAGACCAGGAGCTCTCTGTAGCAAATGGCTGCTAGGTGGACAGAGAAAGCAAAGATACAGGATTTTTCCTTTTTCATTAGCTCTGGTCTACTGCATCATAGAATCACCAAAGCAGTTTGTTATCACGGGAGTTTTGGGAGAAAGTCCAAAACACAACATTAAGGTTTAGCATCTATGTCAGCCAAAACCCTGACCAAAACCCTCCTTTGGGAGTTCTGCTTCAACCCACAAGGAATATAGCAGCACCTGTGAAATGTGGTTTCTCACTCACATTTCTGAACTCAGATGTGTGAAGACCTCAACTATCCAACTAAGGATTTTGGCTTATTTCCATACATTTTTATACCTTTTGCATGTAACACTATGAAGAAATATTTCAAAGTTTCTCAGTTGTCATAAGCTGCCACTGAAGTCAATGAAACCAAGACAATTCAGCCTGAATATACAAACAGCACTTTCGACTGGTGTATAAGAGCAATCAATCCAGATTAAGGGAGAATAAAGGGGGACAGTATAGTAGCTCTTGCAGATTCTTGCAGAATCTCTCCCACATGGAGACAGGAAGAGCACTTAGGGGGGAGCTGTTCTAGAACAGTCGTCACCCAATACATTTATACTGCAACAACTTTTACAGTCAATTGCATGGTACAGACAAACTTCTAAAGCAAGAAATTAGCAATCATTGTGAACAGAACTTGAATGCTGTTTCTGTTCTGAACTGAAAACAATGAACTCCGAACATCAGCTTTTCTATACACTTGTCTCAATCCAGAATACCCAGGAGAATTTCAGAATATATGGAACCTTAGGTATAGACATGTACTCTGAAAAAGCTTTCTCAGAAGGCAAACAACACCCCAAAAAAGCATCAAGAGGTAAATTTCATAGAACTAAAATCTGACTATGGATTAGATTTAGTCAAAACGATAAGAACCTATTTTACCAAATCCTATATGGAAGAGAAGCTTTAGTCTTTCACTAGCATAAAGCAGGTTATGAATATGAAGAATCTGTAGCCAGATGGAAGCAACTGGGTAATAATATACAACATAAAACTTTTAAATAGCAAACTTATCTGTGACCAAAAAAAAAAAGTTTATCACAGCTTTATGTAGATATTAGATGACTTCTCCAGTCACTTTATTTAGTGAATTCCCATTAATGTCAGTTTTCTCATCTCAACTGTTTATGGCAGTTTCTTCCAAAATGACCTCTCAGTATTCTGCAGGAGTTATTATCTAAATATAACACCAAATGAGCCCTGAAATAAGTCATGAGACCCAAAGTGACATTATTATTAGGAAAATGCATTTTAAAAAAAAGTTATTTTTCCAGCATCCACGAGGACAAAAGCTAAGACAAAGGAATAAAAGATTAAGCCATCAATTAACACCGTACAACACAAGTCAGCACATCAGCCTGAACCGAGCCCTCCCATACACTCACGTGTACAATAAGCAGAGGGTTAAATTATCCTAGTTGTATTCCTTGCTGCAGTGGGACCACCAAAAATAAGAAAATAAAGATTTGTTGAATAACTATCAAAACTGGTGTTTGGAGACAGGCAAATTCAGAGTAATGATTGTGATGTGATGTAATGCTCTCTGTACAGAAACAGTCTTGGGATAGAGATTTGTACCCAAGGCAGAGTCAAACAGAAGGATTTATTTTCTTGTTGCTTTACTGTGTTCTTGTAACTTACTTAAGAACTTCAATTTTCTATAATGAAATTCAGTGGAGATGGGAGCTGGGGTAAAATGGTGAATGGTTGAATCGCTGGGGAGGCAGGAATGAAGCTGATGCAAGCAATGTTTTTGCTTGCCATCAGGTCTAAAGGAAATTCTTCTGTGTCTGTTGCTGCACAGGAATCTCTCCTTTGTCATAGAACAAAGTTAGACAGGAAAGAGTAGCTTGTGCCAGGGTAGAGTTTGTATTCTCCTTGCATCTGTCACTCACATGGCAAATAGCACGGCACACAAAGATTTTTTTTTTTGTGGTATAAAACCGTGAAACTTCACTAAAGCAGCCCTATGTCCCATATTTAAAGGAAAATATCTTTGATTTTACTGAAATGAGGTTTTTTCAGAGGTCAGACAGCATTTAACACTCCATTAAGTAAACTGAAATTTTAGCAAGTATACAAATCTGGAATTTGTCTTTGGCAGTGTGAGGAGAAACAGCACAAAGTCTTCACAGAATCAGAGGCAGTTATAGCCCTAAGAAGCATGCATGAAGCAGGCATTCACATTTCATAAGATCATAAAGAAGCTGGCGGGCGAAGACCCCAAGAGATTTCCAAGCACACACAAGGATGGGATATAAACTATCAATTACATTAAAACAAAGAGAAGTTTATTTACTTTGTACCTAAAATTCTCCAGAGATGGAGATTCTGCTGTACTCAGCCACCTACTTCACTACCCTGCATTAAAAGGAGGTCAAACTCAGGAGGAACTTAAATATCTTATTGTACAATCCATACCTATTCCATTTCTTTTATCCCTCATACATGAAGCCTTCTAAAATCTTTAAAGCTCCTTCCTATTGTGAGACAGTCGTCTGCCCACCTTCCAAACAGAACCATCTCTCCTCAGTAGGAACTGATGTCCCATCTTACATTCTCTCAAGGGCAGGATTTTGGCTTTTTTTTGCTAATTGCAAGGTATCATGTGAGCTGGTGGCTCTTTTCCATATAATAATAAAGCATTTTCTTGCCATTCTCTTTAGCCATCTAAATTTAACAGACTTTCAAAGTGTCTGGTGTCCTGAGCCATGGCATGTCCAGCAGAGTGAAAACTTTCCTGACAGAATATAAAGCTGTGTACTTTTCTATTATAAAGCACTGATCCTGCAAACGCCTCCACATTCTGCCACACTGCAGAGAAAAGTAAATATATTGCTAATGTGTTTCATTTGGACCATGTGAGCAGCACTTTCGTAATCTCTTGCATGCATATGAGTCCTTTTAAGTGCATTAACTTGATTTATAATAAGCAATAACATAATAGGGATATGAGATTCTGAAGTTAAATCAAGGTTTCTTAATAAAGTAAATATTAACTCTGATCATAGACGGGGAGAACTGAAGCAGAAGATACCTCATCTGAAATGACATAATCAATGCAAACACTAGAGAAATGTGTAGTTCTCCAGACTCCTCTTTGCACATTTCCCCTGTGTGGCGTCTGCCCTTTTAAATTAAGAAAATAAGTCTTTTGAAAAAATTGGATTTGGGATTCCTAGCATGCATTTTCATGAGGTAAGACAAAAAGTTTGGACTTCAAATTTCAAATGCACTTAAAAAATAGCTGAAGTGCTTTCACAGTTTTGAAAAAAAAGAAGAGTTTTAAAGCATCCATTTTCATTAGCTGAGATCCATTTTGACTGGAAATCAAATACAGCACTACTACTTTTTTCTTAAGGATTTTTATATGACCCTTCAAAATGCAAAAAGCTCCAAGATCAAGCTATCATTTAATCTCATGATTGTACAGCTGGGACAAAAAATATCAATGTTCTCCCACATAAAGATACAATAAGGAAGAAGCATAGCACGGAATTATGTATGG
The DNA here is from genome assembly GCA_013398015.1 of Oreocharis arfaki. Classification (NCBI taxonomy): domain Eukaryota; kingdom Metazoa; phylum Chordata; class Aves; order Passeriformes; family Paramythiidae; genus Oreocharis; species Oreocharis arfaki. The sequence goes on along the minus strand of VZRR01001958.1, from coordinate 68,970 downwards.
CTGGGTAAATAGAAATTATATTAGTTCTCCAAAACAGTCAAAAAATCCCAGGAACAAACACAAAAGTAAAGCAGTGCAGTCCTTAGCTTGTAATCTTATTTATTGGTTCCCACTGGAAGGTACTGACTCCCCTCCCCAGCCCCTTCCTGAGGGGTTTGCAAGGCTGACCCATGCAAAAGGATCTGAGTGGGCTTCTCCTCACCTCAAGGTGAATGATATCCCTGGACAGTAGGCAGATAGCAAGGAGCATTCCTGCTAAATTAGTCCCAGAAGGGGCCAACTGGACATCATACAGCATGAATCAACCACTTCTTACTCGTCCCCTAAGCCCTGTTTATAATAAGCCAGAAATACCTGAATTGAAATCTTGGCTAGCGTGAGATGAAGTGACCAGTGCAGAACGGGATTGGTAGGAGAGAAACAATCTGATGTTTCAGAGGAGAGCTCAAATAAGTCAAACCAGCATGGCAAATTGATTAATTCAGAGCTAGAACACAGAGCAGAAGCCATTTGCCAGAGGAGGGAGAAACAGTTAAAGGATGCTTACAAAAAATGCCTGGCTGTATTACCATGTTTTGGAAAATGTTACTGTCGCAGGAGAATTATGAAACTGGTCTGTCGCAGGACCAGCTGACACTCAAGCCAGAGAAGCCTAGAAAAAAATTAAGGAAGGCCTTGGCTGCAATTAATGGCAGAGGACAGTCTGATAGAGGGGAACTCAGCTGAAAGAATGGAGTATTAGGACTGACCATTTAACTCAAAAATACTGAAAAAAAAAAACCCCCGAACCAAAATCGAACAATTTCACTGTGCAAAAATAAAACTTCATTTGAACTGAGATTATCTAGAAGACCAGATTGTGTCTGACCTCCATAGCGCCAAACAGCAAAATTTCTTGGGGACCTTTCCCAAGAAACAGACAAAATCCCTGCCCAGGGACAGTTTCCCTGGGGATACCAAAAGTCATGTAACAGACAGTACAAGAAACAGAGAATCTGCCAAATGCCACCTGCCGGTAACATGTGCCAGGGCTGGGGCAGACACAGGCAGATCAATGCAGCTACAGTGGTGTAAAGCAGCCCAAGGCTCCAGGGGCTGGGGAAGGAGCAAATGATCAGGGCTGGCCACAGGTGCTGTGGTCTAAAATGGACAGTGAATAAAAGCTGCTTTTGCTTTCTGCAAGATTAGATTCTGTAAATCTCAAGGTGATGCTAATGAGGGTCTATTTTATGCAAATAGCAAAAAACACATTCCTTGTTTGAATCCCAGCCCAGGATTCTTGTTGAAGGTGAAACTGCCACAGAGGCTCTTTGGGCTGTTGTCTGTCTGCAAGCAAAAATGTGAAGAAAGCTGCTTTGACCAAACACCTTGATTGTATCCAAAGCAGTTCCTGTCAGGAATGCAAAAGCCAGAAACACTTTGCTCCTTATACAGCCTGATCTGGGAAGGAACTTTGTAAATTCTAAGTGTTAATGAGTATTAAAGGCAGGATATTGTTATCTGTATCCACAGACTTGCAGCAGCAAGTTTCTAGTGATGTATGAAATGAGAAATCCCTGCCTCATGCACAGGGAGAATTATACAGAAATTGCTATTCAGTCAGTGGTATGCCACACTCAGGCTTGCTTCACATACTGTTCAACTAATAGAAATGTAGAAATACACAAATACATTGTGCCCAGATGTCTTTGAACATTAAAAAAAGTGTCATTAGAAGACTGTAAAAATAAAAACAAATTTTAAACCAAGCCTTATATTCTTTAACATCCATGTGACCCTGCCAAACCATTTTGTTTCTGCTCCTCTAAGATACACATACTGCCTTTAAAAGCTCAAGAAAGGCACTGGCTCAGGGTAGATTTTGAGAAAAAAAAAGATAAAATGGTAAGTTACTTTAAAAAGAAAATTAGTGTTAGAATGAACTGGAATGTTAGAATGTTCTATCTTCACGTTGGAAAGAAATGCTTAGCACCTGATGCTATTATATTTTCTCCAGACCACATGGTCTTTATTAATGAGAAAACAGCAGCAGACTGAACGCCGATGCCCTCAGTGTCTGGCTGCTGCACTGGAGCCCAAAAGCCACACATTGTGAGGGCACAGCAAACCTTCCTCCACAGGCAGATCCCAAGCAGACAGGAAGCCAGGTGGGAGCTCCTGGCTAATTCCTGGTCAAGGTCTTAATACAGTTTTAATTCTTTTGATGAAACCTAGAAACACAGAAGGCTGCTTTGTGTGGGCATTAGAAGACCTTCTCTTGGATAAATGGGTTACCTCCAAATACGTGTACATTACTCATATGTGCCCTACAAACAGATATGTTGGCTCTTCTACCCTTGAGGATCTGATGCTCAATTTTCAGTTAATTGTAATCCTTCACATTAGTACAAAGTGGGTGAAAAAAATATTAGAATAACTGTTTCCCTTGGCCTGCATTTTTCACTATCAGCAGTTAGCCCACACTCAGCATTACTATTTTTTACTCAGGCTGTCTGGTCTTAATTTTTCCCCTTCCTCTATCTGTATCATGTACCAGAAAGACATTCGTTTCTAATGACAGTCCTTTGTAATGCCTGTATTTTTCTTCCTTTTACATTTACAAACAGAACTGGATGATATTTTTCACATCCATATTTTCCCCACCAAAAGCATAAATTTAGTAATGTCCCTAGAACCTTTACATTCAAGTTCTCCTTAAACTCCACTAAAGGAAATTACAGAGATTTCAAAAGTCAACAGTTTATTTTGACATTTTCAAACTTCCTCACTACAACTATTGCTCATTTCAGCATGTCCTTCCATTTTGAACACACTAAAATCCCTTTTCCAATGTTCCCATTCAAATTCAAATGCTCCATCCACCTCATACACACTCTCACAACTCCCAGTGAACTGAAAAATCAATTACTCTGGCCCCTAGTCCTGTGCAGGACTTGGCACCACCACATTGATGCGAGAGGGGTCTAAGGAAGAGGGACTGGTGAAGGCAGGCAGGGTGACAGCAATGCCAGGGGAGCTGAGCCAGCAGAGATGTGATCACCACAGCCCCATGGTGCCCGCTGAGCTACCGAGCCCTGGGTCTGAGTGAGGCTTATCAGCACAGGCAGACCCTGGCGCAGCTGTGGCCGTGCCATTTCCCATCCCTGCATGGCAAGTTCTCTGATGACTTTTAAATGACTAGCAGGCCCTTGCTTGAAATCACAGCTTATTAAGGCAAAACTTCCAAGCATGGTGCGGAGGTCTGGTGGCTCTGATGAAGCAAGGGCTGACGGAGCTTTGCTCGCCAGGCAGGGCTCGCCGCTCTGCAGGTACCACCCTTATCTGCCTCAAGCCCTTTCATACAGAGTCTTTTTTCAGGTGGAAATCTCAGAAGGCCAGACATCGATGCTTTGAATTATACAACCAGTCTCTGCCTTCCTCAGTGAGGGGTCAGCTCCCTGCCAGCAAACTCATTTGTAACGCTGCACTTGTAAACTCCTGATAAAAGGCTCTGATGGAACCACGCTTCGCTGGGTAGTGGCAGTAAAACTGCATGGCCTCCTTTACATTATAAAAAGCTTTCAAAACCCTACCATTTCAGATTGAAGCTTCAGTGAGTCAATGGACATAAACCCATAGAGGGGAGATTTACTATAAAACCTGCACTATTTTTAGGTGTTAGCAGCCTAAAGGAGAATGTCTTTAGAAGTCAATCTACAGGAGAATCTCAGTGATGGAATGAAATGTTAAGTTCATGTTTCTTTCCACGTTTTTCATGGGATTTCAGTGCATTGATTCTGACCACAGGGGTCAAGAATATCAAAAGAACTGTATGAGGGGAAAGAAAAAAAGTTGTCTTATTCCAGGGGCTTGCCTTAAACACGTGACAGAAGTTATCACAAATAATTAGGCTGATATTTGCTTCGAGTTACAATTGCCTTTTCAAAATTTCTAGTTTTGTTGTAGACTGTTTGATGGGGTGACATATATCACAAAACTGCCTCTGGGACATGTGAGATTGTTTACATTCAGGTGCCAATGCCACCTGGTAGCAATCGAACGTAGATAAAAACTGATTTTCTAAAGGAAAGAAAAAAAATGCAAAATGCCAAACATGAACCAATGAAATAATTCTGACAAAATTTAAAACTAATCAGTGAGAGGGTGAAGAATCAATGAGCAAATTATTTTGGATCACTTCTCTTGAAGTTAGTAGGCACTGGCCACATTGAGTCTCTACGCTGAGTATCAAGGGACACACCCTTGATATGTGCTTTGAGATTGGACACCATAGATCTGTGATCAGCACAGGCTTGGCTACCACAGGAGCAGGGCTCCTGGTCATAGCAAGTCCCACCAGAAATGCCCAGAGCTTCTAAGTCAGCTCACGGCAGGTGCCTGCCAGCAGGGCCAGCCCGTGCCCAAGGGCGTACATAGTGCTTGGACTCGCACTTAGTGATCATGAAGGCAGATCTTGGCTTAAGCTTTTACTTCCTATTTCTTCTACAAAACAGATTTGGTAATTGTACAGATAGAAAAACATACCTCTTCCTTCTAGACACTGTTATCATTTCCCCACCAGACAGTCTCCTGAGCAGTCAAATAATATTCGGGCAGATCATTTTCCCCTGAGTGCAGGAAACTGGTACGACTGTACACAAAGAAGAAAAAGATAAAAAAAGCATAGCAACATAGCCAGAAGACATTTATAATGCACATATTTTGCTTCAAGAAATGTGTTTTATGGAAGAGAAGGGGTAAGAGACAGGCCCTAGAGACAATCTCTCCCTATTCCTTATTTGTAAGCGCATGCCCTTAAGTAGACCCTGAGAAATCTCAGGGTTTGACTGCACGGAATTCTGCACTGCATGATCAGACCAAGTGCTTATCTTGTCCTCGAAGCAATATCCCAATGGGAAGACTCCTGCTGCAGCCTAACAAAAGGGTTTCCTCTTGTTTCCAGAACTCTGTTAGGACTACAGGCACTCAGATCCTCGCTCACTGGCCCAGCTGTCTGCAGGGTAACCCCAGGTCCACAACACATTACCACACATGCACAAAGGGAAAGCAGCTCAGCAGCACAACCAAGTTTATCCTCTGGCTGCCCAGCTCCCATTGCAAGCCCAGGGCAGCTCCTCGTTAAGCCCTGCACACCCGTGGGTGCAATCCAGGCTGCCAGCATGGCACGGGGATGCCCATCTGTCTCACCCAGGATGGCAATGAAACTGCATCACACAAGCAGCTTTCCCATTCAGCTCCAGGTGGCACGCAAAGGTCTAGCCTGTGTCAGTGCACCGAGATAAATAAAACATTTATAAACACCAGCTGCCTCAAGATCTGCTAAAGATCATTCTTTAAGGGGTGTTCCTGTGTGTCTGCACTTAGAACTTGTAAATTTTTAAAAGATCAGGATTTGTTTGGAAGATCCCAGCAGGAGAGCCTAGTACTTACACAGGGCATACTGGCATGCAGCAACGGCTGTGCATATAGCAGAAAGTCTTCAAAGCCCTCTTTCCTGGGTGGGAACCTGCATCTTGCAGAATGAAACTCAAGCATGGCTCTCATGATTCTCTAGGAAAACTTTGTAATAGATGATCCATGCATCTCCAGAGACAATAACACCATTGTATAAAGCTTGTTGTGCTGCCAGTATCCCAAATGTCCTTTTGTGGAACCTACTTTGTGAGTCTATTTGGGCCATGGAAATTTCCTGATGGACATCTGCCTCAGGGTGAATTTTGGAAAATTCCCAACAAAATCACACAACATTTTTGTTGTCCATAAAAACCCCAAACCAACCAACCAACCAACAACAACAAAAAAACACACCAAAAAGCCAACAAAACAAACAAAAAACCTCAAACAAAGCCGCCAAAAAAAAAGAAAACAAAAACCGAACAAAAATCAACGAACCAACCAAAACCTAAAACTCTTTCATGATGACACAGTCATAAGTTTTGCTCTCTAAAAAAATTTTTTAAATAAAGCTGCCCACTTTCAAGAAGGAGTTCGCTTTGGTTTTGGAAGAGTACTGAATTTTCCTGCTTCCAGGAAAATATGCCAAAGTTTACACAATCTCAGAACAGAGAAAAGCCCTGTTTTACACATGACCACTAAAGGCTTATGTGAGTTTGGCAGCTGAATGGTTTGTAGATTCCATCTGGACTGAGCATCCCCAGCCCAGAGCTGCAAAGGTTGAGCAAAGCTTCTGCAGAAATCTCTCTCACCAGCTGCTCAGGGTCACTTCTAGCACTGGCAAAGATCCTGTATGCATCCAATATGCAGCCTTTTGCCTAAAAAGGGATGGTATTTGATCTAAAAAATTGGCAATATGACACATCACTCTTTGTTATGCCTCCAGCAGTGACTTTAAGCTGTGTGGAAAAAGCAAGTTTGTGCCCAGCTATTAGAGCTATTTATTAACACGTCACAAGGCCTTCATGATACTTAGATAGTAAAAATAAGAATCTATACCTAGAATAGACTTAGAAATTAAGAAGGGGTAAAGGAAACGTGGCACAATTTTAGCCTATGACATTGTTTTAATATAGATAAACACCTGCTTAAAAGGACTACTTTAATTGGGCCAAATTACTAAACTGAATCCAAATAAAAGGCTATCCAAATAAAGCCTGAAAATCTTCCGAGTGGGACAGGGATGGCAGACATGTGGGCTCCCTCAACAGCCAAGGACGGGAAACAAGCAGTGCTAGACACAGCACACCCCACCTGAGGGCAGGCATGTGAAGCAGAATGTGTCGGTGTCTGTTTCCATGGGCTCTGCAGAAAGCTTTGGGTGATCAGACAAGTAATAGCTTGTAATACACATACAGAATATAGAAAAAAATTCACCAAAGCAGACAAAAGAAATGCAGTAAAATTAGCAGAAATTTTTGAGACAACTGAGGTAGGAACATTTACTCCCATTCAATCAGAAGAAAAATATTGCATTGAATTTCTCAAGCAATCAAGACTTTCCCACTAATGTCCTCTACCCTTTAGGCTTCTCAGTTCAAGTCCCCTTGGAAACTTCTCTGTGCTGTTTAGGAAGTGCTGAGAAATTTTGAGCCAGGGAAGATACTTGTATTGATTTTTTATTTTGGGGGGTTTTGTGTGTGCTTGTACATAAGCACCTAATCGAAAGAGCTTGCTCAGGATCCTGTAAACATCTAGTTACCTCAAAGCATTGAGCTTGGAAGCTTAGCAAGGTATTAATATAATCATTCTTCATACAGGTAATTTGATAATTTTCCACTTCTCAATTTCTTTAATTCCCTTCAAAAACATTTGCAGCTTTACAACTTAAACTGTAATCAATCAAATGATTATTTTAAAACTTTTCAGTTACTTATTTTTTCACACTCATATACATGTCTGGCTTTCACCATGATTCACTGCTCCGTGCCTGACCATCACCAGGTTTCAACTGATTGATTAACAGATACATCGTTGTGCTGCCTGGCAGGTAGCACTCCAGCATTCAGGTTTGGCAAGGGGTTGTGATGGAATCTATGGGAAGTACCAAATCCTAAGGAAAGTATCTCTGAAATTTCTGTTCCAACTTCAGCATTTTCCAAGTTCCCTGAAGCCAATATCACCACTCTCTCACATGAGGGCTGAGTCTGCTAGCACATCATAGATGTGAGTTAAACTCCTGTTAGTAGCCTGTGAAAATTCAGAGTAGGCATCATATTTGGCAAACTGGCCTATTCCAAATTCATCAGCTGCCATTCTCACCTTACAAAAACAATTTTAGCAATCCAGCTAAGAGAAGCATAAAGATTTCTTTTTAAAAAAATGTGTCAATGTAAGTAGCAACCATTCTGCCTCTCTAACATCCTAGTTTATAAGAGCAAACCTACTGGAGTATATTGTCAATACAGCATGCTCAATGCATGTCAAAACGTGTGAGTTTGTCACTGAATTCTTTTCTCTTCAATAGTCTTTCCTTTATACATAAATGTTATTATTGTACGAGAATGTCACATAGCTTAACACACGTATTTTTGAGACTTTTTTGGAGTTTCAGTAAGGAGAAACTTAAAGAACGATATCTGCACTGAAGCCAGGTAAATATTTCAGAGATGTCTTAGATTCATAGGTCAGGAAGAGTCCAGACACATCTGAAGACTGTGAACCTATTTTCTAATGACCTCTCCATCAAAATCTGATCACAGTGATAAACAGGCAAGAGCTGGAAGTCCTATTTAACCGATCTGTGTTCTGAGTTGCCAGTGTGGAAGAAAGTGTAGGACATGAAAGCAGGGGCAATATCAGAGACAGTATCTTATCAATACCCTATTAGCAGAAAAGAAAGATACACAGAGAACAGATTCCCCTTATCTACGAGGAAAAAAAAGTTACCAGGAGATAAGAAAGAGGGGCTTGGATAAGGTTCTGAAAGAAAAAGTGACTGAACGAAAGCTTATTTGATGTTGATCCCTTCATACTGTAAACACAGAAATGAAAAATAAGAACTTCGAGTTCTTGGAGTTGCTTCATCTATGACCCTGAGCAAGAGTTACAGTATCTGCTTTCCCTTTATAAAATACAACAGTAATGAAAAAATTCCTTCCTGGATAGGGATAGCATGAAAATTTTAAATTTTCAATAAAAGATTTTAGAACCTTGGATTGGTCTATACTCCTATTTCCATTTTTGCTTAAATCACTGGATTGTATGTCGAAGTTTTTTTAAGTCACATGCGTTACTCGATACGATTAAACATAAACAACTATCTGATCTCTAAATCTGTCAGGATTCATGTATTAGTATTCATTAAAATGCTTGAAAACACTATTAATCTGCGACATTTCCAGGTAGGTGAAAATTCTTGGCATTTTTTTCCTAAAAATTTTATTCTTGGAAGGGCACTGAAATACAAATTTAAAGTTAGAACCCTCCCCCACAGTGGATATATTCTTGATACTCCAGTTCTACTAGAAATCCACATATAGTGTCGTAAGTGGCATAATAGCTGAGATACTTACATATCCCCTGGACCTGATGAGATCAGACATGCATAAAAGCCTCAGAGCAATATTCTTTAGAAGAAAAGCAATTTCAGACATACAATATCAATTCACTCACTTATATTGGTACTATGACAAGCTCAGCACCAGCAAAGTAGTCATATCATGAGCTGGGTGTATTCAAACAGGTGGCTTGATTTATTTGACTCGCTGGGTCTCTTCTTACAACAAGGACTTGGATGTTAACTTTGCACTTCATGAAAAATTCAGGAGTGTAAGACAAGCTATAACAACGTGTTTACAAACAATAGGCTTCTGAGCAACAATAGACCCTTACGTGGAGTATAAAACAAAGATCTAGAAAATTATCTAGAAAATTATCTAGAATATTCCCACGTCTCCTCTACAAAAGCCCTCACTCAGAGAATATCAACAAAGAGAAAGAATTATGAAAAAATTTGGACGTGAGACTTGATTGCTACGCAAATCTCAGAGGGATGTGAAGACAAAAGTTAGAAGCAGAGATCTGCTGGAGATGAGAAAACTGTTACAAGGATAAAGAGTCACCTTGTTCTTGTCAGATCCCAGACCAAGCTCAATGCACTGATTGGCATCCAGATAGCTATTATAACACAGAACAAATCAATGAGGATTTAGTATCTGTCAGGGTCTTGCTTGTTCACCACAGATTTGAATACTCCATGTAATAGGGAAGTTACCTACAACATACGGCTAAACCATCCTGGACAATCTACACCCACTGATACATCACAAACCAGTGAATATGGCCCTTTATTAATCTGACAGAAACAAGTTATGACCAAAATTTATCTTTTCAATTCAAGGTTAAGTCACTAAATAAAAGATTTTTCTATGAATTTGCCTACCTATTTAGGTGGTACATCTTCAAAAAGAAGGTGTAGATCTTATAACAGGACACAACTGATGAAGAAGAACAGGGCCAACACACACCTTAGTTTAGGAAGAACAGAGAGAAAACAAAAATGCTGTCAAGCCCAATTTCTAAGTCCATTATTCCACCTTGTAGGTGATAGTTTCCCAGCTAATAACTGGCAGCTTCTATCCTACCTTACTTGAGTCACCCGGATACCGGCTGTTCGGTTTTACCTGGAAAGTTTCTGCAGGAACATATGATGGATTGAAGAAAGTATATTGTAGTCAGGAAAGCACAAGTGTAGGATTCAAGGGTTTGGGGAGTAGGAGATTCTGTGGACACACCAGCGATTTTTTTCCCAATTACATTGCATCATGCCTCAGAGCCTGGCCAAAGTGTCATTTAATAATTCCACTGAACACTAGAAGATCCTTTCTTAGATGAAATTTTCATGGAATTTCCTAGGCTTCAGATGCCACATGCTTCACTGGACTGCATAACACAAGTTAACTCAGTGGGCTCTAATGGGCACCAAAAATATTCTGCCCACGCCTGAGCAAGAAGCACACAGCTTACCAATATAGCTCAGTTATTATTAACACACATCTCATCAGAATAGATCCATCAAACTCTCTTCTATACTGACTGTACTTGCATTTATTTAAAAGTGAGCTCAATTTCTACCCACCCCATACTACGTATTGGTGGGTTGGAATCTGCCTACTTGGTACAGCTGAAGCTGGAATTCTTCCCCAGTTACATTCAAAACAAGCCACGCCAGTGGTAAAATACTCCTCTTCTACTACTTGGTCCTTCAGAAGGTTCTTTTATACATCAATAAACTTCATTTTTGCATTGAGATTGCAAACATATCTCTTCAGCCACTGAAATTCAGTCAGACTCATCACTATCTTTGCAGATGCAACATGTATATTAAAGTAGAAAAAACGAACAGACCAGCTGGATTCTGCCTTGCCAGATTAATTCCACTAGTGTACACATGTGCTGCAGTCCTATTGTGGTAAATTAAGTCAATAATTGGTTTCGTAATCCATTTGTCCCAATTTATCCAACCATTTGGGTCATTCCCTTTTCTGCTGAAGTCAGTGCTACATCTGCCTTCAAAGAGCAGAGCAAATTTAGGACCTCTGAACACCACTTGTTGAGCAAATTCAAAAGAAATTCAGTCTCTAGCTACTATTTCTAAGTGGGAATATAAGACAGCATTTTACTACACTTAACTTACATTTTAATAAAGTGGTTTAGGCATGGAAAAGATCCCTGCAACTTTTACTTGAGTAATAGCTAGAAGAAAACCCCTGGCTGCTGCACGTGTGAAGGTTATTCCCTTAGCGATTACTGAAAGAGGAAATAAATCCTTTGGAACACTTTATTCTTTCCCTGGCACAGGCTATGCTTCAAACAGAAATTCATTTGTACCATTTTTCTATGTGGTGCCTGTTTTTATTAGTCTGCCTCAGCTTTTCAGAGAGTAAACTCAGTAGAGATCATTGTCTGTTCTGTATTTCTGCCTTGCTTAATGTAACATCAGCCTTGAGAGAAGCCCTCAGCTATATAATAACTTAAAATTATTAACTGCCATGACAAACATTTCAGGGGAAAAATATTTACTGAGAACAGAAAAGATGATCACAAAAACTGCAAATCATTATCTGGCACTTACGTTTATGAGCTTATGTGTCTTTTCTTTTTTTTTTTAGCGATTGCATCTGTCAACAGCACATAGATACAAGTACAAGTGCAGGAGTCTTCCTTAACAGACTATCTTGTTCTTGATAATGCTATTTTAAAAACTTTATATCTTGCTTCACCCACCTATCCCCATCCTTGAAGTCAATTTTTAATTTTTAATTTTTCCTCTGCTGGGATTATCAAGATGGGTTCGTCTAGAGTTTAAGAATGTAAATGAACTGTGTACTCCTTTTCTACTGTTTTTAACCACTCCTTGGTCTCTTGTGAATGAAGCCTGGAAACTCGTTTTTGTTTGGAGTCATACTCATACGTAATAGATGAAGAACCCTGTCCTGGGAGCATCAGGCACAGCATTGCCAGCTGGGCAAGGGAGGGGATTGTACCCTCTGCTCTGCACTGGGGCGGCCTCACCTCGAGTGCTGGGGACAATTTTGGGTGCCACAATACAAAAAAGATACTAAACTATTAGAGAGTGTCCAAAGGAGGGCAATGAGGATGGTGAAGGGCCTTGAGAGGAACCCGTATGAGGAGCAGCTGAGGTCATTTGGTCTGTTCAGCCTGGAGAAGAGGGGACTGAGGGGAGACCCCACTGCAATTACAACTTCCTGTGAGGGGAAGAGGATGGGCAGGCACTGATCTCTTCTCGCTGGTGACCAGGGACAGAACTGAGGGAATGGCCTGAAGCTGAGTCAGGAGAGGTTTAGATTGGATATCAGGAAAAGGTTCTTCACCCAGAGGGTGGTTGGGCACTGGAACAGGCTCCCCAGGGAAATGGTCACAGCACCAAGCCTGACGAAGTTCAAGAAGAGTTTGAGCAATGTTCAGACACATGGTGTGATTCTTGTGGGTCCCTTCCAAATCCAGATATTCTATGATTTTTTTGAAAAGAAGCCCTTTGAGCTTCTGTTGTACTTGGATTTGTAATTCCAAACAGTGGTGGGGCTTATTCTGTTCTGGGAACTGTTCTGTTCAAAGCTAACATATGTGCAGACCAAAACAGAGGCCCTATACATCTTAGGGGTTCAGGCATACAAAAGAAACTTTGCATTTAGCCCAATGTTAATATGATCTCTTTTTTAACAAAACATGTATGATATTCACTAAGCAGCCAAGATCTGTGTTCGTTCTCCCGCATCTAAAAACAGCAAAGGAGCTGGGGACACCACAGGGACCGCAGTACCAACACTACTGCTCATGAGCACAAGAACTGGTCCATTTTAAAAAACAGGAGCAGGCATTATCATCCAGAGGATCAGCCTCCTTCCTCCAGCACCACAATATCCCAGAACAACCAGCCCTAAGAGGAATTTCCAGACACAGGAGAACTTATTCAAAAAAGGAAAGCACAGAAGATTAAAGATCTATCATCCAAATTTGGTGTTAGTACTATAACAAACAAACAGAAAACCCCAAAGCCCAACCAAACCAAAATAAAACCAACACAAAGCCTAAGAAAATGAGTAGGCAGCACATGTTCTGACTGAGAAGGAGTGCAGGAAGTCAAGACACACACAGCCGAATGATGAACAACCAGAAAATACATTCTGATAAGTTTGACTCCATATCACTGTAATGCAAGATAGTTTCCCTATCAAAATTGAACTCTTAGGTAGAAAACAAGGAAAAAAAGTAATTGGCTTTTGTGAAAGTGGCCAATTTTAGCAGACAGCAATTGTTTCTGGTATGTAAATCTGTTTCTCTCTCCAGATAACAACAAAAACAATTACTCACAGAGAGAACGCTTCCAAACATGCACCTTTAGCAGGATAAGTCTCAAGAATAGCTCATCGCATTGAGTCTTGGTGGTGAGAGAAGCTAATTATTTCCATCAGGAGTCTGTAGGATAATAAACCAACTCCTCATCTAGGAACAAGCTTTAGAAATTCAATTGAATATTAAAAACAGAATGCAATTTATGTTTTATTCAATTGCACTCAATAATCTTGAGATTTTTCTGACTTTAAGGTTATTTTGAACATAGCTTCTCTGGTTACAAAAGTGGTGCACAGATACTTGGAGACTGACTTCCACCAGGGAAAAGCTTGGCAAGCACAGAGCAAGTTGGAGCAGAGGCAGGCTCCCCTTCAGTTCATCTTGCTGCTTACAGACAGAAAAATGCGTAAGCTCATATCTCAGCTCTTCCAATATTTAAGGTATATTTGGGCAAAGGAAAGTCTATTGGGCGCTTAGTTCAGCTGCTCTGGAAGACTATTAAGCTCAAAGACAGCTATGAAAGAGTTGCACACAAACTCCAGAGTGCAGCTCTCAAAGAAGCTTCATGAGGAATAAATTTCATTGCACAAGTGCAACATGCTCTATGTTTTAACAAATGGAAACCCCTTTGTTTCACCACTTACTTTAAGGATGCTGGCTGGCCACCTTTGATGCAGGGAGGTGTGCTGTGTGTCCTTAATTTTCACTGCATGATCACGTAAGGAATTTTTTTTCTCCTCACTTTATTTTTTTAAGCTTTACTAATAGAGAAAGAACAAAAGCCACACCCAAAGACTACAGAGTCAAACGAATGCAGACACAGGCAGTCAGTCAGGATTTACATTTCAAAAAGCATCACTGAAACATGGTTATACCGAGTCCCTGCAGCATTCACCACTGTTGTTGTCCATGTGTAGACCAAAGCACAATGCATTTCTTGTCTTGTGGTCCACTACCACACATTCCACAACGCATTTATTTGAGGATCAGGACTTTCGACTATCACAGCAGCTCAGAGGCAAAACTGTAAAATAGCTGCTACATATCAGTGTCCTCGAGTTTCCTTGTTGACTTTTCTTGACTATGTAGTTGTTTCTCCTGCAGGAAAAATTATTTGAAGAGTCTGAAAACACTGCCACACCATTTGGTTTTAGGTTAATTCCTTTCCTATACTCATCCATGGTTCTTCAGCGCTTATGAAAGGGTTATTGAGCCACTTCACCACAGGAAAGGAGAGGTCATGCTGTAGCCAGACATTGTTAGATGTGGAAAAACACAGCATAAGGAACAGCTTGCTCTTTACCACAAAAAGCCCCGTGTTAAGTTCCTAATCTTAGGTTTTCAGTAAATTAGAATCCCTCCTGAGTGTCATGGAAGAACACATCTATGAATGCACCAGAAAAGTTTGTGTGGTGGGTTTTTGTTTTTTGTTGTTGTTGTTGTTGTTTATTTGGTTTGTTTAAAAAGGTGCAAAAGCTGTTCCATTACGATTTGTTTTAAACAGCATTTCACTAGTTAGTTGGCTGATAACAAAGCATTGCACCAGCTGCAAATGCTTCTTCTTTTCTTTCCAGTACCAATTTCTCGTGTGGTTAAGAGCAAGTGGTGGTGGAATGAAGAACATATGAGAACTTAGAGACACATGAAGATATTTCAGGCACCCTCTGCCCATGGATTCAGTCCAAGGAGAGAAGAGGGCAACCAGTTTTTCCTCACCTTTGTATTTAAAGTTTCTGCTGATCTGTATGCCCCATTACAAGGCATTTAACAAAAATAAGCCTTGAGGAATTTCACAAAACTTATTCAAATTACTCTAGAAAGTATCCCTTAACAACAGGAGGTTATTAAAGCAATGCTTGATTTCAGATTGTCGCATTGCTGAATCCTGGCTTCAATGCAGTTACACATTTAAAATGCAATTTAAATAAACATTGAGGATTCAAAAATCCCACAGCATCCACTTAGCTCATTTAGCCCACCCTTCATGCTTATCCATCAGCAATTAAAGACAAGATACCACAGTGACTAAAAGAGGTTTCACAGGTTTTATAAGCAACTGCATTTTCTTTCAGTAGTTCTGTGGTTTATCATGTATTTTCACTTCAAATGAGGGAAATTTGAGACCAAAAGTGTTTCAAGTCAGTTCTACTGTACTGGAGCATTTCGTTCTGCTCCTTAAGTAGTATCAAAAAACCCTGCAGTTACCACAATTCCTGGCTATCAATTAAATAATTGCAAAAGTCATTTGTTGTACACACTTTAGATTGCAGCCAACACAAGATCCATTTGTTTCTGATGAGCAGTACACATTTAGATCTAGAAGAAAAATATTCTGTGATGAAAAGAGGAGCAACATTTTCTTGCATTGCTTAGTCAGATTTCTTTTCTGTACCTCAGATAGAAATAAATCTTTGGATCTGGAGGAGAGTAAATTTGGATGCAAAGAACAGCCCTCAGAGTAATTAGAAAGCAAATAACACTCCAGATATAAATGGGAATGTGAGATGCACAGAACTAGAGGCAGAGTGATACCACACAAGACAAAGTTTAGTAAAGGATGTTTCAGCATAGCTGGAAAGATTAAGCGGGAAGAAAAGAGAAAGACTTTACTAAAAACTATCCACTGATAATGCCTCCAATCATGCATATAAACATGCTTTTAATTTGTAACACTACAGCATTTCAAATGTTTCATGAGTTGTGAAATTTAACAAGAGCTATCATGCTTTAGGCTGAATATGTTTTGTTTTTTGCCTAGATTGCTGAGCCAAACACAATGAGTTTCAAATCAATGCAGCATTCATGTGCCAACATTTTCCCTGGTTAGTGTTTTCTTATGTATGGACAGACAGTCAATGGGAAGTGATAAAACAAACCAATTATTTATCTGCTATGTTTGACTGCTTCTCCTCACCATTCAGGACCTACGCCATGTGTGATGCAACATCTCCCTTGAGAAACATATCAGTCATTTTCGCATGCACACTTCTCCCGTGTGGCTCAGCCAAAGGAGAGTGAATGCCATCAAAATGCTGTCTTCATGTCCGGACTTGACAACTGGTATCTTAAAACCATTTAAGACTTCGGGAAGTGGTATCACAATATGTTTGGATTTGACTCAACAGAAGCAACAAGCTTTGCAACAGGAAATCACACCATGCCAAAGTACTTATATGCTTGAATATAAATCACTGAAGTTGGAAAAGACCTCTAAGATCACCAAGTCCACCTGCCAACCCAATACCACCACCATGTTCACCATTAAACCGTGGCTCAGGTGCCAGACCCACACTTCTTTTGAATACTTCCAGGAATGGTGACTCCACCACTTCCATGGGCTGCCTGTTCCAATGCTTGACAACACCTTCTGTGAAAAAAAAATTCCTAATAGCTAATGTTTCTATCAACAGAGTTTCAGAAATATCATTTCAGTCTATAAGAAAAGTGAAGACAAAACCCCTAAATTGCTAGTGAAAAATACATTTAAATCCCTTTCTGTGTATTTTGTCACACACTGGAACATGAGATGTATAAGAAGAGGGAGTCCAGATAAGTTCAGTTTTACAGCTGAGGCTTTAGACTAATGACTATTATCAGGAAACTGGTATGACCTTCAACTCTTATACAAGATGCTGCTGAAACAAACTATTCTTGCTTAGGCAGTCAGAGGAGAAGCCTGCCTGGAAACCCAAACAGTTCTAGAAATAAGTGCTGGTAAAGCAATATTCTTAACAGATTGGTATAAATATAGTAACCCATCACTCTTCCAGAGAGCACAGAGCAAGCTGGGGACCATAAAATTGCAGACAAGCATCCCTGCCAGAAAGATCAGTGAACTGCTCCCATGCTGTCCTGTTGGTAACTCTCACTCCCTGGCCTATTTTAAATCATGTCTGAATATTATTCCAACATTAGTGTTACTACTAAAGCCACAGAGATTTAATTTAGTGGCAGCAGGGAGGAAAAAAAAAAAAAAGAAAGCTAAAAATATTAAGACAACATAAGGCCAGATTCTGATTGGAGCTGTACTGAACACATGCATTAACCCCAGTGACTTCAGAGTAATTACACAAGGTTGCTAAAATTAGCATCTTGCCCATAGCACCGAGCAAATTAGAAATGCATAGACACAGATGAACGGAGATACTAGAACTGAGAGCAGCAAGACACTGCCCCCATGTAGTCTTTGCTGTGTTGCTGACAAGCAAAAGGAATTTGGGAGAAAAAGCAGTTCCATCCCAACTTCTCCCCAGGAACCTGAGCAGGAGGGTGCTGGGGTGGAAGGTACCTTTTAACAAAAGAGGGAGGCGTAGTGGAGAGCTCAGGAAGCCTTTCAAAACGAAAGACAGCGAGTTTGCCTGCCAGGCAGGTTTTTGCAAGATCTCATCATTCTATTTATAACACCACATGCCATGTTACATTACATCACACCACGGCAGATGCACACCACATGCAACAAAACGCATTAGAAACACTGTGGGTTCTCTCCAGAATAAATGCCCACAGCTCACAGCAGCAGCTTAAAGGCAAGTTTTCCAGGAAGGATTTCAAATTCCTTGGCTAAAATTTGTAACCTGCGGAGCTAACTTTTACATTCTGCTAGCTCAGCGCTTGAGAACTCAGAGCATCTATCAACACCCCTCTGGTTTACATCCTCACTATTTTAATTTGTTCAGGGTTTATTCCTGCCTTTTTCTCCAAGAACAAACTGCAGTGTATTCTTTCTTACATTTAGCTGAGTTTCATTCCTCTGTTTACTCAGGAGCTCATCCAGGAATCCTATTTCACGCCATTAAAGCAAATAGTCACTGGTAACACTGCAGCAAATCTGGGATGTCCCAGATGTTCTGGGGCAATCCACAGGCTTCACTGCACTCAGGATGGTGATTGGACATAATTCTGGACAGCCTTATCTAGTCAGACCTCTTTTGAACTGAGGGTTGTATTGGAGTGCATGACCTCTGGAGGTTCCTTCCAGACTGAATTGCGGGTTTTTCATTCTCAATATATTTCCTAGTGATGTAGGTACTATTTGCCACTAATATAAAAACCATGTGTATCATCTAAATTATTTACAGCATTTGCTTTGCTTTGATTTATTGGGTTCAGAGTTCTCTAAAATTAGAACAGGCAACACTAGCTGATTGACTTGAACAAGTGTTTGCTCTTCACAGGAACACATCGATAAAAATGAGTGCAAAGGCTCATTTCAACTTCTGAAACCTGCAAATAGCAGTTGTAAAACAGCAAGATGAGAAAATTTATGACGGTAGGGAACAATTGCAAAAAAATGCATCCCATTGCCATAGAAGTGAGATAAGATCAGAGTCAACAGCTGAAGGAGAGAGGTCCCATCTCCTTCTAAGGCCTATCCAGACAGAAAAGGCTTTGCACGGGTGCCAGTTATGACCTTAGAAAAAAAGGAAGGTAAGCATGCAGTTAAAAAAACTATCACTTTGAAATCCCTGGGAGATTATGCATGAAAATCCTTATTAAATGCATATTACCATGTTTTGAGAAAAGAACTATGTGAACACAAAATTAATTGAAGACTGCATCACAGTAAATGTGCACAGCGGCACTGAAGAAAGACTGCAAGGGTCACTCTCAGCTGTTATTCCCCACATTCTATAAGCTTGATGTTGGTAAATGTGTTGGTGTTTGTTTACTACGGTATTTTTTTACAGAAATATTATTTTCTGTAGAGTGTCAGAGCTCATCCCTAAGCAGGGTTTCCATTTCACTGAAGAGATGGAAAACTTGGAAGCAGTAGTTTTGGCACAAATTTAGCAAGTGGCATAAGGTTGCTAATACTGCGACATGAAGAAAATTTTAATGAGAATTAAGTAAAAGCAAGCAAGCCAAAAGTTATGCACGGAAAAACAAACAAACAGGTTTTAGAGATATTTTGGAAAAAGCAGCCAGCATGATTTCATTCTGGTGTTTTCAGAACATGTGGTATTATCTGTATTTGCTCTGGTGAGTCAGGCAGCCAACCACCAGCCTCAGCTCTCAGCTCCTGTTTAGTGCCTGAGATAAGCAGTGTTTAGTGAGCAGTGTTTGTTGATTCTAAGCATAAAAGGATCTCATCTCTCCACTCCAGTTAATAGGATTAGATATGCCAGGCAATTTGTGGTGTGTCAAATGCCACATTGAAATCTTTACTGAAGTAATTGTTTAGTCTCCAGATTTTGAGTCACAATCATAGATAGTTTTTGCTCAGAGCTTGTCTTATGGAAAAACAAATAATGTCTTAGGCTACCAGCAGAGCAAGTGAAAGCAGATTTTTATTAATTTTTTTTTTTTAATTTAAATGATCTAAAGCTATATCTGCTTACATTTCATCTTGCCCAAAAGTGTATCCAAAGAAAATAAGTGGTGTTCCATGACAACAGATGGGATCATGACAGCTTTTGTGAGGAAATGCCCTGGCTCAGTGCCAATTGCCTGGACCTTTCCATCATATCAGTCCTAATACTACAAGTTCACTGGAGTGGAAGAGCCTCAAGGAAGCAATGATTCATTTCTGGGTAAAGCACCAGACAAACATGGAAATTCAGAAAAGGGTATTGGGTCAAGACAGATGCTTTCCCTTTCTCCAATTCTCTACACCTTAAAAGTGTTTTGGAACAAGATGGGGTTTTCTGGACAAAAGGCTGGTGTTGGAATCTTACTGTATCTCCCCTGTTGTTTGTGCAACAAATGTTGCAGCAATCTGCTGCCATAAAGAGGATATTCAGGATCCTAAATTGCTGCCTGTGTTTGCATTCACATCAGTACTCAAACCTGATGGAGACTCTTCCAAAAACATAAATCTATAATCTCCAAGCAGGGACGAAGGAGACTGCATAGGTGCCTGCAGCATTTTCAGAGCTCCACTCTTATTTCACTGACAGGTGGATGAATGCAGATGCCTCCTGCCTCTCCCAGTTTCACCCAAAGCACACACTTCCCACTGCAAGCACGGATGAGTGACAGAGAGGTTCTCAGCAAGACTTCTCATCCCTCTTCCTTTCTGTGCACTTCTCTCTGAAACAGGGTCCTGCCGACAAAGTGCTGAGCATCCCTGACCTGCTTCCTGCAGGCTGACCCACTGTCACACTAACTCACTGCTGAAATTTGTAACCAGCTAATGAGACCACCAGCAACAGCAGAGTGCTCCTTCTTGGCTCGCAAAGCTGGGTTTCCTGAAGGACAGTGAAATTCACCTGTAAACGGCTGGGGGTTCTTGGTTTCAATGTTCAAGGGAGAGGGAATTGTCCAGCAAAACACAACACAGTTCCCTACTGGCTATATTTTTTCTTAGTTTAAAAAAAAAATAAGTAGGATTTCTTTTTTTTAATCTCATCACCATAAACAAAAACTTTCTTGCAGCAAAATGCCCTACAAATTCGTATGTGTTTCTCTGTTTACATTCCTCTTATTCAGCCACATGTAGTCCTTCCACTGAGACTTGTCTGGGGATAAATCAGAAGTTTGTTTGCTTCTAAAACATTGGCTGAAGCCTCTATCCAGAAACCCCACTTTTAAAAGACAAGTAATTTAGCTTGCCAATCGCTATTTTTAAAAAGTACCACTAGCAGTGTAGATAAATAAAATGAAATACAGTATTTCCTTCTCAAACTATAATTTCACAACCCTTTCACCTTAATAGTTAATTTTAATAGATCCACCAACTTAATTCAATTTTTCATTTTCATAACCCCTCTTAAAATAACACTGAACTCGTAGTTTTAGATTGCTGAGTCTTGCAGGGTGGCAATGCCCAAAGTGGAGGAGGAGGAGGAGTGAGAGGAACCTCTTCAGCCCCAGGAGCCATTCCTGGTTCACCAGCATCCTCTGCTCTGGCACCAAAAGCAGTACAGCCCTAAGGTATGGAGGAAATTCCTGAAGGGCCTCCACAACACAAGATCTCTGCAGAAAACCTTCTATCTCCAACTTCTTTAAGGTTCTAACTGTTTTGTCCTGATAAAGACCACTACTGCTGTATGTTTAAATAACAACTGACCTCACACACATGTGAGCTCAGCTACTCTAGACTTCACATGTTCACAGCTCCTCACTCTGTAGCTCACTGCTTTCAGCCAGGCAGAGTTGCTTCTCAAGCACAATAAAACAGCATACCTAAAATGCACATTTCCAGCCTGTCAGACACTCCCTGTGTCTTCCCTTGCCACTTCTCCATCACATCCCTTAGACCATCTCCCACACAGGCTCCTCTGCCATGGGGGGAATTGACAGGGGGAATATTGTGCTTGCTTTTAGCTCGAATCATCAGGTTTGAACCGGGATCTGAGACCGTGTACTGCTTGCTTTCATACCCTTCCTCCACACACGTGAAAGGAAGACAGCATACAGCATGCGGTCCAAACGGAGGGAGGAAGTAACAAACCCAGCCTCTGCAGTGAAGCTCACCAGCACAACTCTCACAGCAGAGTAAGGAGCTGGAAGGTGTCTCGAGTACAGGCTCTCAAACAGCGTCCTCCTACTAGGCAAGCCTAAAGCAATTTCCTACTTCACTCTCACATACAGATACGACAAGAGACTAATAAATCTGTTGTTGCTGAGGTCAGTAATTTTGCCTGAGCTCTCTCCCTCTCATGGGGTGCTGTATAACTGGTGGAAGCCTTCTTACCATTACCATGTCTGTCTCAGTGAAGGTTGTCAGGAGAAATTGGACTATTCACTGTGATGGAAATCCGGTTTGCTACTGCTTATGTTTAACAGGTGCCAGGATTTGCATTTCTATCAGACAGCTTTAAGTTACAATGAGTCAGAAATACACAAAATAGTCAAAGAATCATCACGGCCTTAATCTATATCCACAAGGTCCTGAAGAGGAGATTAAAAGCTTTTGTTCATGTTGCACAACAGAACCTGATTAGCTGATTCTCACTGGCCACAAATTAATTTATAATATATGTAAGTGAACTCCTATGCTATTTTTAGTTATTGCAAATGCCATGAAAATTTTAATGGCAATAATTGGGGAAGGTGTTGAGACAAATAGGATTTTAAATTTTTTAGATATCATCCACAGCTGGAGAAAGAATATACCAAGTGTTTTAATACATCTTTGCCAGTCAATGAATAAGCTGTGACAAGGTTAGAGAATTTGACTTGTTGGAAGGTTTTTTCCTCTGAACAAACCCAGCTACATCTCTGTCAATGGCAATATTTTTTCCCAGCAGCTCCTGCAGGTACAGATGCAATTTAATCCTGAGTCTCCCTTTCACAGTAATTCTTCTTCAATAACTTGCTAAGAACCATGGCCCTGTCTCATATGAGGTACCTCCAGCAGACAGCGAAGGCTGGACATTCAGTGGGAGCACCCCTGCAAAGACAGAGCTGAGGGAGAGCCGCGCCTACCACCACCACAGCGTGTTTTGCCTCTGGTCAGAGCAATGTGGCCACAGGCACAAATCCAGTGAACTGCACGGAGCAGTGACTAATAGCGAACTCAACTCGAGCTAGAAAATATTTCGCATGACTAAGTACTACTTCAATAGGAAAATAAACCTTTATCCAGAACCACCCAAAAACACTTGTCTCCAGTTCAGTGTGGCTCCTCTCCTCAGTACAAAGAGAGAAAGGAATACTATCCCCATTCTGGGACCCAACCGAGCTATCAGTACTCGACAAGAGTCCTGTTTGCCAGTGAAGCTGCGTGCAGTCAGCACTTGTCACACATGCAAAATAAAAAATACATGAAGTCTGATCTTTTTAATTGAAGCTGATACTATTAACCTCATGCAAGTGTGAAGTAAAAAGCCTGCACACACTTGGTTGACAGATGGTAACCTCAGGAAGCAGCAGCTCAGCTGGAACTCTGAGCCAGCGTTCAGGGAGATGAGCTACACAGAGACAGACCATTAGTCACATGGAGAATCCACAGGCAAGGAATAAATTTCTCACATCTTCAGTCATTATTCTGACTATATGGTCTCAGCCTCAGGTGTGAAGGCACCTTTTAAACAATTACTGCACTGGAAGCTTTTATTATGTGGTTTATTACTCTGAGGGGTTTATGTTGCACATTTTACTGAATCAGTGCTTCCAATATTGTTCTTCTGGACAACAATTAAAGTTTTCATAGCCAACAATGGCTCTCAAGGTCTTTTAAAAGCTTAAGTATTTATTGATACATAAATTTATGGTAACCTAGTATTTTTAAGTAGTCTTTCATGATACAAATATTCCACAAGCTTTTTCTTATTTGATAAAATACAGAACCACAATATAAACATCAGATATATTTGTAGAATTTTGGGAATGACGACCTTTTCATTACTTTTACGTTATGCAATTTCAGTGCATTTGTTTTAGATTCAATTCTACTGTAAATACAAATTATATGTGCTTGTTCCCTGTGACAAATTATGTTTGGGACTTGGAATAGTCTAGCCCTGCAACCTCTGGCAAAACATTTGCCATTTTTTCACAAGTTCCACTCAAACCTCCTTTTATAAATTATCAACACTTGAAGGCAAAAAAGTTCATAAACTAGGGGAAAAATATCCTGGATGATTTTCTGCCCTGAAACATTGAAGTGAACATAGAAAACACAGAAAATACTCACTGTTGCAAAATAAACCTCCCAGAGCAGAGTTAGAGACCTGGATTCCACACACTAAACCCATGGGCATTTATGTACACGGACCAAGAAGGCGTATTGATAAGCATTTGAGACGGACCATCTATTACTGGCTGTGTAAAACCTCACAACCCATACACGTAGAGATAACTTTCCGCTCAGCAAACCTGCTTTGGCATTTTCATTGTTCGACGTCTCTCCCGTTTAAGCTTTAACCCAGGCCCCTGGGTATTCAGCCCAATGATCCACCACAGGAGAAATTCCAACTTGCAAAAGGGCAAACAGGCACTTAGGATGGTACATGTCAGGCATTTTCAGAAATGCTCAAAATCACCCTGGATATATTTTTAATACTACAGTCACTATGTAATCCCACACTAACGTTCTCCTCTCTGTTATTTTTAGATCTGGAGCTTTTCAGGTGAAAACAGAGGTTGCATAAGGGCTGGCAAAAGGGGATTCCTGGCTCAGTTTAAAGTGCAATGTAGATTTCTTTTCAAGTGCCAAGATTACCTCTAACCTCTCACACTCTACAATTCCCTGATGCCATAATCCTAGCTGCAATTTCTGCAGGTAACAATACATCAGAAGAACAGTCAAAAGCCACGTGCTGGTATTTTCCAGACATACACATTGTCCCAAATCTTTGGATCATTAAACCAAATAGCACAACTCAGGCAAAAAGATGGCTAAGGACATGAAAGGGAGATCTGTGTATACTGCAGCCTCTTGCTGAGGTGCCAAACGCAAAGGTGGTGCCAATAAGAAAGTTGTGGAGGGAGCAATGTTGGGGCAGTGAGGTGTTGTCTTTTTGAAGTGAAATGGACCAAACTCTGCTGAAATGATACTCATTGAAATCCCAAAATCAGGGAACAAAGTGAAATGAAGAGACAGGGAAAGAAATTAATGAAACGAAATGCTAAAAAAAGACAAAAATCTGAAAAAAAGTGAAAACAGCAAAATGGCATGGGATGACATGAAGTGCAGTGAAATGGATCAAACCTTGCCAAATTTATACTCACTGAAATCTCAAGATTTCACTTCCTTTCATGAAAGGAAATAAAATCTCAAAGTCAGAGAACAAAGTGAAACAAACTGACTGGGGTTTCCACAGTTAGGCCCTGGTATAATCCAAATACCAATGTATTTGCCTGTTCTATTCTAGCAAAAGACATTAAGCACATGAAAAATACTGATTATTGAACTTAAGCCATAGCTTCAGCATGAGATAGGTTTATCCTACTGTCCTGGTTTTCAGGTTCATGCCTTCTCCATGCCCTACTGTTAAGTGAGGAAATATTGTCCCCTGTCCTTGCAATCACTGTGGTTCCTCCCAAGAGGAGACTCAGGTACGTGGGGAGGGAAGGACCAACCCATCATGATTGCAAACCCCCCTTGGCTTTTGTGGGCTGATCAAACACGGGACAACATGATCCACCATGGCACTGAAGGAGGTCTTGTTCAGGGTGACGCTTCGGGCACTCATTAATGAAGTGAACACGGGTGTTCGACACAAACAGTCTCCAGATAGAGCTTGCTTTTAACTAGGTTACAAAGACTTCACTACCAGAGTGGTTATGACTGCTAACGTTTTGTTCCGCAATCAGATCTTAACAAATTTGTGAAACAAATTTCCCTGATAAAGAAAGAAACTTAAAAAAATTTCAAGTATCAGAAAAAAGCTTTGAAGAATTCCATAAGGAAGGCTCAAAAAAGATTCAGACACTGTAACAAAAAATCCTGCATCAGAGAATAAACTGCAAGGTGAATAATAACTACACTGTGTTCAGAAACGAAAGGTTGGATATCACTCTAGGGCTATATCTGGAAGTTCAGGCAGAAAGCAAGTGCTGACAGCAAGGAGCTATAACTCAGATGAGATGGTTTAGAATGGGCCATCTGGCCAGCAAAGGAACAGAAGTGGCAATTGGAAAACCTGAAGACACCTCATTATAGCACATCACAACTGAGACTATGACTCTGTTTCCAGCTCTCCTTGAGAAACGTTGCCCAGACACAAAGAACCCAGGCAACAGCTTCTCCTGCCAGTTTGGGGAAAGAGGAGGAGGGAGGGAAAAGGAAAGGAATGAAGGGTTTCTGTTGTGAAGTCTCATAATAAACCATAAAGGACTATACATGATCAAACAACATCTTAAGGTGCCTAGAGAAGTGAAATTCTACTGTTCCAAAATACCAATTCTTAAAGAAGATGGAGATAAACTCCTTTTTGCTCAGGGCTAAGAACCAGTTTGTAGCACCTGCAAGAGCATGTGTTTCTAACATGATTTATTCCCCATGTTTAATGAATATATCAGATCTCTGCCCACACCCTCACTGCAGTATAAACAAGCTTTTCGAAAAGGTAGATCAGCATGCATTTTAATAACTGCCACTCCTATGTCCTCTCGCATTGGGAATGAGACAGATGGGAAATCTGTTTCTACTGGGAGTAGCTCACCCCTCCAGCAGCCTCTTCTCTCCCACAGCAGGCAATCTGGTGCAGAGGACATCAGCATCCACATACCTCGCTGTTCATCAGTAGCAGTGAGGGCTGGAATTACCAAGACACTGGCCCTGTTTCTGGTTTTCCTCAAGTTGAGGATTTAGCTTTTACCTTGTGGATTAACTTCAGCCAGTGCGAAAAGTGTATCCTAAATATGTTTGAGCAATCATGTGACAAAATTCCCAGTTGTTCTTTTTTGCGAAGTTTGCTTTGTCTCCACTGTTCTTTCTTTACATGATTTAATCTCCTTGGATGCTCTTCGTAATTTATTTTTGAATTCCAGGCATCTTTATGCTTCCATCAATTTTTATTGTATGTAGGATTTAGACTTTTTTTCTGTCCAATTCAGATGCATAATGCATTACCTTGGTTGAAAACTTTCGCAAGTTCTCCAAGACTGCACAATATCTAAAATAAAATGATTTCCCACACTAGTCAGACCAGCAAATTTAATGCCTCAAGCACTGTAATAACATGGTTTTAAATAGACTGCTGAAATATTAATCTTAGTGTTCATTTTTCTTTCATTCTGCCTCTATTGTTTGACTTTTCTTCTTTCTGTCTATGTTTCAATATCCTCTGGACATCATCACATCCACAGGATGATTCAGATGTTGGGAGGGCTGCGTGTTTCGAGCCACACTGTGGAACACATTCTTTATTCTTCATATGGAGCCAGTTTTCTTTGAAACATCTCACCTGTCTTTCAAAAATCGCTTCTTCAAGTTTAAAGATCTATTTGCATTAAACTTTGTAATACCGTAGGTACCTTAGGTGACCAAACTGTGGAATTGTCTTTTTTTCCTTGGGCTTGTTATTCTTCTGGCTGTTCTGCAAAGTCACAAAAAAAGTAAATGAGCCCCCTAGCAATCCCCTTGGTGCAGGAAAGGCATCAGACAGAAGTGATGTTGTGAAATTGGGTAGCAAGAATAAGCAGCAATTTTGAACCAGTAGCATTAGAAATCAAGAAAGATGCTATTTAAAGAAAGACTCAGTTCAGGCAATCTTCTGGAAAAGTTTTATATTATATCCCAAGATGGACTGGCCTTCAGACTGAGCTTGAATTGGTTATTTACTTGCAATATGCAATTATTCAATGCACAGAATTTTTGAATGTTAATAGTATAAAAGCATTTTTGTAACTATGATTTTGTGTCATCTACCTGATTTAGTCAAAGGGTTATAAACTGCCCATGAATTTCTTAAGGCTAGAAATGGGAAGTCTTCAAATCACCCAAGGACACTGGTTTGGGAACAAAGCCACAATTGCAGAAATGGGAGGAAAAGTTTTCAATAACTAGCTTCCAGGCAAAGACACTTTTGCAAGAGGAATGGCAGTTGCCTTCAGCAGCAGGACCACAGGTCTGGGGAGCAGAAAAGCCCTCCTCTGCCTGCTTTTAGCCAGAATATTCTTAGTCCAGCAGAGACAGAAGATGGAAGACTGTGTCCCTTTGGATGTTCTATGCACTTGCCAGGCACACAGGTTTCACACTGTTATTAGCAGAGACAAAGACTCCACTCCTGAGTGCTGCTGGCAAGTGCCCTTTGGCTCACCAGCTGAGCTTCCACCAACTCATCCAGCACAGGCCCTATGCCCTGCTCCAGGCATGTTTCCTGGGTGTAAGCACACTGTGTCATCCTAGACTTCTTTGGAAGACTGGATTTTATCCAAACTAAGTGTGCAAGGCCTGACCCTGACCTGTGAATTTGATCCTCACAACAAAGAAGACATTTCGTGCTGTTTGCTTGGCTGTCCCTCCAGGTGTTTCTCCCTTGCAAGGACAGGCTGTTTGATAATTGACAATCGAAAAAACACTTTTGTCTACTAGAAGGGATCCTTAAAGATTATACCATGCCTTGGTGAGACACATGAAAATATTTCCTTCTTTCCTTGGGGTTTTATGCCCTACTCTGGAGGGAGAAGATTAACACAGAGATTAATGTAGTAAAATATCACTTTTTGCTCAGTTACTCCATAACACAGTCAGATGCCTGGAAACTGAAAACAAAATTACTAACCCAGAGCCGAAAGTATCTTCTTAATTGAGCAACCCAACCTCTGGCATGGCCAGACCAAGTAGGTACAGAAAAAGACTCAGACAAAGATATTTTCTTTTACTTTTTCTTAGAGAAAAAGGAATGAAGTGACTGCACTGGATTATTTTGGTCAAAGGGATTCACATTCATATTCCCCTCAAGGAAATTTTATTACCTCTGCATACAGGTTTCATAATAAACAGCAGAGGAGAAAGGAAAGGCACCAGAAAAGTTCCAGGTCCAAAACAGTCACGACTGGATAACGTAAGTGCTCTTTATGTCATTTTATAGATTCTGCTAATGGGTGGAGGGAGGGAAAAAAAAGATTCTTCAAAAACAAATTTAAGAATCGGAGATAGAAAGTTACGCTTAAAATTTCCAGCCACAAGCAGCCCAGTTCAGTTTTACTTTCAGTCTGCAATTATCTAAGACCTTATCTCATTTATATGGTAATGAGTTGTCTCCCGTCAGCTCAGCAAGCAGAGAGAGCGGCTCCGCAGCGCCGGCTCCCGGAGCGCTCCGGCCGCCGCTCCCGGCGTGGGCGGCCGCTCCGCGCCGCGCTCCCCGCGCCCGTCAGAATTGCCAGCGAGCGCAGCCTCCGGGCGGCGAGGAGCCTGCAAAGGCCGGGAATTTCTCTTCGCTATGCGCTGAACGCAGCTCTTCTGGCCGCTGCACACACCCGGCGTGAAAACATTCTGAGAGGTAATTGTTTGCCCGAGGAAGGGGAGGCTTACTGCAGCAGTTTGGAATGAGCTGCGCATCAATAAGGAGAAGCAAAACTCATGGCAAGGTTCAGAAATTATTCCTGGATGATTATTACAGCCATAAAGCTGCACTTTCTTTAAAATTCTAATTAAATCTCGACAAAGTGAGAAAAATAAGTCAAAACAGATCTGGACATTAATGAGAGGTAAAGGCTTTGGTCTTTTGCGATTTCAAAGGTAATTGCTAAGGGATGTCTTATCCTCTCACCACAGCAGAGGAGGAGCACAGAGACCTCTGGATTCCAACTAACCCAATGGTTCTCAGATAAAATAATTTAATTTGCTAGGTAGCAAACTAGCAAACATCAAGACAGAACAAGGACCTGCAATAAAAGTAGTCCATATAGATAACAAACCCCACCATCACTCTCCTTACTGACAGTTCAGCCACTCTAACAAGGTCTTTCTCAAAGAAATTTTTTGTGGGTTTGCACATGACCCATTATCCATTTTGGGGCACAACAGAACGTTTCCTTTTAGCAAGTAATTTCCCATCATAAACTAGACAGTGAGGTGTGGTGATTGCATGTGCTAGAAGTCTGATCACATCACAGTGGGTTGTGTTTTAGCAACTGCAATCACCAAATACATACTTCCAGCCCACCCAGGACAGAAAAGGTTTGGTTTAAGGTGAGGGGTTTCATCAAAGTGTATCTTTCATGAAAACCAGGCAGCATATGGTTTGCTGGCACTGCTTTCTAAAAGGGTTCTGTGCTTCTCACTAGAGGAAAGTGTATTTAGAAGGCAATTTAGGAAGAAGAAGACAACTAAAGTTCTTTGTGGAAAAAGAATTTAGAAGGAAAGACCAGGCTTTGGCTTATGCCCCTGTAATATTATAACACCTTATGCTGTTTTTTTCTGTTCCAGATGAGACAGGTGGATTTGAGAAGGATCAGGTCTCTGCCCACTGTCTCATTCTTTGCAGGTTATAGCAAGGCAAAGCCTGCTCAGATCACACTGCCAATGGAGCACTGGGAGTTGCTGGTTTAGAAACACTGATTTAAAATGCTTTGCATTCAGAACACTGAGTTTTCTGTGGGGTTTACTTACTGTATTTAAATGCAACAAGCAATCTGTACTGAAATGCAATTATATACCTAGGATTGCCAATGTAAAACAAAGGATTTAACAACAATATGTTTGAGGACTGTGTTATCCTTTTACACTGAGAATGTTTCACACAAATGCCTTAATCCCTACCACATCATGGTGAGCCCCAAGCCCCATAGTCTGGAGTCTTTAAGACACCACTTAGAGTTTCTGACCTCCCGGAAGGGTTGGGTCTGCACCACTCGATCTCTAAAAGCATCCCTTTAGCCACAGGTGCTCCAAATGCATGTTAAGTACGTAAAATTGAGTTTAGCAGTTCAGAAAGGCTCTGAAAGCGATCTGGAAGTTTTCCTGGATGTGAAGCTCTGCCCACCATCACAGCAATAACAAAACCCATCTATTTCCACCCCAGCAAAATCATCATACCCCTAATCTCAGTCATATTGTGCACGTGCTGGATCATGGAGTGCTCTACTGGGACATAGGGAAGTAAATGGCAGAGGCACAGGCAGAGGATGGAGGTACTTCTGTGAAGCATTGGTATCAAGATGCAAGCCATCAAAAGAGAAGTCAGCTCTGGACAATCAGAAGCAGCCTTGGGAGAAGTATGTGAATAGCAGACTACATAAACTGTTTTGCCTTAGCTGATACAAGCAGAGCTGAGTTAAGAGGCACAGGTCAGGAGATTCAGCTGTTAGCCATAAACACAGATGATTCAGTCTTCTGCCAGCTCAGGAGCCAGAGAAAGATTTTGATAGTGAGGAGTTGCAAGCTATGCCACCTCCTAAAAAGTAAAAATACAACATACAGAGGCATAAAACCTCTTATCAGTTGAAAACAACAGCATCAGTAATGAATTTTCACTATTTAGAAATCCTGCCTCCAGAGCTTCTCCAGAAAGCTTAAACATATTTCATTGTGTTCCATTCTGAGAAATAATCCAAAAAAAGACTGGAAATCTTGAGGAAATGTGAAAGAACTGTTTGAAGTGTGAGATTTTGAAATACTAATAGCTTTGAGGAAGGATTAGCACTGTTTAGCTCTGCATGAGGAGTGGAATGTCTATGAGAGTGATTTAATGAGCAAGACATCCAGTGTAGTGCTATTAAACACTTCTCAAGCATAGTAGGGTAATATTCCAAAGCCACTGCAACCACGACACTGCGGCCTTAAGCGGAAAGAGCATTGGAATTTCCTCCCCCATCAGTGGAATTCAGTGGAACTCCCCCCTCCCCCTCATCATCCAACATGGATAAATTTAAGCCTAAAATCAGAAAACATCTTCCTTCTGGTACCTTCAGCACAAAACAAAAAGCCACACACTCAGGGCAGAACAAAAAGCCAAGACAAGCATCTGGAAAGTTAAAAAACAGTTAGGGCAAACCTCATTTAAAGTTGTAATGAACAACCTAGTCTCTAAAGGCTTTAAATGAATATCCTCGAACACACTAGTAAACATTTTAAATATGTATTCACAGTCCTGTTGGATTCTAATGCTCCTCTGATGAATAAAGCTGATTCTCCTCCTCAGTAAATAATTCAGTAGCAAAGAATTTCTTGGCCTGGAAAAGAGATGAACAATGGGCCAACACTTAAGTCTTTTGCTCTTTTGTTGAGCTGCTCTTTTCTAAGAGATTTTGGCCTAATTTTGACTTTGTAGGTAGAGGTTTCTGCAAAAGAGGAAGTCACACAAATAGAGTGTTTGTATTCTCAACTGCAGTTCAGTATCCCTTTTTTCTGACCTTTATTCTGTTAGTGGAAGAAGAAAGAGTTGATTGCATGAAAAGAGAACCAAGAAACATAATTTATATAAGCTCCTGCCACAGGAGAGTAATTTTCCTATTCAAGGACAAAGTGCAGTTTTGCCCTACCTGTGGTCAGGGACTTTCATCTTGGGATACAGTGCTGCTGGTATTAGATACTTGCGAGTGCAAGATACCCAGGAACTTCATCTAGAGTAGAACCCAGAAAGCAAAATACTGTTCTGTGTTTCCAAGTGGGGGGTTATGTTTATTCAATGTCAGCACAGAGATGCAGCTAAGTACTGAAGAGCAATCTGACAAGGGCTTTGCAATACAAAGAAGGTGTCCTATATTCAACCTACAAAGTGTTTTCAAGCATTTTCTTGCTTAACACTCTCATTAAGTAATAGCTATACAGCAACTCGCACACACACTTTTGGTTTGGTTTTGGTTGGTTTGGTTTGTTTTTTTTTTTTCTAAATGTTTGATTTTGCATTTTACTTAGACAGGCTGTGCCCCAAGAAATGCTGACTGTTCAGGTGGACCTTCCTTGTGTGTTGGGAGTAAAGGACAGAGTGACAGACATGGTGTTGGGGTACCAACAAGCACGAGTCCCTGTCCTATGTATTTTTATAAGAGAACAGGATCAGAAAGATTCCTTTATTTTTGAGGGGACAAGCATTTCTGCAAAATTTCTTACTGGAACTTTGGTCACAAAACAGAGAGAAAGCTGGATCCATCTGGATACTGCATGCAAGAGCTCACATCAAAAGTGAGGCATGGAAGGGCTTATGGAGGTGATTAGAGGAGCATTTTCTCATGACAGAAGGCTGGAAATCTTGTCTTGCACAGTAAAACATGGACTGAAAGAGGAGAAAATTGCAGTCTGTAAGGCATCCAAGAACTAATCATCATGAGAGGAAAATAACTATTTAATTTTATAACGATATTTAGATAAAGATATTGTATGAAAACTTGCCACAATCCCATCCATCCTGTAAACTAGAAGAATAATTCTATTTATTAGGAGGAGAAAGCTGGGGAACTCTCTTCCTAAAAGTCATATTTTACAAAAACGAAAATGAGCCCCCAAAAATTAAACCCTCCTATTCATACGTAAGGTTTGTGTCAGAGAAGGGAATCAGATATTGTAGACTTAAATGCCAGGCCAGGTTCCCTAAAACAAAATCAATATTCTTATCAGTGAGGGTGAAATGTGTTGAAAAGATGGTTTGCTGGGCCAAATTTTGCAGTCTAATGTAGGTGAAGTGAGAAAAGAAAACTAATGTGAGAAAACAGATAAGATTTTTATAATATTAATAAACTGTTAATAAACAATAAATAAATTGTTAGTGCTAAATCAGTACCACTAATCTTTGGAGTGATTAAAAAAAATATTTTCCTTTGAGGAAAATATTTACATTTCTGACACAGAATTACCCCAGGATGCTACAGAATTAATCAAGATTTCTTGGCCAGTCTTTTCCTTGTTTTGTGTGGCAAGAAAAACAACTTATTGATAACTCAGTGTATATGTTCTTCTGGGTTGGTTTTTTTTGCCATTAATTTTTGGAATTATCAATACAGTCATGTCTTCAGGGAATAACATCCATGATTGTAAAGCTCAGTTATAAATAAAAAGACTTAGACGCTTCTCTTTCTTCTGAACTCCTTTTGATTTGGGAGTATCACCTGAGTGTAATCTAATTTTTTCCCTCACATAGTGCTTGTCAATCTGTAGATGTGCATTTCTCTTTCTCATTGCCAGAAGAGATCAATGAGGATTTCTATTCTAGGATTCCCAAGGGTGTTTCCCTTATCAGTTTCATTGCCATGCCTATTTTATGTCAAGCCCTATACACTACTTGTTTTGTCAGATTTCTCTAAACCCTAATTCCAATACCAAAATCCCACATCTATCCTTTTCCAGTTAAACCTCAGCTGTTCACTGTATGCAAATAGAGAGATGTGTTTGCTATTCAGAAGCAAAAGTGGTGTTTGTTTGGTTCCTCAGGTCCCCGTTGCCCCTCCCCAGCCTGGGAACAGGGACTGTGTTCCTGCTGTGAACATGTTGTCACCATCTCCAGCGGGGAAATGTGACACAGGGTCACGCACTCCCCTCACTGTTCCCTCGTGCTCACAAGGATGTGCATCGCCTGTCTTGGGAACCTGGATTCCCAAACAGTATTAAAAATGCAGTCCCAACCTTCTTTCCCCCTTGGCCTTACATGAGGCAGAATCTCCCACTGTTTTGGGCAGCCCTACTTTGTAAAATGTCACCATTCTTAGTTTCTGATCCACACTCGAGTTAGAAAGCCACCTCTGGTAAGAGCAAGCAACTCAGTGCTCTCATCTTGAACTCCTACAAATGGAACCAGAGGGTGTACTCAATTTATCCACTCAACAACAAGCTGGACAATACTTGAAAGAGAAGCAGGAGGACATGCAGGAATCTTTTACAGGAAAGGCTGGACACACCTACACTATTTACATTCCTGCTTCTCTGCAAGCATTTCTGTTCTCTGGCAATTTCTTTCAGCAACATTTCCTTCCTTCCACAGGGGCTTGGTCTGTATTATGCCACCTTACCACTTTTTCTCTGTTGTTTCAAACAACAAAACACTTTCTTTTCCCCTTTTCCAGCAAAATTGAAAGACCAGTTTCTCACAGTCAGTGGGATTGGAATGGAAATTCCCCAACCTAATGCAGCCTTAAGACAAGATATGCAGGGATGCAGAGGTGAGGGTTATAACTTTCTTAAGAGCTGATGTGTTTTCCTGTCTCCCTGGGGAGAGACATGTCACAGCTTCTCTCTCTCTCTCTCTACTTGTCTATCAAAGTGCTGCCATTAACACCCAAATATCTTGCCTCATCACCTGAGCTCCAATAACCACAGCAGCTCTGCAGAGAAAAGCAGCTGAGAAGAAACACATCAGTAAAATTTAAAGGCTCATTTAATTGGTGTTGGCCATGGAAACATTCCTGTATGACTTTCAAAGCAGCTCCTTGCATCACTGTGAACATACACAGTTTACGTACATTTCTGCCTAAATATCTTCAGAGAGCTGGGGCAGAAAGGTTTGACTTGCAGGAAGTTCTGAGGTGATTTGGGGCATTTCCTGATACAACAATGCTGAACTTGAACTTTCCAAATCAACACGTGGCATTGTCAGAGCATCTTTGCATGCTATACTGCTTGGTCCCACCACGTGACAGAAGCTACTGGGAACTGCTTAGGGTCTCCCATGCAGAAGCTGGAGCATCTTCTAGAGAAACAGACTGCACTGGGAGGTACGGGACTTGTATGTGCATGTGACAGCAGGAGGGACAGAAGGAGCCTCCTGCCAAGGCAGAGAAGTGAGGGAGAGCCCCACATCCCCTGCTGGCCCCTGGCTCCCACAAGCAGTGAAAGCACCAAGGTGTTGTTCTCACAGGTGAACTGTGCAGGTGTGGAGGCAAATTTCACCTCTCTGCCTGCAAAACCCGGTGTGATGCTGGTGCAGTGCCACAGAGGTAGAGTTCCACTTCTGAGCTTGAACTGAGAATTAAATGCTGTGCAGGGAGCTGCCACTGGGCTTTGCTGAGCTGTCACTCTTCAAAGGGCTTGGTTGTGTAAGCGAACCAAGGGAATCACTAAACCACAGACAATGAAAACAATTTTAAATGAGAGACTAAATGAAAGGAAAAAAGTTGTCAAAACGTCAAGGTTAATGTTTTCATAAAACTAACCTGGGAATGGCTGGATGGTAGAAGTGTAAACCTTAATTAAAAGTTTTAAAGTGTGAATACAAAACTAACTTCAGTCTAGACAGTCGATAAATCTATCCTCCTTAATGAAATACTGGTCCTTTTGGTATTTCTGGTCAATTTTCATCCTTGCAACTATGTGTAACATTAATACTCAGATCCCTGTCTGTCAAAACCAGAGGAGCCATGCAGAGCAGGACCACAGCCTTCTGCATGGCTCCAGCTCCACATCCTCCTGCACCCCTGGCTGGGCCAGTGATTCTGCCCCCAACCTGGCTACAGCTCTGGGATGAGCAGCAGCCTCTAAACACACATGGAGAGTGGGGAGTGATACATATCCACCCCTACCCCTTTGCTGGACCACGATGGTTTCTGCAGAGGATATCAGAGGAAGTTTCTTCTGTCTGCAGAGAGCCCCAGCTGCCTGGGATCTTGAAGCAGCCTGGAGGAAAACCATTTCCATGTCTTATAGCCTGGCACTGCTATTTGGACAGCCAGAGATGGCAGAAATGGAGTCTGCAGGGCCTCTGAGAAAGCCTGACCCCAACATGTCTCCAGCAGATTTTAAGAGATCATTCTGAAGAGCTCTGGGGTCTTGTTTTCTTGCATTTTGTTAGTGGGCATCATCATCCAGAGGTAGAATTCCCTATTAAATTATCTTTTGGTGTTCTTGAAATAAAATTGTTTTTTAATTGATTTTAAGAAAGGAAAGAGAAATGGTAAAACTCCCCATGATCTCAAATTATTTGGTTATTACTGGCTTAGTGCATACCATAATTTTATATACTATACCTCCTGGTGAATTTTATATGGAATGTATGTGCTATCTGAAGATACACGAGGCAGTTGCTCTTTCTTTCTTCTTTCCTTTCCATTGTTGTTCATATTACTTGTGTGTACAAGCAGAGTTTGGTTAAATTATCAAGACTTTAGTGAAATCACCACACTTTTTGCTTAGACACTCAAACCTCTCTTAGCCTATTTTTCTTCATCTTTCTATCATTTGTCAAGTTTATCATTGCTTTCCTTAAGCAAAGAATTGTATTTTGTGACCAACGGGTTCTCTTTTTTTTAAAATGCACCTTATTCAGACACAGTTTGCAGCCTGTGCTGCCAGTGCACTGGAGCTTTCCCCAGGGCATGATCTGGCCTCACACTGTGATAAAAAACAACAAAGTTGAGAAAAAGGTGCAGGGACAATCAGCATGTTGATAACAAAGATTCAAATCACTGGCTCTGCCATCTGCTCCACCTTACAGTCTTAAACTTGGACTGAAATTTGCCTTCATTTGTTGGACTCTACTCCAGCATGAACTCCACAGCTGTACTCCTAGTAATTCCATCAACATCATCTTAGCACATAAGTAACAGAATGCCAAACAAGTATTATATCTCTTTAACGAAATAAGGATATTGGAACCTTACATCAATTTTGTTAGGGGGCCATAACATAAATTCAGCATTCTGTTATTCATAGTGCTGAAACAAAGCTGTTTCACCTGGTCCAATCCACAGGGAGTAAACACAAGCAGTACTTCAGCTGCCCATGAGCAGATGTGGTTCTGGATATTTAGTGAGAGTAAGTGTAACAAGGAAGGCAACACTTTTCTTCAGGAAGGTCACTAATCAAACAGATTAGATCAGAAGCTCCTATCTTTTCTATACACAAAAGACAATCTGAAGTTTAATTTCATTTTCATAAGACAAAACAAGAAAGTTATTGTAGCATATAAAGCCAGGAGCATATTGCAAATATTCCAACAGAAGAAAAGTATAAGCTAAGACTTAGATACTCCAGATGAATGTCAAAATGTTTTGATTTACGTAAAGATTGTAAATTGCCAAAGCTACCCCAATTAAAACAATGTAAGATCTTACTTTCTTCCCAAAGAGATTTCAACACAAGCCTTTTTTTTTTCTCCAGTACATAAAATAATGGATTTAATGCGAGTAAATCCTTCCTGCCTTTTCTCAGTTACTACTGAGGAATCTCAGACATGAAACAATGTGTGACAGAACAGTAGAGAAAAATAATAATCTAACTCTACAGGAGATATGTCCTGGCATAGTAAATCAGCACTGAATGCTCCCAGGGCTGCTGCCTGCATTCATGGTTTTCTTTTATTTCACAGTGTTTTGTTAAATTGAAACCTGATGATGCTTTTTAATGAAAACCTTTTCTCAAAAAGCTTTTTTTTTTTCCTTCTGGGGTTATGGATTTTTTTTTTTCTTTAAGATAACTGTGTGCTTTTTCTGAAGGCAAATTTTTACCGTATAATCTGCCTGGATCCACAGAGTTGAAAATTTTAGGTCCGCCATTGAGACAAATTTCTGAAGATAGAAGTCTAGAAATTCGGAGTGTCTACTACAATCCAAGTACACTGGTACAGGCAAGAGCGGTCTCAGAACTACAGAAATATCAGTAGTTCCTAGAAATTGTGGTCAGAATGAAACAAGACGGAGAGCCTGCGCTCCAGTGAGGGACAAGCAGCAAAATGTAAGTGCATGTACAGTTTTGGACAGGAGATAACTTGGAGGGATACAGTCACTGCTTAGTTGTCCTTGGCATGGGGTCCTAGATCATCCTAGGGATGAGATTCAAGCACTGATAAGGAAGATCACCACCCCAGGCCTCAGGAGCTCCCCAGTGCCTGACAGTGCTGTTGCAGTGGATGCTCTATCCACCATGTGCAGCAGGACAGATTTCAGGGCCGTGCCCTCCGGCCCCAGCACCCCCATCCCCATCCCCGAGGCTGTCCTTTTAACCACGGGCTTGAGCCACTAAAGGCAACAGCAGCTTCCTCAGGAGCTGCTGCTTCAGTAACACCAGAAAGCAGCACCTGGGACCCAACCTAGCGTGAGCTCGGCTCCCTTGCCAGGAGCGGGAGCCGCAGAGCGCTGAAAGACCACTGACACCTGGGAGCCTGGAAGCTCCTGACTCCCCATCATTGACACCCCCCCGCCCCGCAGGACCTGGACACAGAGCTGTCATCAGCTCAGCTTCTGGGAATCACACACACACAAAGCCATCTCCAGACCTGCCCTGGGGTGTGGGCAGGACCCAGTGTCACCCTCCGGAGGCGGCGGCAAGCCAGCAAGTGAGAGAAAGCTCTGGGGAGCTGCTCCTGCTGCAGCCAGAGGCAGGGGAGGGAACGCTCACAGGAGATGCCCCAGCCCATCTGAGCCTCCTGGCGCAGCTGAGGCAATCAGGGCTATTTCACCACTTTCAGCTTCCTGCTACCCAAAAACTTCCTGTGCTGAGACCCGGCCTGGGATCACTTGTTGGACAGAGTTTTGCATTTGGTTTTACTAAGAATTGCTTGGCTTGGGAGAATTTATACTTGGATATTAGAGAGACATAAACAGCCATAAAAATTCGAGCTCTGCTTGTACAAATGATCCACTGATGTGTGTTAAATGCACTCCATTGCTGCACTGAAGTCAATTTGCAATTGATCATATTGCATTTCTAGTGTCAGCAGATATGAAAACATGTCATTTACCAATGCTTAATGAACCTCTGTGCTGACAAGACATAAATAACAATAAGCAGCTCCCCAGTTAAGGAGGTTAACCAGCAAAGTACTCAGTGAAAACATTAAAGAGGTAATCATCTGGCAATTGCTGTATACTTGGAGCAGCTGCCCTCAAGGATGACTAAACCTATGCTAAGGACCATTACAAAAAAAAAGGAGGAAAAAAAAAGAGGCAATTAACTCCATGTTAGAAGCTGAAAAATTCTATCTGAACGAAAAAAAAAAAGAAAAGTAATTGCCTTTCTGGATCGCACTTGCAGTCTTTTCCACAAGTAGTTGAGGTAATCTGCTTAGTGGGGCTCTTTGACCACCGTTTTCCTTTGGAGAGGAAAAGGCAAAACAGCAAGTTGCTCCAGCGTTGTTCTTTTTAATTCTTCCTGGTAATGCTGCTCCCTTGTTCGCTCTTTTTTGAACTTTTGCATTTCTTTCATAGGTATTTTAATCCTTTTTTTTTTTTTTAGGACAAAGCTTTCAGTTTCCTATAAAGTTAAAGGGACACAATAAAAAGGAACCTTACAAGTGCTTAGAAGCCTTTTATGAAAGTAAAACACAGCAGATTAAACTTTGCTTTATAGTTAATGCAGCAATTTAACAGTAGCTACATTTAACACTGGACTGAACAGAAATTTCAAGTTCAATTCAGATTTTAAGTAGATGTAAATGGCGTTTATATTTCATCCAGGAAGCTGAAGGTAGCAGCTTTCTGAGCAACCAAAGGAGTCCAAAAGGTTTTAACCTCTCATGGCTCAGATATACCCACTACTCACAGGGCAGGGTACACACAATTCCAAACAAACAACAACAAAAAAAGCAGTCATATATTGCTATTAAATGCAGCCCTGAAGGCCAGCCACATCCCTCATGCCAGGAGAGTTGGAGATGGATGATCTTTACGGCCCCTTCCAACCCTACCCATTCTGTGACCCTTACCAGTAGCAGGTCAGCGGGCTTTGGCAGTGCATCATTCTGAACCTGCACCTCACAACTTGCAGCTGCTTTGGAAAACCACCTTATAAACAATTACCCGAGGCAAAAGGAACACTCTAGTGGAGATGAAGGAAGAAAGGGAATCTTCCCTTACTGCAGAGGAAACAGAGATGCTCAGAGATAGCAGAGATAGCAAGGAAGGTGATGCCTTTTGCATATTCAGTAACGACTGACTATTCTAGTGACAAAAATTCCCTGGTATTTCAATGCTGAAGTAATACTAGCTGTGCAAAATCACCACATGTATGAGACAGGAAAAGGGGGTTGTACATCAGAAGAAAAGCAATTAGCAGGAAATTGCCTGTGCTCTTGTATGGCCTTTGCCATAAATGCTATCAGGTACCACAAAAATCCTTCTCATTTCAGTCGTAGTCTCTAGCAAAATCAGTCATCACACAGTCCCAATCCTCCTCTCTCCTGTGTACATCCTATCCTATTTCATTGCAAATACGTTGCCCTTTGATAACAAGAATCACCCACTCTCATATCACATTTTTCGTCAGTAAATGTAACAGTAAATGTCAGGCCAATGGAGGTCAGTTCATTAACCTCATTTTGCAACTTCAGAAAGTGGGGAATGAGAGATGTCCCTTCTGACATTTAGACACTAGTACTCCCAAGTGTTCTCGAAGGACCCTGTCTGCTTTTCCCTGCAGTTACTGGCAATGTCCAAAAAAAGTTGCACTGGTCCGCCTCTACTTGCATCTTCCAATGTGCAGATGCCAGTTTTTCATACACAATTAAAGTGAAAATTTTCAAAAACTGAGTAAAAACTCAAACCATTAGCACGGCTATTTTTTAATTTTCTCCCTTTTTTAAGCATTCTGATAACTCCTTGATGGCCAAGTTCCAAACCTCAAGTGCCAAACATGAGACGTTAGGGACATGAGATGGAGGTTTCCAACATCCCTATTACTGTGCACATCAACTGTTGGTGATGAAATTCAGGAAGGGTAATTGCAGAAACACTTCTCAAAGGGTGTCAAAATGTGCTGAAGAAGGCAGTATGCAATAAAGCAAGATGTCACAGAAGCCTTGATTTCCATCGCCAACAGTTAAATGGAACCCAGCTGCTGTTCAGCCAACTATAATTTGAATGAAACATGAAGGAAAACAGAATTGCAATCAATAACACAATCTTAATGCTAAATTAAATGTATCCTTCACATCAAGCACAGTTAAACACAAATAACTCAGGAGCATTCCATGTCACACAGCAATACTCTAAAAATACATTTGCTTTCAGATGGGATTATGGATGGCCAGGCAGTCTCTTCATAACTCACACCTGAACTTACAGGCTTTGTCCAGTACTGTAAGCTTTAATCAAATTAAAAATTTGCTCCCAGGTATGATTGTATCTCAGCCTTATAGAGATATCTTATTATTCTTGCTGCTTTGTGGAGAGAGAGAGAGAGAGAAAAAGGCTTTATGTAACTTCGTGTTTGATTTTTCAGAAATTAAATAAAAGAGGAGGTTTCGTTTGCACTGAGGATGAGATTTCCCTCTGGATTTGCTGCCCTCTAGATATCTTTCAGTATAAAACTGCTGTGTTTTTTAAATAGATTTTGCAATAATCTGCTTTATCTGAGGACGCAGTGGGGAGGCGGTGAATGAGTACAAATGCAGGGAAGAGGCAGTGTTTGAAGAGTTTGTCAAGATGCTTTTTAGAAAGATAAGGTGTCTTCAGATGATGCCAGTTGTCCGAAGGAAGGGGGCAGTTATATGTGCCTATGGGGAAGGCAAATCATGCTGAAGTGCTGAGTGGTGGCTGTTATGGGACAAGGTGCTCCAATTGCTCTGCAGAAGGAGCAGCGAGATCATCACACACCATTCCCACATACTGCTCCACCAGTGAGGGTTAGAGCTGATGTGAGAAAACCGATGTGGGGGCGGATTTCTTCCCCCAAACTCCCTCGCTATGTGTCTCTTAGATAACACAGCACTGCAAAGCTTTCCTCAGCGACACCAAGCTCTGGGTTGGGAGTGCCACTTCACACATTCCAGATCTGTTTGATTTTCTCTGCAGCAGAAAATAAAAATATTTCAGAGACTTTAGCAGAACCTTTTTTGCTAGATTCCCTGTTTGCAGGCCTGCAGTAGTTCTGATCCTTCTGTTAGGGATCTCGGCAGAGGGATTTGTGCAAGAAAAAAGGCACATAGTGCAGCAGGAATCTAAGTAAAAAAAGTCATACAAAACAGGAGCAGTACTATTGATTCATTATCCGATAATACTAGTAAGATGATAATTAGGTAAGCAGGGAAAAAATAAAAGTAAAGTAAAAGATAACCATAAATAAATTCTTCAGTTTGTTCAAGGTAATCGGGAAAAAGATGTTCAGATTACCTAGAGCAAAAAGACTTCTAAAGATCTCTCCAAATGAGATGAGAAAAATAAATTGCCTCAATTATCTCTCTATGTCTTAACCACGGTGTTTACTTTGGGGAAGGATTTTTTGGGAAAAGCAGAAACACTTTATCATTAGATGGAGAAAAGAGCCACCTAATTATTTGATGGAGAAAATAAGGCCAGACTTCTGGAGCCTCAAATCTTTTTGCAGGTATCCTACACAGCTTTCAAGTAATTTGGCTCACACACAAGTATTTGTGGGCTTCCCCCAGGCAAAATCCTGTAAAAATAAAAAAGTACCTTTTTTTCAGCCCAGACATAAATATTCTTATTGGTCTCAAAGAAAAAACCATTGCAGAAAGCACTGTTTGCATTTCAGTATCTGCAGGATTAGACCCTGTGATCTGACACCTTGACAAAATTATAAGGTGGCATGTACAAAACACCATTCATCAAGGGAAACTAAGAGAAAAACCAGTTATTAACTCTCAAGGTCAGTGTAGGGTGATCAATATTATTAATTGCATGTGGATAAGTTGAGACAGCAGTTCATCACTTCAGCAATTATCTGAGATTCAGTACAACTATTAAATACTAACAGTATTCAACCATGGGTGGTTAAGAAAAAAAGGTCCCCATTCTGCTCACCTTTTGCAGGTAAAAGTAGAATTCCTACAGACTACAGCACATCTGGATACCTTCAGACCTGTGCTCAGACCAAGCGTGTACGGGAGTCACAAAGTGACATTTTGTTTGTCTTGTCTTTCTTTACACTGGAAACAGAATCCTCCAACCAGCACAAAATGCCCTGCCTTGGTGACATTTCCGACTTCACCATAAGGTGAAAATTCCCAAATCCACCCAGACAGCTTGTTACCAAGAGATTGCAGCTTGGCTTTATCTATGTTGAGACAGGAATCAGCACACACCTATAAGAACATGAATTCAGGGAAGAGCAGAGTGCAGTAAGCAGATGCACTTGCTTACACAGCACACAGTACCACAGACATTTCCACCCACAGTCCTACCAATTAGTCAGAAAAAATCCCTGCTGAGTTACCTAACTTTATCATATACAAAATCCTAAATCCAGGTTTCACTTACCTGTTCAATGTCATTTCTAAATCCTATTCAAGATGGCAAGAAAACATAAATTCCTAATTTTTAAATGTATGAACATTTTAACTTCTACAATTTTACCATAACTGAAGCGTTACTCCTTATCCTATTGTCATGCCTTCAGCTGATTTATCACTCCAGTTATCTTATTTGATCACTCTGTTCCCAGTCACTGACTTCTGTGGCTAAATACTTGTTACGGACACTCACTCACCCCATGGTTTTGGGGAATGGGAAGGATCCTGAACCTGTTCCCTATACTTGGTTAACCTGGGCCAACCAAGAGCAGACAAACTCCCAAACAAAAGTAGTTTGTACTAAAATTTGCAAGAGTCGTCAAAAATATCAAACACTTCTTTAAGTGATTGGCCTAAATGGCCAGACCTTGGCTGTTCTCACTGAAACTGCTGGGAAGAAAGAATAAGCACTACAAGGTTGTTATTCATACCACTTGTTGCTTGCCTGAAAAGGCCTAATTTGCTATGGTGATAAGCAGAGATGAGGAACCTGAACAGAATAATAGCCTTGCTCTTGCTTTGGACCAGAATCTCAGGTGGATATTAGTATTTATAAATTCAAAGACTGCCACTGGTTCAGAGCTAAATTTCAGGCATTCATCCAAATTAAACCCAAAGCTTAAACCTTTTGACATGAACGTTGCTCTCCACCAAGCATTTGTGTAATTAATATATATTTTTTTAAAAACCTTAAAAAAACCCCAACAACCCACAATTCGAAACTGTATCAAATGAGCTGGAAAAGTACAGAGAAAAGGAGGCATTCAGTGAGAGCCCAGAAGCCATAGCTCTGACTTACATAAGCAAAGGACAAGAAGTGTCTATTCTATAAAGGAGACTTTCTTTTCCTGTCATGATCCAAACTAATAGTG
Source organism: Oreocharis arfaki (assembly GCA_013398015.1). Taxonomy (NCBI): domain Eukaryota; kingdom Metazoa; phylum Chordata; class Aves; order Passeriformes; family Paramythiidae; genus Oreocharis; species Oreocharis arfaki. Next base: position 24,380 of record VZRR01001958.1, on the reverse strand, counting down.
AAGGTGGGTTCGCTTGTCAGATGAATTCCAAAAGAGGGACATTTTCTAGTGACAGCATTAGCCAACCCCAGTGTGCATGGGATCATCATTTTCCTCCAATCCCACTGCCAACATCAGCTGTTCTTCCCATCAGCCTAACCCAAGTGAAATCTCTCCTTCCAGCAAATAACACCTGCTGAGGCACCTGCTGAGGCAGGATGAGTGATTGGTGAGGTTGCCTAAGTCTTTTAATGACGTATTAAAGCTGTGACAGCATCTGGAGGAACAAAGAGAGGGCAAAAAGCAACTGAAACAAATACAAGAAACATTAAAAGTGGATGTGAAGGCAGAGGTCCTTGATTTCTGGTTATTTTAATCAAATTCTGCCTATGAAAATTTGCAAGTAAGAGATACTAGTGCTGGTTCAAAGAAAGAAAGAAGTACAGAGGGCTGAGCTGAGGGAGGCACACGCATGGAGGAATTCACTTGAAGTATCATGCTTTCAATTACATTGCAAAACCTGCTTAAGTTATCTCCCACTTCAGTTTGCCAGAAGTATCCCTGTTGCCTTCCTTGGGGCACTTGTCGTCAGCAGCTTCTCTCGGATGCGACACCCTCCCAGTTGTTCCCCCAAAGAACACTGGATACTATTCATCCAGCAAAATAATCTCTGCTCTGCTCCAAGCTCCAGGTCATGGCAATTAGAGACAGGGAACACAGCTGGGTCCATCACTGGGTGTGGCTGAACAGAGGGTGCCAGGGCTTCTCCTAAGAGCACATGGCATCCAACAGGAGGGGATTCCTCAAATGGACATGAGCTCAGCAGCTTGCTGGCCCCAGTGGAGTGGAGTTCACTTCTGGGCTCATGCTGCAGTCATACCCTATCAACCTAGCAGATCAAGTACCGATGGCATTGCAGTTCGTTTGCACAGAGCAAACCTTGGGAATGGCTTTGGGCAGCACTCCTGACTGCAGCAGCCAGCATATGTGAAGGGAAACCTGGAGTGCGTAGGTGACTGCTACAGAGAGCCTTGTCTTTGTGGAGACACGAGACCCAGGAATCTCAGCTCTGTTCCTGCTTTTGCCACCAGGCTTCTGTACAAATCCCCTGCCAGTGTTGGGCTGCAGCAGCTTGGTACTGTTCCCGTTATCACATTTGTTTTGACCCTCTCTCCATTATGGATTTTAAGGTCATTTAGGATCTTTATAAAAAAGGCACCACATGAAACAGACATCAAATTGTCAGTGACCTTTTTTTGCTTGATCTTCTTCGAAGTCCAGACTAGTACACATGCCCCTCTGCAGGGATCTAAGCACAGAATAGTGACCATGAGAAAACTACTCACTGCCAAGATCTGCTTAGCTCTTTCATCCCAATACCTCTATGGACTCTACTTGATATATGAATGTGCACTTTTCCATGTATATATATGTTTATGGAAATCAAGAATAAAGTGGCATCTGTTCAAAGTTTCAGTCATTCACACCACCCGGATACAGATAAAAAGCTAAATCTAATCAAAACAGCTGCAAAATATTAGATTTTGAACAATTATAGAGGCAAAATAAATATCAAGTTGACACTATTACTTTCTCACCAGAGCCATCAGCCCACACTGGTGAGAGCTGGATTCTCACTGATTTAAGTAAAATTAATCCCACCGGAATTAACTTAGTCTACACCCATTAAAGATTTACCTTTTACTTTTCTACAATTACTTCAACTTTCAAATGCCCCCAGGGTGATCTGTGAATTGTGGATTTATACAGTCCCTATTGCACTTCTCAGACATTCACTGTTGCTGCACTTTTTTATTTGTCCCAGTTTTTCCCCTCACATCTCCTTTTAAAACTTTGACCATATAATTCACTTAAGCTTCTAAATGAGATACCTCTATAAAGAGCATCTGGGTCAGCCAGCCTTAATTTGAAAATGTCATTACTCCCACACTAAACTTCTCCCATCAATCCCACAGCAGCCATCGTGGTTTGTATGCCCCCCAGAACAACCTAAGTGAAATTGTGGGCTTTTCATCTTCCAAAAATAATGAAAATATGGAGAAGGGGTAAGAAAACACCATCCAGGTGGTGAAGACTGGAATCATCCAGGGAGACAGAGTGAGAAACTGTGCTCATTTCCACAGATCTTTTGGGCTGCAAAGGTGAAAAGTATTATCTGGAGAATCGAAAAAACAGTAAGCGCTTAGCTTGTGCATAGCTCAGTTCCAACTATCTCTAGGTCAACATCATTTTGCAAACTTCAGAAATATTCAAGATGCTCCTGAGGTTCAGAATATCGTTACTGCGTCTCCTGTATGGCCTTTCCTGTGGGTAACTGGAGAAAACTGTTTCTGGGTCAGTGGGGTTAAAAGGATTACATCTCATCTAAAGGTGGGATGCTTTCCACTTCCTTAACCTGAAAGTTAAACAGCTGCATGCCCAGTGTCTCTCTGTAGCCAGTTTGATGAAAGGCATTTTCAGAGGGCACTTCTTTTGTTCCTGTAGTAGCTATTAAAAATAGGCTGGATACCTTGCACTCTGGAGCTGCTTGCTTACGTATTTAACTCTGAATGTCTCTGAAACACAGACCTGTATCTTCAGCCATAAGGGACCAGATGCAGCCAGGGGTGAAGGTGCTTCCATCCAGGCGTCTCCACATGGGTGCTGTGTCCAGGCTGCAGTCACTGGGAGAGTTTGCCAGCACAGCGAGCAGACCCTAGAGAGCATTTCAGCTGACCCTCAAGCAGACAACTAGGTTTCACTGTGTGGAGGTGTCTGGTGTGGCCTGCAGCTCCCAGGACACCAAAAGTCCTGTGCTAAATCTTCAGCTCACTGGGGATGTCTCACTTACTCCAGGGCATCTCAAATGGCACCAGACATGTACCTTTAAGCAATTGAACTGAGCCCCTGATGCTTGGACACCTCTGTGGACCACTCTGGCAGGACTGACAGACCACCACTGACTACAAACCAAGCACAGACAGCCATTTCACATGTAGACAACTCCGTGCAGATGCCAGTGTTTGCCTAACTCATATTAAAACTTACCCAGGTTTTACACACTGGTTAGGACACAGCAGCACCACAGCAAAGTGCTTTTCAGCATGTGTATCCCACCATTTACTCCCCATTTTCCCAAGGAGGACACACAGACAGCACAAACTAACCTAGTGTCTCTGGTCACTTGGCACTGGCACTGTAGAAACAGGCTCAAGGACAAACCCTGCGCTGTGGGTTCATCAGCGTTAGTTCATTGATTAAAAAAATTGGGTTAAGTCATTGATAAGAGGGGAACAGAATGTGAGCCCTGGAGGAAGTATCTCCAGCAGAGTCATTAACAAAGCTTAAAGAGTCTCATGATTCCTGCTCTGGCATCATGACCACAGCCCCCCTACAAACTGCTATAAAAGGTCAGGGTCTCCTCCTGAACTGTTTGCTCTGCCCTAATTATAAGCAGAAGAGAAATGTAAGTGCCTCTTTGAATTTCATCAGAAAGCATACGGACTTGTATTATCATGGCAATAAAGGTAATACACATTTCCTGAGCTCCAGTGAGGCATATCAACAGAGGCAGCATGTTTGGAACAGCGTATTTTCTTAACAGCTACACCAGATTCTGGATGCTCTCAGCTATGCTTCAATATGGTAAAGAAAATAAGTACTTTGGGTTCAAACTTAGTATCACTCAACTGCCTGTTTATACAGAAATGGTAGGAGATGTTTAAAATATGGGTGCAAGGACGAGCTGCTCAATCTCATGAGCCAATCTAGAGTTAAGTGAGTGAATCACTCATCTGCTCTGTGAACTAATAGAAGAGAAAATCAACTCTGAGAAACCAATTATAGTTCAATACCACCATCCTCCAGGATGCGATCTCAAAGTCAAGTAAGTCTCCAGAAATCAATCTCTGGGGCTTGCTGGGGAAGTTCTGCATGCCAGAACAGAGTAAACTTGTTTTCAGAAGATCTAAATGATATCCAAACTAAAAAAGCAAGATGGAAACATAGCATGGTCAACTAGAAGCAGATATATAAAAACTAGGAGATTAAATTACAGTGGTCAGATTAGACTTAGCATTTTAAATTCCAATCAAAGCAGGACAGTGAACAGAATGAAGTATTAACCCCACTACGCTACAGTGAAACAGGGATTTGGCTACCTAGTAAACCTCAAACTGAGAGGTTCCTGTCATATTCTCAGGATATCGGTACTCTTTAGACAAGATGTTGTAGGGCTCCGTCGTGCACTCTTTATGATCTCCACAAGAAAAAATAATAGTGTCAGATAATAATTTAGAGCGGGCTCAGATGCAGTGTCCTGTTTGGAACTGCATCATTTTGTGCTGAACTTGGACACTGCATTCCCTGGTGGAATACCTCAAAGCAGAAAGGACTTTAAACAGCAAGGTTTCAGTACTTATAGTCCCTGAAGTCCCCGAAGTAAGAAGGTCCCTCTGAAAGAGAGAGGCTCTATTTCATCCTCTGTGCCAGAGTTACTATATAAACCACCATGGCCCTTTGCCTGGATTTGGAGGCCCTGGGCATGATTTTCAAAGAGACCAAGTACCTAAAGTTCCAGCTGAATTCAGCAGTTCAGGAAAACAAACTCACAATAGCTGACCAGACAAAATGATGTACCTCTTCTGAGCAAAAATTTATTTAATTTTCTTTTAACTTTGGCTTCTCCAAACAAAAAACTGTGTAGTAAATTCTTCTCAATGTGAGATTTGAAGTCTCACTCTCCTATTACAGCTTTTTTGCGAGGAAAAACAACTCGTCCACCAACCTAAAGACCGTTTAGCCACGAGGGAAGGGGACAAGATGAAAGTAATCACAAACTGCACAATTACAATTTGCTGGTAGGATGACCAGAAAACATATATGTATTTTTCTAGGTGGAGCCCAGCTGAACAGCTACAACTTGGACATCTTAGAGGAGTTCACAAGAAGAATTAACACAAAGCTTTTCCCCAAGACTGTATCTATAACCTCTATTTCCTACTCCATGGTCCTGCGACTGAGGACCATTTTCTTTGTCTTAATGATGAATAAAGTGGTTTTGAGAACTGCTCTGGGCAACCATCGCCAAGATCCCATTGTTTTATCTAGCCCAAAGTAGTATTGGGTAAGGGAAGAGATGTCAGAGCTGTCTGCTATTCTGCTGATATAGAAATAACAAGATCACTGCATGTTGATCTGTCTCAGACATGAAAACCAGCTCAAAGAAGCATTTGCTGATGGCACTGATGTGCAAGTGGTTCAGGTTTTTTGTAGGGTCTCAGTTCTCTTGAGCTTTGACAGTTATGGGTGTTTTCATAAATGGAAAGAAAGGACCCAAACCTACTGACCCTGAAGCGTTAGCTATTCAACTCTACTGTGGATCTTGCATCTGGAAAAGCCCACAAGCCTGTATATCAGCAAACTGTCACATCAAGCAGCTGAATTACTGTGTGATGACATGAGCCACAGCATCCCATGGCATCACAGAGGGGAGACTTTTCTTGCAGAAAAGAGCATTGGAAAAGCTGAGCAGTGGGACCCTCGGGACTGTTGGGGAGCTGAGTGAATCAGCCATGCTGCTCTGCTCCATGCTACCATGGCAAAACTGACTTTGCATCTAAATTAGCTAATTTAAAAGTGTCCTGTGCACCTCTGCACCATCCTTTCTTCCCTTATGTGACTGCATAAGAAAATTTAAAGGAAAAGGCAAAGCACAGTCTTTCTAAAATCTGCAGCCTAGTTTATCATCCATAAATACAGCACTTCTCCAGGCATTTCCTGGCTGATGCTGTTCCCCACCAAATACCCAGTGAAATCCTAGAAGTGCTGTATACTAGAGCTTATTAATAGGAAAATAATTACACAGGACAGAGGGAAAAGAAAGCCAGCAGGATTATTCCAGAAGCCTTAAAACTACTTTTTTTGTTATAACTTTTGTTACTATGAATCAGTATTTCCTAATCAGCAGATCACACTGTGATGGGGAGCTGTACAAATCTCAAGAATGAGGCACAGAATCTTGTCCCTTCTAATTAGCTCGGCTGGCATAATTGACTCTGGCTGGGCACCAGAGTTGGTACAGCTGTGAGCTGACAAGGCTGTGAGGAGGCAGGAGCAGGTATAGAAGAAGATGAGGAACAGCAGCATCTCCCATCTGTGAGAGGGAGGCAGGGAAGAGAAGAACCTAGGACTGAGGGAAGAATCCGTAGAAGAAGAGAGCAGAAGAAATGGAGAACTGACAGGCAAAAACAAACGAGAAAGAAGGAGGTAGTAGTTCTGGTCTCTGCCTAAATGAGCAAAAAACCTCTGGTTGAAATTGATGAAAACCATACATCTGTATTAACAAAGGTTCTGAACATGAAATACTTGATAAAGATTTTGGTGGTTGGTTGTTTGGGTTTTTAAGCTATTCCACAGAATCCTACTGAAATTTTTTTCCAGGTGACACAGTCAGTTCATCAACCTTCACTAACAGCATAGAAGCAGAGTACCTTTGAAGCAGGATGTGGGAACAAAGAACACGATAAGGAGTCCACAGATAGTCCCAATTTGCACTGAATTAAGATAGGAAAAAACTATGTTGTTAAGGGTAAAACTATGGATTCTTATGGATTCCCTCTACGGGAAAAGGTATGGATTTTCCTCTCAGCTCATCCAGAGTACTCACTATAAACATACAGTGTTGTTGTTAAACAATGTTGACGTTGATTTTGTATCTAATTAATTCATGCATAGTATTGGGAGGGAAAATTAATATATTCCATCTTGTTTCTTCTTGTGAAATTACATGCTTTGTCATATTCATTTTCTATTTGACTATAACCAAATTCCTTTTTTCTTTTTTCTGCATACTAGACCTGCTTCTAGTGAGTGACAGCGACAGTAGTTAAAAAGCATTCTGCCAGCCAGTCCCTGCCTTTACCTAACAAGTTGGAGGCTCTTAACTTGTTTGTTCCTCATATTTTTCTTTCCCAATGAATGCCTTCACCACAAAGCTGCTACCTTGGTGCTACCCACAGGAAGATCTTCCCACCACAGCTGCCACTGATGCTCCTCAGCTCCTAGTTTCTGCCCTCCTGCAGTTCCCCACAGCAACCTCTTCATCCTCTCTGAGACTTAAAATTTAAAAGCAGTGTGCAAGCTTTCTCAACAGTGTTCACCTTTTCAGACTCATGAGCCTGACAGACACACAGAGACAATCTCTGCTAAGCTTTCTCAGAGGCTGGAAACAGGTCACTCATCCCCTCATTGGTTCCTCACCTCCCAGGGAAGCTGGAAGTAGGGCTTGGCATCACGTGGGTGGGATAACTCCATTACAGAGCAGGAACAAGTCACAGGCTTGATACAGCACGGAGATGTTAAGGATGGCCAGGGCTCCTTTGGACACGCAGCCCGGCACAGTCTCATCAGCCAAGACATTTGCAGCATGCTCCCCTCTCTTTGATTCACAGTATCCTGCCTAGGCCAAAGGTCCTTTGAGGTTTATCTAAACTACAGTGGTTCCTTCCTGTTTGCCCATGACTAGCCTGTCCCAGTTGGAACCAAAACAGATTAATGATGAGGTATGAATCTTTCCTGCAGAAACTTTGCTCTTTAGATACTATGATTTTTCTTTTTTTTTCTCCCCTGCTTTATATTCTGTCTCCAACCAGCTTATAAAACTGAAGTGTATATCTGAGTTTAGAGTGTGTGTGCTTCCTCAAATTAACTCAGTCTTGTTTTTAACTCTGGGTACAACTGTTACCTTCCATTTCTCCAGCAAAAATAGCTGGTTTTAATTAAGGAATGCATATCTTTGCTGCAGATCAACTATTTCATACTAAGCTCCTTCAAAACTTTTCAATGTACCATCTGGAGCTGACGATTTGCTGCTTTTTAAATTATCGATTTGTTCCAGCTCTTCCTTCTGACACATCTTGATTACCAGAAAAGAGCAAGTCCCAGTAGGTATCACTCTGATATTCTCTGTGCTGAAGAGTGCTGCAAACAAATCATTCAGGTTCTCAGCAACGTCTTTATCTTTTTAAATTTCTGCCTTTAATCTTCAGTGATCTAGTTTCTACACTACCAGTTAATTATTCCTGCTCTTCTGACTGACAAATCTGAAGCATTCTTATTTTATAACTTTAGTGTTTTGCAGCCCACCATACTTCCTTTTTATCTCCCTTTCATCTCATCTTTACACTAATTAATAAACTAATGTATTGGAAAACTAAGGTTAGATTTTCAGATTTGGAAGGGTTCCCTGACACTCAGTTGTACTGATTTCCTCTTTGCTTGCCCAGTATTACTGTTGTTGGCAACATACATGCCCTCCAGACTCTATTATTGTTCTTAAGTGGAATTCATGGCATCTTCCTCTACTCTTCCCTCAGGAGCTTTCTTGACAAATCCTCTCAACACAACCAAAACCCAGATGCTCTGAAATTTCAGTCACTTTTTTGTACTTTATTTCCCACTAAGCTACAGGATTGTATTACATTAACATGTCTGCTAGCAGCCTCAGATGCAGTCTTGTCTTGTACTCCTTCCTGCATATTGGTTAAGAACTGAAAATCAGGATATCCGGATGTAGGTACCTAAAAAAGGCATCATTTTGATCTGAAATTTCATACTGACTTATGGCTCTGGCCCAAGCTGGAAAAAAGGCACCTACCCCCTGTTTTAATACTTTCCAAAGGCAGTAGTTGGACAATAGCTGGCAAACCTGGGGTGTGTAATCCATACCAGTGGTGTTGGAAACTGCTTGTCTGGAACAGTGCAGTGATTAGAGTACTTTCTTCCAGGCATGGAAAGGCTGCATGGGAGGGAGGTCAAGCCATCATTGTCCATCTCAAATGAAGCACTCGGACACCTGGCAGGGAACGAGGAGGGAAGCGAGCACACTCTTCCACTTGTTGGGATGGGGTTCCTGGCTCAGAAAGAACTGCAAATCTTCTGGGGTGAAAGGAGGCCTGACGCTATAGCTTGGTGGTTTGGGATCTCGGAGCAGAGAGGTCTCCTAGGTTTGAGTCAGCGTGCTGATCCTAAGCACTTTATTTTATCCATGAGCTCAGTGCAAATGGTCCCTAAAGCAAACTGTGTGACTTCCTGTCTGGTACCTGCTGAGACTCCTCCTCGATACGTAGGAAGAGTTTATCTTTCTGAGACAGAGATGTTCAGGACCACGTTAAAGTTGTAGCCTGAGCCCTGAGCCATCTCCTGCTCACAGCACACTCCTCAGGCCCAACATCCAGCTCCTACCTGAAAACTTGACAGTTGTTCAGCAGAGTGAGCTGAACTGTATCTCAAGTTCACATGAAAAGCAAAGGAATTAGAACAGGCTTGCTTTGGGCTTGTTATACTCCTTCCTGAATTGTTGTTCTTTAGTATTTTCCTCTGGTTTCCTTCTGCTGACACACCTAAACATGTCTGGACAGCAGAGTTTCTCAATTGATTCCCTACCCAGCTCATGCCAAATCATGACTTATGTAGCAAAAGCCCCCATAAAGGGTCAGCTGAGCTTTAAAGCATTTCTTGTTAAGAAAAAAAAAAGAAATTAGAATCCTACCACTGGACATGGAATTGCTGTCAATGATTTAAAAGGAGTAGAAATGCAGCACAACAGACATAATCCTCAAATCCTCACACCACTGGCCTTCCCAGTGGGTCTTCTCCAAGGGAGGTTTGTCCATCCTCTCTGTGATCGCTCTTTCCTCACTGGCCACTTCACCTCCACCACTGGCCACGCTCACTTCAGCCACAGAGAAATGGGCACAACAAACTCAAAACGGCTCGCTCACAGCACAAGGGCGGCTGCAATTAGGGAGGCCTTGTAACCCACCCAGATTCCTGCAGGAGCCTTGCTTTTGGCCTCTCTGTAGAGACAGCCTGCATGAAGAAAGATCTTATTTTGGTTATACCAATTCAGATAGAAAAGACCTCAGGCTGAAGAATTGGGGAATTAGATTCATATCACAGATAAAACCCCGGCCACTGCCTGGTTACACATGCAGAAATAGTCAAGACAGAAGCCCTCCCGCAACTGGGGAAAGGCCTTTTACGTTCCCTTCCGTTCTTCCAGTACCCAGTCTGGGGACTTCATGTTGCTACAGTTGCTCCCAGGGCATCCACTAACCTGTTCCAGTTCCTGCTGATCTTTTCTGGCCAGATTTGAAGCCTCTGAACCAAATGAGATGAAAGGGTGCTAATAAAACAGCAAATCGACAGAAAACGTCACCACAACCCTCTGACCTCTTGCTCTGCTGAGACACTCTAGACAGAAAGAAACCCAAATTCCCCTTCGCCACCTCAGGTCTTCCCACCCTGAACTGCCCACAGACCTTCGCACTCGCAGGGCCCACAGGTGCCCCACAGGTGCCCAGGTGCCGGCGGGAGGCGAGTGCCCCGTGTGCCGAGGCACGGGGAGGGTGCCCGGCAGCTGCGCGCCCCTCGCCCGGCGCGCCCCCGCCGTGCGGCCGCAGAGCCGCCCCTGCGCTTACCTTTGCCAGGCACGTGTGCGCGGGACGGGCCGCCCCGAGGATGGCGCAGGGAAGCTGGCTGGGAAACTGGCAGGGAAGCTGGCGGGGAAGCTGGCCGGGAAGCTGGCGGGTCCCCGAGGAGCCCCGGGAGCGGGCGTGCTGCTCCCCACGAGAAGCAGCGAGGCTGCGGGCGCCCGGCGAGCGCCCGGCTGGGGCACAGCGCTGCTCAGGCGGTGGCTCCGGTGAGGGCAGTGAGCTGTGAAGCTGCTCCCCGCCTCGGCTTTACCATCTCGCCAGCCACGCAGTCCCGGCGAAAAACATCGCCTTCAAGCACTGCTGTCATCTCCACCGAGGGCGCAGGGCTGGCTGGCCGGGAATGGCATCGCACACCGCACAGCGGTACGCGCCTGGTTAACACCGACACCTTCTCCTCCCAACAGAAAACGAGGACCCCAAAGAGTAACGTGCAACACAGATGGAAAACGGGGAGGGCCGCATTGAAAGATGCTTCTGGGTCAGGGCCGTGCCGCTTTCCCAGTCCAACAGCACCATCTCCTGGATGGCCTCGGCCGCTCGCCCGGCTGCCGGCAGCTCATCCCAGAGCGTCTCCCCGGGAAGACACTCCACAGATTTCCTCTGCCGTCAACGAAAGCGTTTAGTTTACTTGCTTTCCTTTCAGGCACTATCAGTATTTTTGCAGTTGTTTCCTTTCACATCCTATTGCTTGCATCTTATGAAGATGGATGAGTAAATAAATTAAATACTGAAGAATTCTAGAATATGTATATTTTTTTAAAATCAGCAGTACAAGGCATTCTTGAAAATCAGCCCTAAATCTGCTCTCTTCCTGAGCTATGAAGATTTAAATATGTATCCAGTCTTCACGGAGCACATCCTCTGATGTAATCAAAAAGTGCTGCTTCTCAGAGAATACCTATAATAATACCTTTCACCTTCAGGAAGAAAAATCTCCTTGAAGAGCTATTTGGAGTCTAGACGAGTGAAATGATGGGAAAGAGCAGAAATGGCAGATTTCACAGTATTACCATTCAATGGGGAAATCCTATCTGACAAGTAGTATTTCGAAGATACTCCTTGTAGTGTGTACTTGAAAGCTCTGAAATGCTTGTTGAGATACCCCCTATAAAACCACATGGATTTCACTCAGTAGATCATAGGTTTGAGACGAAAGGCTCCAAAACTTTATTCTCTCTATAGCTATTACCACACAAGTAACAAATCATTTCTGTATTTCAGTTTTCATTAGTCTGCAAAGCGAAGATTTTTTTTGCTATTTTGAAGCTAAATTGTACATAAAATCCTTCATGCTTTTGAAGGCTATGCTTATATAATAAGACAAAAAAGTTTAAGTCAATGGGGTTTTTTTCTAATTCAATACTCATCCAAAGCCCCTTTTAACTTAATTTACTGTTAAATGCCTATTATTGTTAAAATTTTACAGAAGGTCATCTTTAAAAGATGCTAAGTGTGTCCCTGGTGCAAGCTTTAAGTTAAGAGGGACAACATGTAACTATAACTACAGACAAACACACCTGCACCTGTGCAAGAGTAGTCTCGTGGCTTTTTACGTAAAACTACTGCAACAACAAAAAGAAAAATATAATTGTCCCTGTTGTTTGCTAAATAAACATCTTTCAGTGTTTCAAAATTCATATTGAATTTGGCCTTTGGATTCTTCCTAGGTAATTATAAACCATCCCCCCCTGCACATACTTAAGGTAAACAAGCTCCTTTGGAGATTGAAACATGTATTTCTACAGTTAGAAAATGTAGAGACTTCCTCCATCTTTAAGGATGTTTAGTTTGCTTGTTTATTTACTTTGATCCAAAAGGTCTTAAAACGATACTGTCGTTTGAGAATAAAACTCACCCTTAAAGGGTTTTGTTTCTTCTTGAAATGGGAGTATAAGCCAGCAGCCTGCTGTTCTGCCAGCATTTCTGTTGTCCAATTAAGATGTGATCCTCAAATCTGGGAAGGCACAAATGCTTGTTGATTGCATACAGCACCGTGAATTCATCTCAGTTACACCCTATGACAACCACGGATTTTATGGAGTACCAAGTTCTTTCTAACTAAAACCCTTTGCTCCTGGCCTACTCCCTTACTTTCAGAGAAACAAGGCCTAAAAAGAAGCTGGATGATAAAAAAAAAACCCGTGGGAAATAAAACCTGAATCCACTTTGCTATTTTAGTCCTATTTTCTGTGTAACTAAAACCTGCTTTCCCTGGGAGATTCCAAGAAAGACTTCAAGTAGTTAAAGCAGTGAGGACTTTCTATAGCCATGATCAGGTCACATCAGAGACAGCACTGCTTTGACCGAGCTATTAAACAAAACAAGCAGCATCCCAAAGAAAAAGCCCAAACCAGAAAATGAACCACAGCCCTTTAGAGACCGGTGTGTTCCTCTCAACCCTTTCAGCCAAAAAGCAAGCTCACCCCACCACCCAGCACCATTAACAATCCAAACCCTTCCCACTCTCTTTACCTTTCCTTATTGTCTTTCCACCTTTGCTCACAGACTCCTTAACTCCTTAACGTATCTTGTAACTAATAAATGTTTTTTTCTTACACAGTCCTGTAAGACGGATATTGAACACCCGTGTAAGAAGATCTGGTTTCTGCAGGGACATGCAAATCAGATTAGACAGGGATTTATTGATCGGGCTGCCAGCTCTGCTTTTTAAAATTGCCCTTCTTAGATGCAGGCACTGACAGGATCTTACTGGGATTCTTGGTGACAGCTCAGGAGAGATCTTCCTTGGTACAGTTCTTTGATTTCATGTTCCCAAGCCTGTTTTCTGTGCACATTGACAGACTCCTGGAAAAGTCCTGCCAAAGATTTCTAGCCCACTTTTTAAAGAGAACCAGAAAACTTAGTGAGATCATTAAAATAACCCTACATGTTGTCAGACCTAAAAAAAAGGCACTTAAGTATCTCAGGGCATTTAGATGGTATAAAATTATTTTTTTGGTGCAGACAAGCAATGGAGAATATTGACCATGTCCAAACATTCTCTAGCAAAATTAAGGCAAGGAAGTCATTAGGGCTGAGAAACACATTTACTGTATAACCCACTAATACGCCCTGAGATGTTAACCACTGTTTTCTCAGGAAAACAACTTTTGTGTTGATTTTAATGCTCCCAAATCAAAATCAGCAGAACAATAGCAAGTGTTTATAACCTGCTTCCTTCTGCTCCTCACCAGGACCAGTTCAAGAAGAGCAGGGAAACCTTATCCCCACTTTGGTGAAGGTTTAAGACAGTAGATCATCCTTGGAACACAAACAATCTCATTTGCTTAAACCAAAGCACCTTGTTTCATATCTAAGCGGTGTCAAGTGCTAGAAAATACAAAAGATTAGCTTAATTTATGATCTGGTGAATAGGTTGGTCCACTCAGCCTGGTCAGTTCAGCCTTTTAGCGCAGCAGCAACACCAAGGGCATCCTCAGAATAAAATGTAAGTAATTATGGTACTGCTTTCCAGTTTGGCAAACACTCACACTACAACCCTACAATAGAGTAACAATCCTACATAAGTTTACATGCATTCACAAGTATCTTCCTGTAAGCTCTCAGCAGGGCAATCCAACCAGGATGGACTGGCACGGTGGCAGAGCGTTCGGGGGGGCGCGGAGGCACCGCCGCGTCACCCCAGGAAGCGCCCCGAAGATCGCTCCCGGGCTCTGCCTCTCAGGCAGGTCACTGACAGGCTGTGCACAAGGTGCCGGTGCCGAGGCACCGCTCCACACAGCGCGGGGACTTAAACAGCGGCGGCGAGGACAAAGAGGCGGGAGGGGTCTTCCGTGTGGAATTCCACAGGTTTTGTTCCGTGAAGGGGTCCAGAGATGAAAGACCAAGACCAAGGGGTTTTGAACTGAGGGAACAAGGGGCAGAGCGAGCATCAGGGACAAATCATCTGAGGGTAGCAGGGAGAATGACAGGGTACAGTTCAATAGGGAAAAGGGAAGGCGGGGAAGGAGAACTGGGAACCAACGGAACATCAAGGAGGAGAGAACATTCTAGAGCAAAGCCATAACTGGGGAAAGAGGGAGGAGAGTTGCTGAGCCAATCTTGTGGTTATGATCTGCATGGGGAAGCAATGCACTGTGGACTCTCACCATGGCCTGAAAGGTCTCAAGTCTCAAAATGATCCCACCGCTGTATTGCTCTCTCATTTCCACCCAGCTCTTCCCTGAGCTGAGCCACTGCAGCAATGGACCCAGCAGAACTTCACCAGAGGAGCAGCCAGCCGGAGTTCCCGCCCAGCACAACACACAGGAACACAAAGAGCAGGAATGGGGCTGGCAGCTCCACACGCCCAACTTTGACCCACAGACGCCCTGCAGGTGGCAATGCTCCTGCATAGCCGTGACACCTGCCCTGTCCTTGCCACAGCAGACCTAACTCAAGACCAGGCAGTTTTGCTTCTCTCTTCACCAAAGATGGCAAGGTCTTGCTCTTGGCTGTCCTCAGCAACTGCAGTCGGCCTTCCCACAGTGTGTTCTTAACCACTGTAACCTCTTCGGTCTTCATTTTATGGCAGAGGACTCCGGGAAGAACAAGCAGCAGTACCAGCTTCCTCTATCCTCTCCCTCACCTCCTGTGACAGGCTGCTCCCCCTGGGGAGAAAAAAAGTCATCCTTTCCTCCACAGAACCCATCACATCCTCCTGACCAAGGACTCCTCATGGATCCTTCCAGCTGGCACCAGCCCCCCGGTATTAGCTCAGCACACTCACTCGTTACCCCACATTACAGTATTATCTCATGCCTAAGAGCATGAGAAAAGCAGGTGCAAATCTCTCCTCAAGAGACGCATGGGTTTTTTCCTCAAAAAAAACAGTTTATCTGTGTCATCCCTTTGGGATTGGAAGCACATGCTCCCTTTTGCCTCTAGTTTGAGGGACAGCAGAGGATGATGAGCAGAGTGCACAATACTGCCCACCTTCTAAAACATTCCCCTAGAACTAGTTCCTTGGGGAAAACACTCTTACTAAACAACAAAATAAAGCTCTTTGTGAGCATCTGAAGCTTTACAATTTAAGCAGATGGTAATTTTTTTATTGCAGATGGATTAAAATTTGTATAAACGTAGAACAACTGCTCATGCACAGAGGCCGGAAATGTATGGCTTGCACGGGAATGCAGGCAGAAGTCCCACTTTCACTACCCACTCTGTGGCTTTGTCACACACACTTCATGGAATCACTGTTGCTTTTATTTGCTCAGTAACATATTCCAGTCATGTAGAGATTGATATAAACACTACTATGTATGTTATGTAAAGGTTTAATCAAGTAAGTAAAATCTAAAGAGGGGAAGAAAGTAGAGAAAGTAGAAAAACTTCCATGTTTTGTTAAAAGCAGGAACTCATGCTGGGAGAAAAATTTTGCTGCACTGAGCATAAAGACTACCTGACAATGCCAAAGTTCCCTGCTTGTTAAATTACCAGCAGATACTACTGAAAAATATTCAGCTTGTGCAGAAGACTAAAGATCTGTGAAACAGCAAATTTGGGGGATTGTTTTTTTAATAGATTTATTGAATAGCCAGATTAAGAGTTAACCATTGAAGCAGAAAACAAATTTTCTTTATTTCCTTTTTGTTTACTGTGTGCATTCATTTCAATAGGTCGACACAAATAACCAAAGACTTTTGAAATTTACTTATTTTTCTAAACATTGTTTTACATTCAGAATGGCAAAAACTACTTGTGATTAGCCATAAGAAAATTGTTTTAATTTGAATTCAAATGCTCAGAACAAACCTTCATCAATACCTTAAGCTTTGCGTGAATGTGATGTGGCATGTGAACAGAGAAAGTCTTGCACTCACACCTCCATTCCTTACAGCCGCAAGGGACTGCCCCGAGTGGAACTTCCTCCTACGCTGTGGTCACTCAGTGACCTCCACGGGCCTGCTGTGGTGACCAAGTGAATACACACAACACACACACTGTATTCAATCCTGCTGATACTGACTGCATTAAAACTATACACCAAGCTTACTGTTTCGGAAATCCTATGGAAAATTTTCTAGTACAGTTTCTCCACTGCTTGCTCAAGTGGGCAGGAGACATTTAGAACCAGAACTTGCATCAAATCTCTTGTCGTCTACAGGTTCCAGTCCTGTTCTTTTTGTCTGACCATTCTTAATTTCTTCTTTTTCCAGAACATATTTTCTATCCTGTGCAGTGGAAAACATGTCAGGCTTCAAATTAAAAGTAGTATCAGTTTCATTAGTCATTTAAAACAAAGAGCAACTGCTGTAGACAATCAACATAAAACACAGTTTATTTCCAACCATTTGCCTAATTCCCATGCAAACTGGTTTATATTAATTCAGCTTCATTGAGAAATAGCTTGGTTAGCTTTTACCTTAGCAGTCCTGCTATAGAGCCAAAGCTGCACTGGTTAATATAATTTGTTTTCATTTAGAGCAATGTGGTTAGGTAGGTACTGAACACTTCAGACTTCCCACAACGAAATATTTATCCATTCAGTTACCTCTCTGCTGCACTCATCTTACCCGCACGAACATTTCATCCGTAAATCCCAGGTTTGAAGACTATATTCTCCTGAGCACATCAGTCAGGAGAAAACACTTGGAAACACAATGAATATAAAAAGATAACGAACAAATAATACAAGATTACAGTAATAACTGAAGTATTCTCCTGTACTATTTCAAGCTAGAATACTGAAGCCTTAAACAATTCCCACATTTTAGCACTGACATAGAACTGCCATACACAAAGTATATAAGCGGGGGGAAAGCTGTTTTGCAAGAGGTAGAAAAGGTTCCATAAAATATGTAGGCACAATTCTTAGCAGTTTTAAAAGCCATCAGAAAGTTACAAAGTAATAATGACCATTATACATGTATTTGTACAAGTTCTGTTTATTTTTACCCTTTGGAATAAAAGTATATTTCATGCACTCTCATATAATCTTTTTTCTCCTATATTTTTGGAAAACTGTTTTTCTCCTATATTGTATGTGATTACACAGGTTTTACAGGCTCTCAGGAAGTCTCATCACCAGGATTTAAACAGAAAAACAGATGCACTATTAGTGCTTTTTAAGAGAAGCAAGGGAATGCAAATGCTGTTTGTATAGGTTCATGTATCAAAGAACAGAGAATCATACACGTAAAATCCATAAAAATATTATTAGTTCTTTTGCTTTACTCTCATCTCAATGAAGAAGAGTGCTTTTAGAAGTGAACTTTTTCTTTTTTAAAACACAAATTTTCACAAACATTTGCTTTACAGTGCAGTGGTTATACTTGAATTTTCACAATACCCATAAATCAAAATAACAAGATCACTACATTTACCATGAGCTAAGAGACATTCACTTAGTGTCAGTTCAAACAGATGCCTTCTTTGACCTAAAGTACGTAAGGCTTTATGGGTAACAAGTTCTTATCGAAGATTTGCTTTATTCCTGTCACAGCATTTGGTTTTTTTGCTCATTTTACTTTTTCTCTTGGTCTTTTTCTGCATCCAGAAGCGCTGAGCGGATTCCTAGCTTCTTCAGCTCTTCTACGAGATCTCCATTCTGATGCATCTGGAGGAGTATGTCACAGCCGCCAACAAATTCTCCATTGAGGTACACTTGTGGGATGGTAGGCCAGTTGGAGTAGTTTTTTATTCCTGAATAAGAAAAAAAAATTATTAAAGGTTCCCCCCCCCCAATAGAATGGTATTTATAAAGGAATGCATTGCTTCCACCTGACACTACCATTGATATTTGAGTTTCTTTCCCATTAGAAAAAAGTTGTCTATGTAACAGGAGCATTATCAGGAAAAAGAACTATTTTAGAGTTAGGTTTTATTCTCACTCCAACTCAAAGATGTGGGTTGAAAGATATGGAGTCAGCTCCTATACTGACTTCAAGCAGGAACTGGAAAAACACAGCATCTTTTTTCACTTTCAACAAGAAAGCATGACTCTTTCAATCAATTAAGAAATGAGAAGTACTGAAAAATATTGAGAACTGTTTACTTTCTGTTATATTTCCCAGAGGGACTTTAAAATATTTTATGTTCTTACTGAACTCATACAGTTACACTTATTCCTGCAATTTCAATTGCAAGATACATTTGCCCCTGTAGAGGCCTTATGAATTTCAAATTACTTTATCTTTCAATGCCAGACCTTACAGCACATGGGAGGGGCACGAAGGCTGAACTCTCTTTAAAAGTACTCATTTAACAAAACACAGCTCAAGTCACAATTATGAAGTACAGAATTGAAGTTTAAAACTGTACTTCACAGAAGGCAAGTGTAAGACCACCCAAAAACATACACTGATCAGCTGATACACACTGAAACCAGCTTGCATTTAGATATCACACAAAAAATTACACAGAAGAATCATTGTATCTAATTTGCCACTTTTTAAACGACCCTTCACACAAAGCCATTATTTCTGTAGCAGAGGAAATAGCTAAAACCTACTGCTGCCTATTTTTATAACACGAGCATGAGCATTTGACTGGATGACAAGTTTTGAATTCACCATTTTTATGAATGTTCAAAGTGCACTGCCTGGAATTTTTCTGCCAAAGGCATGAAAGCCCATAAAGCAAACTTAAGCCTACAGAGGTACCTTTTCAGAACA
This sequence comes from Oreocharis arfaki, assembly GCA_013398015.1. Classification (NCBI taxonomy): domain Eukaryota; kingdom Metazoa; phylum Chordata; class Aves; order Passeriformes; family Paramythiidae; genus Oreocharis; species Oreocharis arfaki. The sequence continues at coordinate 5,287 of VZRR01001958.1, read as the reverse complement.
TCACTCTGTAAGGTCTTCCCACTTACCTTGGAAGCCAACCCTCCACCAACAAATATTAGACCTGAATAGCTGACAGCACAAGAGAACTTGTTTTCCCCTTAGAAAACATTTTAGTCCCTAGAGACTACAAAGGCAAAACCCAAAATATTCGAGATAAAAAAATAACCTTGTAAGGAAATTATGCTTGCTTTATTGGAACTTAAACCACTTTCTTTTTTAATAAATACATCTAAGTGGAAAAATATACAGTGGGATTGTTATTTTAATGTATAAAAGATGCAATACAGCTAGTAATTCCCCTTAGCAAAATACAATGTGCTTGAAAAATCCACTAAAATAACAGTAACCTAGGAATAAAGATTGTTGCAACAAAGTACTCCTAACCACTAAATACGCCAGCTAAGACATTTAATTCTGATTTCAGATTTTGTGCATGGACAACCAATGCTCCGTAAGCCAAAAATAACAAGTTTAGCATATAAATCAAGGCCAAAGGGAACACATAACCACCTAACTTCCATCATCACCACCTGTAACTTCTTCCTTAGTTTCCAGAACTTTTAGACTTTGATGTCAACTTGCATTTAGCAATATTTCTGTTAAATGCTCTTTGGCCTTTGAGTACTCAAAACTGCTTAAACTGTCCTAATTATCTTTTAACCCATCAAAGTTTCAATGAAAAACTGTGTCCCATGATTAAGACATGCCTAAGGATGATGACCCTGGTCAAAGAGCCACTGCAGATAGAAACAGGGCCTGTTTTTAAGATATTGCAATGCTAAACATGAATTGAGAACCAAGGGCTCTGCATAATAAACCTACTGCTAACAAGCATTCCAAGGTAATATTTACACCAGTAATTCTTTAACAGAAATATTTTCTTCAAGGACCCAACTGCACACACGTTCAAGCACAGATAGTACTTTCAAGGACCTATCCACCTTCAGATAAAAATAAGAATACCATCAAGCTCAGTTGCTCTGTGTGCTGCATTTCACGCACTGGACAAGCTGCTATAAATGCCTCCGTGCTGGGGCTCAACCAGGTCACAAACCAAACACTCCCTCCACTGGCCACACGAGCCTCACCTCAGTGCAGCAGTTACTGACACTGCTGCAGTCGTGTTAAAGCAAGTTACCCTGGGCTACGCTTCCTGCACTCGGATGCACTTTTGTGATGATTCTTTTGGTAGTACAGACATCCCAAGGTATCTCCATCCCCCTCTCTGCAGATCGGTTCCTTGCTGTGCTTCAGAAGCTGCAGCTTCTGCTCTGAACCACCACTTGCTTTGGAAAACCAAACTCCACAGGTCAGGGAATCAGTGCGACAGCTGTGCTAGCACACTTTAAGGTAACTGTGTAACCAGGATCGGTGCAAAGAGCTACTGAAACGGGTACCCAGCACACTCCCACCCCTCTCCCCAGCTCCAGTTACCAATTCTCAGCCTCTCTTGGCAGCATTAGCACTAATGAAGGATGGGCCACATCAAAGAACTGACTCAAGAAACACTCATCCCTACCACACTTTCTCCAGAAAAGCAACATGTTTTCATGGACATCACAGAATTATTAAGGTTGGAAAAGACTTCTAAGATCATCGACTCCAACTGTTAACTCAGCACCATCATTTACCAGTAAGCCAAATCCCCAAGTGTCATATCCACATGCCTTTTAAACACTTTCAGGGACAGAGATTCCAACACTTCCCTGGGCAGCCTATTCCAAAGCCTGAGTACCATTAGCACTTAAACAAGCTTTAGAGAGGGAAGGCTAGCCCAGGGTGGGAGAAAGGATCAAGAACACCTGCTTGGCAGTATCCGATGCTTAGGTAATGTAGTGACAACAGTGAAAATAATCTGAGGGTGAACTATCCCAACAGTTTACAAACCACCAATCTTCCAGTATGTAATCCCAAACTTCTCTGCCTCAGTGACTGGAACCAGTCTAACACTGTCCATCAGCTGAGAGCCAACTTAGAGAAACCTGAATTGCCATGGAGCCCAAGAGAGTGCCAAGGTCTCTTACACCAGCTTTAATAAGGAAGGATTTGTGTCAGGGAAGCGTATCTTCAGATCAAGTTCAGGCAGATCACATCAAGTACCAATACCTTTAGTTTCACAGAGCTGAGTTTTTAGGTAAGCAGGCAAGCAGGGGAGTTGTTCTAGCTTTACAGCTTGCCATATTTTAGCACAGGGTATATTTCACCAGTTGAACTATAACTACCCAAAAACAAGGTGTTTCAATAGATACAGGCAAGAAACCAACAAGCAATCCAGATATGCCTGAATTACCCTCTCTCCAACAGCCTGCCCTTACTACAAATGTATAAGCATACATATATTCAAACATTTAAGCTAGGTTCAGGTAAACAGAAAGCTGGTGGCCAGCTCTCATACAGCAATCTCCTTGCAGATCAGTCTTTTGTTGATGTACTTGATATATTCACAGCTAAAGGTTCCACACCCCTTCACTAGCCCCCATGCATGAAGTGCAGATTATGTTCACAGAAAGAGCCTAGGAAAGGCTCACATGCTGCATATCTAACTTTTTGGCACCCGAGGCCAGATATGGCCTTCGGGCAGTCACTGCTGAAATACAGTTGGCAACTTAGAGAACTACAACTCCAAGCAGCCCCGTCCTCTCCTCTCCTCTCCTCTCCTCTTTCAGAGACTGCCACCCACAGAACAGGCACATCCTGGCTTTTTAGTGTGCAGTAGGTCATACAGCTGAAGCAGTACAAGAATTCTGCTGCCCTTGAGAATGCCTGTGTCGTTCCCCAGGTCTTCAAGGCTCTGTTCTTCGTGCTGGCTCTGGCACTCAGTTCACAGTACAAACTGCTACTTCAACTTGCAGGCCCAGTGACCCAGTTAATAAACTGAGCTGGCCCTCTGTACAGTTGGACAGGTGCCAAAGCTGGTGCATGGAAAGGAACAGAACAACTTCTTTAAGCACCAGAGAACCAGCGGGATATTGTGCAAGGGTATGCTCCGTAACTGCATTCTATGTAGCTTAGACACTGGAAGGCTGGATCAAGACACTAATTTCAATTTAAAGCTCTGGTAGCCAGGAGGGCAATAACCTCTCTGATCACCTAGCACAAGCCCGAGTTCATGTGGAGGAAAAATTTAAGCTACACAGAAAGAAAATACTATCTATTCACATGGTCAAGTCCTCAGAGACTATAACTTATAAATGCATTGCCCATTCACAGGCTCATGAAAGCCCCCTCAACCAAATATGAAATGCTGATGGTTTGATTTCAGGGGTTTGTTTCCTCCTTTTCAGTTTATGAATTTTCTCTAATAAACTGTACAATTAATAAATTCAGATATGTAAACAAAGTTTAGAAAATTACCATGATTTGTTCACCTGACAAAGGCAGAGGAAGATTTACTTGAACTAAGCCAACCTTCATTAACAAAAGATGTCATTACACAGAAATTCCAGTATCTAAGCCTTTTTACCATACCAACTACTATAGCTGAGAATTCAAAAGCAAACAAGGACTCAAAAAATCAGCCTTTTAGCTAAGAGCTAACGAAAAATGGAATTAGTCAGATGACACCAAAACAAAGCAGAACAAAGTCACCTGACACATGCCAGCATGTGGCTTTACAACACATTTTAGTGTATTCTGGGCAAGAACTGCCACTGCCACACACCTGCAAGACTAATTACTATGTACTTGGTTTTGGGTCTTTTTTGTTTCAAAACTTTCTCAAATGACCACATAGAACCTCAAGAGTCAGCTATGCACATTTAAAAGGGAAAGATGAAAAGCATTACCAGAACAGATTACTAGCTTTCTACAACTGGCAAAAAAACCTTAATACAGAATAGCTGCTACCACTTGAGCAGTAATGGTGAAACTATTACTAAATATTTCTTGTGCAAATGATCAGCATAATTTTGTGTTTTATCAAGAGAATCCCAGCAGGCAGTACCAGCTGGGAATCAAGTAGTATAAGTCCAAGCCATACGTGAAATTTCACCATACTGTTCACAGGGAAGACAAAACCTGATAACAAAGTATTTCAGGGGTCTTTAATGCAGCTCTCTATCTCTGAACCAGGCAAGGCAGCATGGCACAAAAAGCCCGATCTCCAAGCATCACCCTGCATACACAGCTGCACTCTGCTGATAACTGAGACGTCCTGGACACGGGGAGGGTCACAAAAACCAAACTAAGGCGTTCGGGCAGCAACCTCAATGGCACATCTCTGCAACACACTTCCAGTTCTACTAATACCCAAACAGAATCACAGAATTAATTAGGTTAGAAAAGATCTCTGAGATCATCGAGTCCAACCCACGACTGAACACCACCTTGTCAACTGGACCACGGCACTACGTGCCATGTCCAGTCTTTCCTTAAACACCTCCAGGGATGGTGACTCCAACACCTCTGTGGGCAGCCCATCCCAATGTCTAATCACCTTTTCTGTGAAGAAATTCCTCTTAGTGTCCAGCCTAAAGCTCTCCTGGCACAACTTAAGACTGTCCTCTCATCCTGTCGCTTGCTGCCTGGGAGAAGAGGCCGATCCGCACCTGGCTACAACCTCCTTTCATGTAATTGTAGAGAGGGTTAAGGTCACCCGTGAGCCTCCTCTTCTCCAGGTTAAACACCGCCAAACTCCCTCAGCTGCTCCTCACAGGACATGTGCTCAAGACCCTTCCCCAGCTCCGTTGCCCTTCTCCTCACGATGTTGGCCTCGTTAAAAAAAAAAAACGGAGTCCAACCCAGCCCACCCAATAAAGCAAGTAAAGGCAAGTTACAGGTGGGACAAGCGGGCAGGGGCCCCTCCCACAGCGCCCGAGGTCAGAGGCGTTAAGGCAAGCCCGACCTCCCAGCAGCTCCCGAGGGCCATTCCCACAGGGGAACCGGCCCCGGCCCCCACCAGGAGCCGGCCTGGGCTGCACAGGCCCCGGGGAGGCGGCACCCAGAGGTGACCCCGGCCCGGCCCGGCGCTGACCTTGGCGGAGGTCGGGGTCCTGTAGCACGTCGTGGGCCCGGTAATCCTCCACGCCGTGCAGCCGCAGGATCTGCACCACGGCGTTGCTGAAGCCGCAGAGCGGCTGCGCCGGACTGCCCTTCATGAACACCACCACCGGGTGCTCCCGCACCAGCCGCTCCNAGCCGCTCCACCGCCTCCCGCGCCCCCGAGCCGCCGCCGCCCTCAGCCCCGCCGTCCTCCCCGGCCGCTTGGCTGAGCAGGCGCCCAGCCCGGCCCCGCAGAGCGGCGGCGGCCCCGATCCGCCACCCCGCCCGCACGGCCGCGCTCATCGTC